>OZ017738.1:191067532-191200032 GCA_963969285.1 Odontomyia ornata
TGGATCAATACGGTTACCTTAATATTTTGAAGGTGAATTTGAAGCAAAGCGTTCAGCAGTTGGGGCTTGGTGACGATTTCTGGTTTCAGCAAGATAATGATCCCAAGCACATAGCACATAATGTGAAGCTTTGGCTACTCTACAACTCAAAACGTCAACCGTGTATGCCGTCCCAATCCCCAGACCTTAATTCCATTGAGCATTTGTAGAACTTGTTGGAGCGCAGGATCCGTCAGCACAGCATATCCTCGAAGGAAATGCTGAAAAACGTCATCGTCAATGAATGGGGCAAAATTACCAGGTAGGACATAGCCAAATTGGTTCATTCCATGCCAAATCGACTTCAGGAGGTCCTTAAAAGAAAAGGTTATCCGACAAGCTATTAAGCCCTGATATGTAATAAAATATTTGAATATTTCCAATTAATATTGTCAAGTACGGATACTTTTTATGGTTCGTTTAAGTGCGGCTTTTTTGTTTTTATTTTGTAGAATATAATTTTTAAAGGATTCCAAAGGAAAAATTTATAGAAAAGATAGTTTCATTAATGAGTAAATTTTGTTGCTTAAATATTTAAATGTAACAGCCTTTTTTAGCATGAATTTCCCAATATGTTGTTTTCTTTTGATGTTGTACGGAAAATTTTTCTGGCAAGTGTATATATATATATATATATATATATATATATATATATATATATATATATATATATATATATATATATATATATATATATATATATATATATATATATATATATATATATACATATATATATATATATATGTCACTGTACTTGGTGACCAGATCCGACGCTCGCTTGAATAGCTGCACTGGCAATTTGGTTGGTATATATATATATATATATTTATATATATATATATATATATATATATATATATATATATATATATATATATATATATATATATATATATATATACATACATATTGTCGCGTGATATGGTTCGCGGCCGATAATTTTTATGTTCGGGAAAGTGAAAACGCAATGTCTTTTAAATTAAGTTAAAAGAGTTTATTTACTAAAAAGGCACAATCATTAATTTAACTATTTCACAAATCGCATTTTAATCTAACTTTTACAGTCTATCAATTTTTATTTCAACTGTCTATTAGTAAAATCACTTCACAATCAATCAATATCGCCTTTAATTCGCGCTCCACACTTACCGCAGTTTTACTACCTCCCCCATTCATTCAGCTCGGCTTTATAAAGGGTCTCTAGTCATTCAATCCATATCTCGTACATTGGCGAATGTTCTGATTGGTGAGTTCTTGTGCTTTCGAGTACATTCGTTTATTGATCATGATGTTCTTAATAGCTGCGAAAACAATTGCGACAGTAGCTCGCAGAATTATTTGTACATGTAACACTGCCCCCACCTCAGTTCTTTTCGCCCCGAAAAGATGTGTCGCCAGTTGTAGTCAAGTCTCCCTGGATGTTATATGAGGCAGGACGGTCCAGGTGCACGATTTTCATCTTGGCTCTCGGCTTACGGTGTTCCTGTATGCGATATACGACGTCGTTGATTCGCTTTGTAACTCGGTATGGTCCCTCCCAATTATGCTGCAACTTTGGAGACCTACCCTTCCGCCGTTATGGGTTATATAGCCAGACCAAGTCATCTTGCTGGGAGCCAGTAGAATTTGCCTTTAGATCATACCAGGTCTTCATGCGGTCAGCAGCCGATTCGAGGTGTTTTCGCACTGTCCAATGTATCTGGTTTAATCGTTGCCTTAGCTCACTTGCGTACTCCAAGATCATTTGGTGTTTCTCAGCGGGTGTTCCGAAATTTATATCAGCCGGCAGACGAATAGTCTTTCCAAAAATAACTTTGGCTGGGGCTTGACCTGTCGATGCATGTTCGGCAGCTCTATACGCCATCAAGAATAATGGGATGTGTCGGTCCCAGTTCCATCGGTTCTCGTCAACCATCTTGGCCAGGTGTTTATTGAGTGTGCCGTTGAAACGTTGGACCATTCCATCGGATTGGGGATGCAGCGGTGTTGTCCTCGTTTTCCGTATTCCCAGCAGCTCGGACATTTCGCCAAAAACTAATGACTCAAAGTTTCGGCCTAGATCCGAATGTAGTTCACAGGGTACGCCGTACCTACTGATCCAATTTAACACTAGCTGTTCGGCTACAGTAGTTGATTCCTGGGTGGGAATGGGGTAGACCTCGGGCCACTTACTGAAATAATCGGCCACAACCAGCGTGTATCGATTTCCCTATTCGGAATTAGGAAAGGGTCCTGCGATATCAACAGCAATCCTTTCAAATCGTACTCTCACGTTATAGGTTTGCACTTGTCCTCTCAGTCGTCGCTTTGGACCTTTGACGGAAGCACAAATCGTGCATCTACAGCACCAGTCCTCTACGTCTTCTCGAGCGTGGGGCAGTAAAACCTTTTCCGCAATTTCGCTAAGGTCTTGTTAACATCAAGGTGGCCTACCGAGGATCCTTCGTACATGTCCTTAACCACATCGTGGATTCGGCTTTTGGGAAGCATAGTTTGCATCGTATAGGAGCTGCCATCCGCCGTTTCCCATTTCCGCTTGAGTAAGCCACCCTCCACCTGAAGGGAGTTCCATTATGCCCAATAGCTTTTCACGGTGGCACCATGCATCGAAACGTACTTCCACTCAGGTCGCCCAGTCGTCTCCCTCCATACGAGCAATGGTCCGATGTCCTCATCGGCTAACTGGGCATTTCGAACCTCCTCCGATGACCAACCTTCATCGAATTCGGCCGTTATCAATCGCAGGTCAACGGGCGGCTCCTGTTCCTCAATACGTCGGCAATGCTTGCAGTTTGCTGGACATGGACAACGAGATAGGGCGTCAGCCTTTCCATGAACTCCGCCCTTCCGATGAACAATTTTGTAGTCGTATGACTGCAATCTTTCGATCCATCTCGCAACTTGTCCCTCGGGGTTTTTGAAGTTAAGTAGCCATCTCAGCGATGCATGGTCTGTTCGAAAAACAAATTTCTGGCCATATAGGTGCTTGTGGAACTGCTTGGTGGCCTCTATTATAGCCAATAGCTCCTTCCTGGTCACGCGGTAGTTCCTCTCACTTTTTGAGAGAACTCGACAGTAATACGAGAGGACTCTTTCTTAGCCATCGATCTGCTGGGAGAGTACAGCTCCACTACCGCCGTTGCTTGCATCGGTGTCAACTACAAACATTTTTCCGGATTTCGGATATGCCAGCACGGGTGATTCACACAACTTCTCCTTCAAGGTTTCAAAGGCTGCCTGGCATTGTTCATTCCAGACATACGGACGATTTTTGTCGGTTTTCAAATGGAGACATCTATTTTGGCAAAGTCTTTGACGAATCTTCGATAGTAGATCGTCAGACCCAGGAAACTTCGTAGTTGGCGCTTGTTGTTTGGTGTTGGCCAGCTATTCACGGCTTCAATTTTCTCAAGGTCTGTTTTGACCCCCTCTGCCGATACGACGTGTCCCAGGTATTTTACTTCAGCTGCGAAAAGGGTACACTTGTCGGGACTAATTTTCAAATTCGCCAGTCGCAATCGGGAGAAAACCTCTTCTAAGTTCCGCACATGCTCTTCGAACGTTCTTCCGATAACAATGTCATCTAGGTACACCAAGCAGGTTTTCCAGGTTAGGCCACGTAGCACGTATTCCATCAGGCGTTCGAAGGTGGCTGGAGCATTGCAAAGCCCAAATGGCATCACCACAAATTGCCACAATCCGGTCCCAACTGAAAATGCGGTCTTCTCTCGGTCCTTCTTGTCGATTCCACCTGCCAGTAGCCACTCTTGAGATCGAGTGTAGAAAACCATTTTGCGTCGGCTAAGGTGTCCATGATGTCATCGATGCGTGGGAGCGGGTAACTATCTTTCTTAGTGACGTCGTTAAGCTGCCTATAGTCGACACAAAAACGAATGACACCATCCTTTTTCTTCACTAGAACTACTGGCGCGGCCCATGGACTGATGGAAGGTTCGATAACGCCTTGTTTTTCCATGTCCGAGATCAGCGCGCTCACTTCTCCTTGTTCGGCTATAGGAAGACGTCTCGGTGCTTGTCGAATTGGCTTGGCTCCCTGTGTATCTACGACGTGAGTTACCAGACTCGTTCGGCCTTGGTCATCCGGGCTTGTTGAGAAGATGTCACTGTACTTGGTGACCAGATCAGAGGCTCGCTTGAATAGCTGCACTGGCAATTTGGTCTGCTTCAATATTGCAGACGTGAATTCCCGGCGTTTGTCTGTGTCTTGCCTCTTTTTCCAATGATGGTCGTGAGTAGCTTCCAAAGAGGTGATAGTGGAAGCAGGCTGGCAGCTGCCAATGACTTCTCCCGCTTTGATGCTCGTGGTTGGGTCTGCGGTGTTAAGGACTCTAACCGGCACGTATCCGTTCCTTATAGATCTTACAAGGCTTCAATATTCTCCGTCAACTTGACCCGGAAGGCATAGTTCTGCTTCTCCACGATGTAGTCTTGACATGGTGATGGTGATGCTGGGGACGTCGATCCTCCTAACCAGCCTCTGCTCCACGAAGTTGGCTCTTAAATGTTTCCCGACCCCTAAGTTTGAAGGGCTTCCATTCTGGGCTCCTGACTCGGTCTGGATCTCCTCCTAGCTGCACACCCGGGACAATAACTCGGTTTTCTTCGCTTCTTGAAGACTCTTTCAGGTACCCCTTCTCTCCGCATTCCAGCATCTAGGCGCATCATTTACCTGCGGGTATCGCTCAATTTCCCCGCGCTCACACCTACACTCATCGCGAATCCGGGCAATGGTACGAGCCAAATTTTTCACTGCCTCAAAGTTCAGATTGTAAGCCTATGCATCCTTAACCGTTTGCTTTTGAGTTAAACGCACGGCTTGTTACAATTCTTGGTCCTTTAATGCGCTGATGAATGCTTCCGTTGCTGCGTCATCTCGATGTTCTGGGTTGTAGGCTGAGTAAGCCAAAGTACCAGTCGCTCAATGTCTTGGGCTAATTGCTGTAGGGTTTTGCCAGACTGCCGCATCCGATGTGGTAGCTGTAACCGATAAATCTGCTTCAGATGATCGTTTCCAGAACGCATGTCAAGCGCATTCATTATAGCGACCGAGTTTGAGTGCAACTCAACGGGGAAAGTCTGTAAAAGCTCGGCAGCTGGGCCTCTTAAAGCAAGAATTAATGCAGTTGCTCGTTCCTGCTCATTGCAGTGTTTTGTCCTAGTGTCCGGACCGTTTGCCCGTCGAATGTTCTTTCACATTTCTGGATGTGCTCTGTGCTGCGGTTATAAGTGGGGCTGGTGAGGTGCTGCTTCCAATTCTTTTTTCATTTTTCCATCTCACGGTTCATTCTCTCTTTGACCTGGCTGATCTCATAGTTGAGTCTCTCCTCAGCCTTGCTGGCCTTCTCCTCGACCTGGTAAGCCTTTTCCTCGACGCATTTAATTTTTTTTGTTCAGACTACCGAGCTCCGCTTTTATTTCGGTTGACTGTTTTTGCACTTCCTTGATTTCGATCGCTTCTTGGTCCAGCTTCCCAGCTAAACTGGATGACTGTTCATTCAGCTTCGCAGTTAAATTGGATGACTGTTCATTAAGCTTCGCAGTTAAATTGGATAACTGTTGTCGCTGCTCTTGCTGCATCAGTATCAACATTTGCATCAGCGCATTTTCTGGTTCCTTTGATTTTGATATTTCTGCTTCACCACTTTCTGCGCCTTTTTCTGCATCTGAGGGCTCACCCGAATCCAGATACGCGCCTTCCGATTCAATCGCGTCACGCAAGCGTGCAGTCAGTGTGGCCTTTGTACCTTGCGTAACCAGGTTTCGCTGTTCCAACTGTTCCTTAAGCTCCGACATGGTCAATTCATTAATTTTTAAGTTTAGGCTTCGTAGCATTTTTTTTATTTTGGCTCTTTTTTTCGGTTTCCACGTTAAATTTCACTATTGTGCATTTTAAGAATGTTTAAAAGTTTTCACTTTCGAAATTTTTTATCTCACTTCTCGACACCACTGTAGCGTGTTTGCCAGTAAAAAGGGTGAAATAAAAAACTTTTAGAAAAAAAGAAAACCGACTTCGAAATGCCCTAAAAGGGATGAAAAAAAATTTTATGGAAGCGGTGCCAAATCAATTTCCCCATTTCAACATAAATACTTTCAACATCTGCACCATCACAAAAGGATTTTTAGGGCATTTCGATTTACAGTTTTCTTTTTTTTTCTAATATGTACAGTGTTTGTAGTGAGCTGTTTGCATAACGCTTTAGGCATCACATACTAGATGGCGGTGTGCGTCTTTAAGAACTGCCAGCAACTTGTCACTCAAAAAATAATGAGGCTGAGCTATGATCAAATTGTGAGAGTTTTTCTGGTAAAATAAATTAATTGTGTGCTTAAAAGTGGTTTAATTAAAGATCAAAGTTCCTAGTTTTAGTCAGTGATTGAACAAAAAGAATATGGTGCCGAAACCAGGGAATTAAATGCTTAACAAAAGTGAACTGTGGACTTGTGAAATATTGCGAACTGTTCTGTCAACTTAGAAAAATTCGATCGATATGGTAATTGTAAAATTTTTGAGATTCTATTCTATGGACTTGTGACACTGTGACTTGGAAATATTTTATGTGTTTTCGGACTTGTAATTTTTTATGAATCTATACTACGGCCATAGAAAAATGGTGACCAAACTTCGTAATACTTGTGAAAATTTATAGTTGCATAGAGCTTCAACTTTTAAAAAATTCGGACTTTATGAATATTTTAATTGATTTTCAACTGGACTTTATGTGATTACCGTATATAATAAGCGAAATTGAGAACTTAATTAAATAGTGTTAAAGTAAATCCGAATATATATATATATATATATATATATATATATATATATATATATATATATATATATATATATATATATATATATATATATTTGTTCCTTGAAACGTGAGTAAATTAAGATGGCTACTACTATAGACTCTTTAATACTTAATCAAGACGAATTGTTAAAGCTTATTACGAAGCCGTTTGAGAACTATAAGAAGTCTCCTAAAACAAGAAAAACAGCCTCATATATTGAGACTAGAATCGAAACCTTAGAGTCACTATGGAAACAATTTAATGACCGTCACACTACAATAGTTTGTGAATTGGAGAAGGATGAACAGGCTGACTTATCTTATTTTAACCGAAGATAGATATGAACAAGTTGAAGAAACATACATAGAATACAAGGCCCAAATGAAAGATGATTTAAAGGAGATAAACAAATGTTCAACATCAGTAAGCTTACCTTCAGCTTCATCTGTATCACCAGGACAGAGTTGGGAGGTACGCCTACCGCAGATTAGGTTATCTAAGTTTTCTGGAGGTTACGAAGAATGGCAATCTTTTCATGGCATGTTCCTGTCTCTAATATATACTAATGCGAGTCTAAGTGCTGTCCGAAAACTTCATTACCTAAAGAGTTGTCTTCATGGAGAAGCTGAAATTGCGTTCAAGAAGACGGGCGAGTTACCAACCTGAAACAGCTTAAGAAATTTATGGAGACTAGATTTAGAACGATAGAGATGTTAGAAGGAACTAAGTCGACAACGCGAGTACCAATAAAATCATTTCACACTACAACCGAAGAGAAGAAGTCTAATTATACATGCTTCGTGTGCAAAGGTCAACATGCTCTTTACCAGTGCAAACAATTTTCGAAATATACTCCCAAAGAACGCGTAGATTATGCACAAAGCAATAAATTATGCTTTAGTTGTCTTGCACCGACACATACGGTAAGGAGATGCCATCAATCGACGAGTTGCCGACGTTGTGGACGTCGCCACCATTCATTACTGCATCTAGAGAGAGAAAAGGAAGAAACACAAGGGACATCTAAAGGAGATAAAAAAAATTCACAACCACACACACAAAATACGACGATGATATTATCAAACTTTTCTAAAACATTATCATCCTGCGACGTTATATTAGCAACTGCAGTGGTTAGGGCACAATCAGCTTGCGAATCTTTTTATGTGATCAGGTCATTAATTGATCAGGAGTCACAGGCTTCGTATATTACGGAGGCTACTGTACAATTACTGAGACTTAAGCGTACACCAATAAATTTCTTGGTGTCTGGAGTGGGAGATGGTCACACCCGAGATAAGTATTGCGTATCTTTACGTATTAAATCACGTCATCAACCAGGTAAATCAATCTCAGTAAACGCATTTGTGTTAAAAATCCTCAAATCTATGTTTCCATCTAGGATAATTCATTCACCTGATTGGCTTGAGTTAGAGAAGTTACCGTTAGCAGATCCAGAATTCACAACACCGAGTTAAATTGATATCTTACTCGGAGCTGAAGTATCCGGAGAAATACTGAAGAGGGGCGTAATCAAAAATCCATCTAGAAATTTAATTGCTCAGGACACCAGCCTAGGCTGGATTGTATCAGGTTATTTGTCGTCAGATTCAACTTCAGCGAACAGAATTATTAGCATGCACCCACAAATCAAAGAAGATGAGTTGTTGAGAAAATTCTGGGAGTTAGAAAAAGAACCAGAAGTACAGCAGAAGATACTAAGCGAAGAAGAGATAAAAGAGATAAGATGTGAAGGACTTTTTGAATCAACTACTGTAAGAGATGATGATAGTCGGTTTATTGTACGGTTGCCGTTTAAATCGGAGGATCCAGAGTGTCAATACGGGCAATCGCTGCAAATAGCATCAAGACGAATCATGACTATGGAGAAACGGTTAAATCAGAATTTAAAACTACGCAAAGAATATGTTAAAGTGATAGAAGAGTATGAAGAGCTTAACCATATGCAACTTGTACCAAAAGAAGGCATAATAAATCCAAGAGCAGTGTACCTACTTCATCATGCCATAGTACGGGATGACAAGGATACGACTAAGGTTCGTGTCGTATTTGACGCTTCCTGTAAAGGTTTAAATAACATATCCCTTAATGACGACTTACTAGTCGGACCAAAATTACAGCAAGATATACATCACCTCTTGTTAAGATGGCGGGATCACAAAATCTGTATTATTGCAGACTTGATTAAAATGTACCGAAAATTACGTATTAGTAAGGAAGACGTTAATTATCAACGCATCGTGTGGAGAGCTCACGCAAATGAGCCACTGGAATATTATCAGCTATTGACTTTAACCTTTGGCACGGCCTCTGCCCCGTATTTAGCGGTAAAGTCACTACAAAACCAAGGCAGAGACTGAGAAGACACAATTCCCTGTGGCGGCAAAACTGATAAAACAGGATTTGTATATGGATCGTTTAATGACAGGAGCGGAAACAGAGAGAGAAGACAATCGAAATATTTGAGCAATTCAACAAATAAATGAAGTAAGGTGGATTTACTCTTCAAAAATGGGGTAGCAATTCATGTTTGGTACTGAATTATATCGGAAATGAAAAGAGAGAAGATGATGCAGGTGGAATCAAAACGGATACAACACTAAAAATACTAGGACTGATATTGAATAGAGCGAAGGATACACTGGAATATGAAATTAAGCTGTCACCATCAGAGATACTTGTAACAAAACGTGAGGTGGTTTCCGATATAGCACGGTTGTTCGATCCACTGGGCTTGGTAGCTCCTACAATCGTAATAGCTGGCTGTCCGGAATCGAGTGGGGTCTATTACTCGATAAAACTTTCTCGCGAAGATGATCCAACCATACCGTCTGACTCCGGCCGGGGGCGTTTTGGGTCCAAGGTCGCTCCGTCGGAGATGGGCGTGGGCGCCACTCGTCTACCCGTAAATTGTCCCCTCAAGCCTCGAGACGAGTTTGGCTCGCGCCGGAGTCTTCACTTTTAGGGAAGAAAAGAAATCACTGTTTTTATCGGTGCACTAGCCTAGAAGAGGAGGACAACCCACGTAACTAGCTCCCGCGACAATTCTGCAATCTACCTATCCTAAATCCTAGTTTACGTTTCCCTATCAACGTATGCCCCGTCCGTTATGTTGTCCTATACGTTGATTATCCCATTTTACTGTACCCTATGAAGACATTACCTCGGTTGAAGGAAGCCTTCTGACTATGATACGCTGTCTTTTTGCATGACAAAAATAGGCGACCAAGTCGGTATAATCCAATTTCCAACTTTTTCCCGAATCGTCTCCCATCCGGGAGAAAGTACCTTAAAGCTGCGGTGAGCTAGCACGTAGACACAAGGAGGGTACAACCTAGGGAGGTTGCCACTCACAAAACCTTGAACTCAACTGAACGAACCCCAAAATGAACCCATCCTTCCATTCCCAATTTATCCCCCCCCCTTCATCACCACGAAACAGTTTTTAATTTCACCCCACGTGTGGTTTCAAATCTTTGGCGTGCCAGACACCCGCTTCACGTCCATCTGGATGTAGCGGCCTGTACGTGTACGGAGACTCTTTGCGGGTGATTTTGAATGGCCCCACATACTCCGGTGCCAATTTTGTCGAAAAGTATTGGGCTGCATCTGATACAGGGAAGTTCCACCTCCATACCATCTGATTAATTTGAAATGGAGGGTCCCGCTTCCGGAGATTATACCTCTGTGAGCTTTGCTGTGCTGCTTTTTCCAAGCGCCGTTGAATGTCCGTTCGCATTTTCGCCATCAGTTCGGCTCGTACCTTAGGATCCAGCTGACTCTTCCCCTCGTTAAATCAAGTTAACTCCTTCCGCGAAACAACCATGTCTCGCCCAAAGTTCGGAAAATACGGAGTAATTTCCATTGCCTCGTGGGTAAACGTCCGTAACGCACAACCGATCTTTGGCAGGTCTTTATCCCACTTTCGCTGATTTTCACCAACATACGACCTCAGCATACGCTTTATATTTTGATTAATGCACTCTGCAGGATTTGCTTGGGGGTGGTAGAATGCCGTATACTGAATGGTAGGTCCGTACGATTCCCCTAGCTCTTGAAGCTTTTTCGACCGGAATTGTACCCCATTGTCGCATACTACGACTGCAGGCACTTCAAACAGCAAAAATACTTGCTCTTCCAAAGTCCGAACCACCGCAGAGGCAGTCACTTGCCGAAGTGGATCAAGGGCAGTTTGGTAAAGTTGTCTACCACCGTTAAAATGTAGCACTTCCCTTACGTCGACCTGGGAAAAGGCCCAACTAAGTTAACATAAATCATTTGCCAGGGCTCCTTCACTTGGCTGACTCTGGAAATCATCGGACCATAGGGAAGCTTCCTTTCCACCTTCGTGGATTGGCAAATCTGGCATCTCACAACATAACATTTTATGTCCGCCCTCATTTTTTGCCAGAAAAACCGATGCCTTACACGATCGTATGTTCTTCGGGCTCCCATGTGCCCCGCTGTCGCGTCATCATGACATTGTTGAAGTATTATTGGTCGCTCGTGTTTTGGTACTTCTCGCTTCCAGGAGTTTCCCCTAGTTCTGCGTACCGACCTGGAACGTTCCTCCACAAGTTATTACCCTCCACACGCCAATCAGGAAACTGATCGGGCCTTCCATTCACTCTAGCTTGCATATTATTCATCCACTTATCTTCTGGGACTGTCATGCCGTCAACTAAACCGACTTCCGGCATCGACCTTGAGAGCGCATCCGGTACCAAATGTTCTTTCCCCTTCCTGTAGATGGCGTTGAAATCGAACTGCTGCAGACGGACTGCCCATCTTGCAAGACGGCCATTAGGATCGCGGAGATTGTTAAGCCATACCAGGGAATGGTGGTCGGTAACCACACTAAAACGAGCTCTCTCTAAAAACGGTCTCAATTTTTCCACCGCCCATAGCACCGCGAGGCATTCCTTTTCCGTGGTGGAGTATTTCCTCTCTACCTTCGAGAGGCTGCGGCTTAGATAACAGACCACCTTCCCCCCTCCGCGAGACCCTGGCTTAACACTGCCCCAAGCCCGGTATCTGAGGCGTTTGCCTGCACGTTAAATGGTAGAGAAAAATCTGGGCAGGTGAGAATCGGAGCGGAGGACAGTTTGGCTTTACATGCTGCAAAAGCTACTTCACACCCTTGAGACCACACAAATTTCCTGTTTTTTTTTTAGTAGATTTGTGAGTGGTGCGGTCAGGGTGGCATGGTCTGGGACTAACCGCCTATACCATGATACCATCCCGAGAAATTCTCTAACCTTCTTTACACTAGTCGGCGGAGGAATCCGCAACAAGCATTCTACTTTCTCGGGATCCACGTGTAAGCCTCGCTCATCCACAACGTAACCCAGATACTTCAGCATAGGCCCTTCCCTCGCCACTCGCAAGCCCGCCCCGCGCAATCTGTGTAACACCTCACGTAAGATTTCCAAGTGCTTTTGAAAGTCAGCGGTCACTACTATTACATCGTCCAAGTAGACGAAAACATATGGCACCAAATCTGCCCCCAAAACTCTGTCGATAAGGCGCTGCCAGGTTGCCGGGGCATTGTGGAGGCCAAAGGGCATACGTTTAAACTGGAATAAACCACAGCCAGGAATTGTAAATGCTGTCAAAGGCTTTGAGTCCTCGGCTAAAGGAACCTGCCAATAAGCGGACTTAATTTCCAGTGTTGATAAATATTTTGCGTTCCGGAGTTTGTCCAACGTGGCCGATACATAGGGAATTGGATACGCATCTCGCTCTGACACCTGATTTAACTTCTGAAAATCAACGCAGAAGCGAAACTTCCCGTCTTTTTTTTTAACCAGCAAAATGGGCGAAGACCACGGGCTAGAGGAGGGTTCCACTATATCCAATTGTAGCATCCCATCCAGTTCCGAGTTAATATGCTGCTGCACTGCTGGAGACACCGGGTAGTACCGTTGTTTTATACGGCTTGCCGATGTTTTTATCACATGTTCTACTACCGTGGTGCACCCAACACCTTCTCCCATCAATGAAAATTCTTCTTCCACCACTGACTTAAGTAAACCCTCTTCGGCCTGTGACAACCGTGATCTTCCCCTCAATACCTCACATGCTGCAATTGTTGCAGAGTCCCAGAGCCCATTACTAACGTCCAAAACAATCTTGAATCGTCTTAAGAAATCGACCCCTAAGATGAGTTCATGTGGTGCAGCAGGTACCACTAGCAAGGTCAGCCAGCTGTAGCTCCCTTAACCCTTAGCGGTGCAATCACTTCGCCTTCTACACATATTTGGTGGTTATTGGCCAACCTTATAGACACTTCCCCGGTCTTTCCCAACTCTACCCCACGAGCTTCCAAAGCCTTCCATCCTTTACCTCCGAGGATGGAATGTATTGCCCCAGAATCCAACAAAGCCAACAACTACTTCCCAAAAATGTCCACAATTATGTGAGGGCGATCATCTTTAGCTGACTCTTCCAATGCAAAATCTGCTCTTCCTATAGTTGCGACTTCCTTACCAAGCCGTCTCGTACTCATTTCGCCGCTTAATGAGTACGACCCCCGTTTCCCGAAGTTCCTGCCTTAGGTTGGTTTCCGGAAAATCCTCCTCTGCTTTGCTGTCGAGTCCATCCCGTCTTATTTAGAGAACAAGAGGGACAAGCGGCCTTAGTGACCCCCTGTCTTCCACAACCAAAACACCTCCGAGGTTCCCGGCAAGTTCGCGACATATGACCGAAGCCGTTGCAATTCCAGCATTTTGTCCCTGATGTAATTGATTGTGCCATCAAGACGGCACCTGTGCTCTTCCTACTGTAACCCAAATCGGGTTCCAAAAGCCTACTTGTTGTCCGAGAAGGTGGTGGCACAAACAATTCCACTCTCACTCGAGTGCCTTCCAACTTGCGGCCGAGGCTTACCAGCTCCGCAATCGATGCTACGGTTACCAGGCTAAGTTGGGTTTGATAAAATGAAAATATATTTTTCAGAATCGTCCGTAATTTTTTATCTTCCGAGCATTTCGACGATAAACGACGGAAAAGGCTTTCCATAACGGTAACATAAACCCCAAAAGACTCGTCTTCTCCCTGAGTCCTGTTGCGGATTTCCTCCCACAGTCGCTCATCGTAGTCAGGAGGAAGAAATCCAGACCTAAGCTCCCGCTGAACGTCATCCCTGTTCTCACATTTCGCTCTAATTGCACGAAACCATGTAAGAGCCTTTCCCTCAAACAAAAACGTTGCCGACTGAAACAGTCTCGACTTCGAAATGCACTGACAGAGGCCGGACTTTCCCCTGAAAAGCGTACATCCCACTTCGTGACATCATACCCTTTTGCACCTTCCACCTCCGCCACAGGCCGATTCTCCACCCCAATAGCCCCCTCCTCCGCCATGGTGTCCAGGTCCACCTCGTCTGTGTCACCCATAGCTTTGTCCAGCGCTGACCCCATAGCCATTAGTAGCCGCTGTTTTAGTTTCGCCATTTCTGTTCCTGGCTCTGCCACCTGAGACATCAACTCTATTCGCCTTAATCCAAACTCTCCTTTAGCTGGCAACTTTAAGTACTCCTTACTTTTTATGCATCCCACAAAAGCCTCTTCCTAGGCCTCGACTTCCTCCACCTTCCGAGTTACCGCTGCCAAATCCTCTTCAAACTTAAAAGAATATTCCTTGAGACACAAGGAAATATCTCTGGACTCCT
The DNA here is from genome assembly GCA_963969285.1 of Odontomyia ornata. Taxonomy (NCBI): domain Eukaryota; kingdom Metazoa; phylum Arthropoda; class Insecta; order Diptera; family Stratiomyidae; genus Odontomyia; species Odontomyia ornata. The sequence continues at coordinate 191,082,078 of OZ017738.1, forward strand.
CTACTCGTAGCGCCACTCGAAGGGACTTCCGCATCTCCTCCAGATTTCCATCTTTTAAATCGCGCACTGCAAGCTCGTACTGCAATTCGTCCTTACTTAGCCTGTCGATATAATATTTCGCGATCTTCAACATTGTGCACTTAATTATACTACCACTATTTAAAATATTTAACAATTTGTTTATTTAATTCACATAAACTACAATTCATTCGGTTATAATTCTAGAATGAAACATTCACCCTCGCACCACACACGTATTCAACCAATCTTTCAACTTAATCTGACTCACCCACTATTTAAATTCGACCCCTGTACCCTGCCACTAAAAGACCCCCAATAAATCCAACAACTAGTCACTCATTCAACCTTCCACAAAACCTCGCCCGCTTAACCTCCCTCGACTTCTCAGCCAACAATTACTTCGAACCTATGATTCTTAGATGCAACAGAATCCCTTTTTGCGTTCACTCACTAGCATTCACACAGTAAACACAAACAACTCAAACCAACCAAACATTCACACACCGCTTGCACTGATTTGTACACCAACTACAATTCACTTTCAGTCAGCTCCACACACCCACCCAATCGTACGTCTTCTCCACTCAAACCCCACAAATCGCACGCAATTATCTAATACTCTTGATACCTGCACTTTAATATATTACTTTACACTTGCACTTTCCACACCCGCAATTTCCAAAACTTCCACTGCTTGAAATGCACTAATCACCTTTGTATCCTGATACCTGCACTTTAATGCTTTACACTTGCACTTTTCACGCCCGCAATTTCCAAAACTTCCACTGCTTGAAATGCACTAATTAACGCAAACGTGACTTAAACTTTACACTTGAGGAATTCGCGAAATAACTCAACAAGACCCTTTTACAACGTTGGGCGCCAGTATTACTCGATAAAACATTCTCGCGAAGATGATCCAACCATAACCTCTGACTCCGGCCGGGGGCGTTTTGGGTCCCGAGTCGCTCCGTCGGAGATGGGCGTGGGCGCCACTCGTCTACCCGTAAAGGTGTCCCCCCAAGCCTCGAGACGAGCTTGGCTCGCGCGAAGAAAAGAAATCACTGTTTTTATCGGTGCACTAGCCTAGAAGAGGAGGACAACCCACGTAACTAGCTCCCGCGACAATCTACCTATCCTAAACCCGAGTTTACGTGGAATTAAGTTCACCGTGAGCTGGGATTCGCACCAAACAAAGACCCATATATACCCCAGCTCTTGCGGATTATTGGGGCGGAAAATGGGATTTTTTCGCCCCGTTGAAATACCCTTCGGTGAAGTTGGCCGCGACTTCTTGGACTCATGGATTCTAGTACTACCACTGACCCTTTGGAGCTCCAGATATCCGTGGCTCGAACCTTCTTTGCTGCAAGTTTTTTTCCCAGTGTTTTTAGGGTTTTGTACTAAAATACAAAACCCTATTGCAATCACGACCTGTGTCCGTCTGTCCGTCCGTCTGTCCGTCCGTCCGTCCGTCCGTCCGTCTGTATGTCACAGCACTTTTTCTCCGAAACTATAAGGGCTACAGCCATGAAACTTTGTGAAAAGGTCAGAAGTGGCGACTTCTTGAAAGTTCAAGGGTCAAAAAATTTTTCAAAGTGGTTTAAGGGGGGTCTCCCCATATAGGGAGGTGACCCCTCAAAAAAAAATTTTCACCATTGGTAGTCGAGTAGGGTGTCATTGGAAAGGTCTCAATGAGATTTTTTCAAAACAAGTCTCATAATTGCCTTATGAGTACCGAGGGGGGCAGGGGAAGGGGAAATGTACGAACTTTTCGCGTACCCCCCCCCCCCCCTCGCGATTGGACACCTTCCATCCGAAAAATCTGAAAAAAATCATGCATGTAGGCCTTTATGAGTACAACAACAACAAATACATGAGAAGTCGAAATTCACTCAACTTTGTTAGTAATAGTATGATTTACATGAAAAATGTGTTTCCTCCCTCGCGAATGGACACCCGTGATCTAAAAAATCTGAAAAAATTATCAAGGGAGATGTTTATGGGTATAACTATAACAAATACCTCAGAAGTAAAAATTTTTTCAACTTTGCTACTAATAGTATGATCCTGGAACATGACATGTTTCTTGATTTTATTCGTTACTGGTTACTGCATTTTGTAAGTAGAGTACAAAACCCTTCTGACATGAGCATAGGTCTGTCTACCCAACTTGTTTAAATTAGTTTTGCTTATTTTCGATGTTGGTTGCTGTGCCTGCTTGAGACTTCAAGTGTCTTCCGGTTGTTTTATGTTTATTTTCTCCAGCAGTAGATGATATTGGGTGTCGGAAGATGTAAGCTTGCTACGTAAACATCCATCCATCGAATAATTCTATCCATGGAATGATTCTATCAATGCCAGAGCCAGTGTAGAAGATGTTCCCGAAACAACGAACGATGGGATACTTGAGCACGATAAATTCACCAAATTTGGTCTGTTTGCGATCGAACTGGAGTTCATTGATTTCGGTATTCGAGTGCCCCATGTTGCCGACAGTACGCCCATTCTTCACTTGTCCATATGATCACAAATTACAACATTTTGATTACCGGTGGTGGTCACAACAATGTCTACATTTCGAGTAACTTCATTAAGTTTCGCCGCACGAAAACCGTCCATGCTGGCCTGAAGAGCGCAGGTAGGGTCAATTTCAGAAAAATACACGGTGCATTCCAATCCTTCCAATACTTGTGCGCATCCTTTTCCAACTTCACCATATCCGCAAATGACTATTTGCTTCCCGCCAAACATAACTTCTGTTGAACGCTCTCCCCTATCAATAATAGACTCTTTGCAGCTATACAAACTATCAAATTTTGTTTTAGTGACGGCATCCAATACATTCATTACTGGGGCTGTAAACTTCTCAGATTCTGATAGCTGGTACAGTCTATGTATCCCAGTGATTCTTCCCTTTACCATTTTAAACATGGCTGGATATTTGTTCAACATTAACTGTGTTGCATCGCCTCAATCATCCAAAATCATATTTGGTAGCCAATTTTCAGCATTTACACAATTATCGTTGCACCACCAAAAAGCTCCTTCGGTCTCACCACGCCATGCGAATTTCGGATAATCTGCTTCAGCCAATGCCGCAGCAACTTCATTCGATCGTTGCATCTAATTCAACCAAGGTCTCGATTAAAACTGCCGTATGTGCATTGATATGTGTACCGCCAACGATACGTGCATTTTTCAACGGTTGGTCTTCGGAGGCAAACTTTCGCAGAACTATTATCTATCTTCCTAACTTACATACTATGTTTACTCTTAGTTTTAATAATGATTACAACATATTTCTATTTACAAAGTTTCCGATAATACTTGGCTCGGGTGGTTCTGGTAAACTTGTTGCAGAGGCAAGTGCTGAGGTCTGGTAGGAATTTGTCCGTGACAGGTCAAGAGCTACCAGAACCATTACTAAATGACTGGATTATCTACAGAGAAGAATTACAAGTTCTTTCTAGTTTTTCTATAGCCCGATGGACTGGACGTTGCAAGGGTTTTGCGATGCGTCAAATAAGGCGTATGCAGCGGTAATCTATTTGCGAATGATAGACGAGCAAGGTGAAGTACACATCAGTCTTATTGCATCAAAGACCAAGGTCGCGCTTGTTAACAAGTGTCTGTCCCGCGCTTAGAGTTGTGTGGAGCGGTATTACTAACTAAACTTTCTTTCAGATACAAATATACATGCGTGGACAGACTCATCGGTTGTTCTCGGATGGTTAACTAATCACCCCAGCAAGTGGAAGACATTTATTGCGAATAGAGTTTCGGAAATACTTACCATCATGGACAGTAGTCAATGGTCGCATATCAGATCTGAAGAAAATCCAACGGTTTGCGCCTCCAGAGGTATAAAAGCATCGGAACTGATAGTACTAAACCTATGGCAGAAAGGGCCTCAATGGTTAAAAGAAAAAGAGATTAAGTATAGCAAAGGAGATTTTACAACGGTGTTTGAAGATAAGAAAACCGAGAAAATGTGTTTTGGAGCAAGCGTTAATGAAGACAATAGCACAGAATTCATAGAGCGATTCTCGTCACTTACTCGAATGCTTAAGAGATGAATCTTACTGCAGAAGATTTCTTGATTTCAAACAATCAAAAGATGAACGTCCTAAAAGGTCAGAGCTTATTATAGTTGAAGAGATAAACTGTACGTTAGTCAAACTAATAGTTTGAGGAAATAGAACACATAAAGTCTCACGGTTGTGTTTTAAAAAGAAGTGCGTTATACACTTTATGTCCAATAATAGACGCTGATGATTTACTGAGAGTAGGCGGACGCATCCAAAGATCAGAATTGAATTACGAGCAGAAGCATCCAATAATATTGCCAGATAAGGATAATCGCACTCGCTTAATAATATTGGATGCACATAACAAAACTCTTCGCGGAGGGTGTTATGTGCGTGCGGAATATGCACGCCAACAGAATGTTGTTATGGAATATGTCACCAAAAATTAATTCGATCTATTATATTCTGATATGTGCGTGCGGAAAATGCACGCCAACAGAATGTTGTTATTTAATTTGTCACTACACTGTTTATTGGTCACCACAAATTTACTTTTCGTCGTATAACACGGCCAACGGAACCAACCACCGAACAGAAACAACAAACTAACTTGTAATTTTCTAATTTATTACAGAACTTTCTCTTATGAACGTTACCGATTTAAAGCTAACATATTTGCACTTACACTAGTACTTATAGACTATTTTCATGGGAAAGTGCCTTCATAGATCCTCAGTTGTTTGTTTTTTAGATACGAACAACTGTTCGTGTTTGTTATGAGAATAATCTAGAGATGATACAATTGTTATGAGAATAATCTAGAGATGATACAATTGTTATGAGAACAAATCTTTCATATGTAATTAGTTTTGTGGGTAATGATTTGTTCTCATGGTTGCACTGCACCTAACAAGGGCCACAAATTATGTTGAAGCATATCCGCCAAACATACTTTATATTGAGAGTAAGGATCCATGTTAAAAAGATATATAGAGCATGCGTTACTTGCCGAAGATACTCGTCAGCGAACAGGACACAACTAATGGGACAGATCACAGAAGTCAGATTAAAGCCCAGCAAACCTTTTAAATTAACTGGCGTAGATTATGCTGGACCCATCAATGTTAGGTTTTCTCCTGGTAGAGGTTCTAAATCATACAAAGGGTATATTTGCCATTTTGTATGTATGGTGGGTGACACACGCGGTGCATTTAGAGGTTGTATCTGATCTCTCAGCCAAGGGGTTAAAGGCAACGTTTCGAATGACACTGCCTGGACCTATATAGCGACAATAGGACAAATTTTATTGGGTCCAATAAACAGTTGTTGGAGATGTTAAAACTTGCTAATTCTAGAAGGCCCGATGAAGTGGTGCAACTTTTGACACTCGAATCAATCAACTGGCACTCCAACCCTCCCCATGCGCCAAACTTTGCTGGTTTGTGGGAGGCAGGAGTGCGCAGTGTGAAGAATCATCTAAAAAAGGTCATAAGGGTAGTACGCTTACGTTTGAGCAGTTGACAACGGTTTTGACAGGGATAGAAGCGTGTTTAAATTTGCGTCTTATTTCGGTTTTGAGTGACGATCCTGACAACCCTCTTCTATTGACACCAGTCCATTTTTTGGTGGGTGAGCCATTGATAAATGTATCTGATGAGAATTATTGTCATCAACCTCGTAACATTTTAGATAGATGGAAATTATGTCAAAAAATGACGCGATTTTTGAAAAGATGATCAAAAGAATATTTGGTTAACTTCAATCGACGCTACAAACGGAATAGTAAAACTTCTGAACCTAATTTAAATGATGTTGTAGTTATTAGAGAAGATATGGTTCCACCGGCTAAATGGATAATTGGTAAAATTATACAGAAACTTCCAGGTCCTGATGATATCACGAGAGTCGTAACAATCAAATATAAGAATGGAGTTCTGAAAAGACCAGTCAGTAAAATTTGTGTGTTTATTAAATAACTATTGCATCAGGACTTGAATGTATCTTGTCACGGTGGGCAGTTAGTTTTTAAATTACTTTGTATAATGTTAAAATCTTTTAATTTTGGTTCTTCCAATAGCACATTTATTTGGGTTTGTAAAATTGAAAAGCTATGATCATTTTGTGTACGAGTATATGAAGGACAAGTCCTTGGTGAGCGGTTATGTACGATCGAAAACTGCGAAGTGAGCTATTTACGCATAAAGCTTTAGCCATCACATACTAAATGGCGGTGTGCGTCTTTAAGAACTCGCCAGCAACTTGTCACTCAAAAAATAATGAGGCTGAGCTATGATCAAATTGTGAGAGTTTTTCTGGTAAAATAAATCAATTGTGTACTTAAAACTGGTTTAATTAAAGATCAAAGTTCCTTTTTTTAGTCAGTGATTGAACAAAAAGAGGAGTGTTCTTATGTTATTTTTTATACGAAGTATTTATGCACTACGTAGTGTGTTTCGTGCAGCAATTTTGTTTTACTTATTGTTTGATATTATTACATATTTAATATTTAAATTTAAAAAAAAAAATATTTTCCTTAAGATACCATTTCTTACGCTACTAGTTCCTATAAAATATTTTAATTTAAGTATTGGAAAGGAGAAAACCAATGAAGGGAATTATAGTGTTGTAGTGTTCATAGAGACACTCATAAATTATGCAGTGAAATAAAAAGAATTTAGAGTAAAATAAAATTTTTTTTTATAGCACTACAGCCCCTTTTGGGCCTTCGCTTAAAGATAGTTAGAGTATCTCATTATTATGATAGAATGTATTGGCACTCCATAGGGTGATATAGTCAGTATCGCGCTTTGGCCGTATGTTAGTCCACCTAGCTTCGATACGTTTTGATTTTAAACCAGTACGTATAGTATAGAACGGGCTTATAGTCCGTCCAAAGAGTAATTCGAACTATACCTCGTTGATGCCTACGAGATACCAGAGACCTTCGGCTTACGGGTTGACTGCTTTAACCACTACACCACGTGGACTAAAAAATAAGGATATTTTGAGAAAAACAGCCCAGAAGTAGATTTGTAAGTTATCTGAATAACTATAATTGGATTAACGTTGAGAATCACTGGCTTTTAAGTTATTTTATAAGCATAGTTTTCCTGTAAGTTGTCCTTGTTAAACCGGATTTTAGAGCACCAGCAAATAAATTTTGTAAAATCTTTTTTTTTTAGTGCAAGTATGACTCGGTCCGTGTTCCGCCGTTCCTCTCTGTGTACTTTGAATGGCAATATATGAGAAAGCCTGCGAATCGTAATCAAACAATCTGTGGGCGCGGCCGTCGTACCATGCATTGGCAGAAGTGGGTATGTATCCATACCCGTATTAAGAATTAAAACAAATACACACAAGACTTCCCTATCGAAAGTACTGCCTCCGCGTAACAAATTGGTTGCACGCATGCGCAATTAGGCAAGTCGAGTGTAAGCTTGAGCTTTGCGTTTGCGCCAGTCACAGAGAGATGGCGGTAAAAACATTTGAACTATGATCATTTACTATAAATTGCCTTCATTATTTTGGTTGGTAGGCAATTAAGTGAGTATAATGATGCTATAAAAGAAAATGATACAAGAAGCAAAATCGAGAAGTATTTCTCCATTCGCTAGCTCAAGGCGTACACCCGAGCTTATTCTATCCCAAGGCCCTCAGCCCAGGACAAGCGAATAAGAATACATTTAACTCCGTACTCAAGGCGTTTGCCTGAGTATTAGCGCCCCAAGGCAGTTACGCCCGGGCCTGCAGTTGAACTAGTAATTGATTGATTTATCAATCTGACTGCATACTCAAGGCGTCAGCCCGAGTATTAGTGTCCCAAGGCTTTGCGCCTGGGGCCACCAGTTGGACATTAATTAAATATAAATCAAGTAATATAATTCATTCCGTTTCCTTTGAATAAAATACAGTTAATTTATTATTAATATCGATCTATATATATTATGAGAACTGATACGCGAGTGTACAAACTCTTGGTTCACTCAATTCAATTGTATCTACCAACTGAAATTCTCCTAGTGTTGATGTCAGAGCTCTTTTGCCCTGGCAGTTTAATGAATATATAAATTCCGTTTTTTTGTTGACACTAAATCGTATTGTTTTTATTCACTTAAACAATGTTGAAATGCTACAAGCTGTGATTTTTATTTTACTTTGTTTGCAACTTGCTCGTTGCGATGCGACTGACTGACGACTAAAATAATATTGTGCACCATGCCAAAAACTTCCCAAAAATTAATGTTTAATTTGTGTGCTCATGAAATGTATCCGAATCCAAACATTCGAATACATTTAATGTACACACGGTATAAAATCTCAATCAAAGCAATACACTGTGGGAACGTTCATGTGCCCATGAAATGGATCCGAAACCAAAACATTCAGATACATCTCATGTGTACATGATGCAAAGATTAAATGTTCATGTGCCCATGAAATGAATCCGAATCCAAACATTCGGATACATTTCATGCGCACACGACTACTTACGATGCAAAATCAAGACCTTACGCTCCCGCAAACAAAGATCTGTTGTTGTTAGGGCTCTTTTGTCCTGGCAGTTTATTATTTCCTTTGATAAAATTCCGTTCCTTACTATCTCAAAGACGCTTCTTTATAATTAAGAAAGAATTGAATCAATCTGATTTTATTGATGTTCGGCAAATTCAACTACACGTTGGTTGTTACAATACAAAACTGAATGACCTTTACAAATTGTAATACGGATTACGGTTTACAAATATGCTACTTAACGCGTACAACAAAATTATTCAACTGAAAAGATCAATTCGCCGAGCATTTCACCCACGTTCAAACTGCCAATATTGAATTGAATTGAATATTTGAATTGTATAAAATTATTGAATTTGGGTGAAATGCCGGCGAAAGGCAAATTCAATTGTTCTTAAAGGGAACAGTGAATGATTGGTCAATCGATCAGTGAACTGAATTAAAATGATCGACCAATTGATAAATCAATCGAATTGATTACAAATGAGCTAATTACTACGGTGAATTAACTTAAATAACTAAGCGCTGATGTTGCCGGATCGGGCCGTGATGGGCGCTCAGGCGTGTGGAACTCAACACCCACCCCCCTTTAAAGATCCGTTCAACCTCCTCCAAGGTGTGCGGTAGGCTGTACCGTCTAGGTAACGGCACGGGTGGTTGGAGCTGCAGGTTGGATTGTTGTTTGCAGGAACGCCAGCGGAGGTAGGTCACCAGTACGACTAATCCGAGAATGCCCAGGTAGCCGATTATGTACTGGTGGATGTCGTGGTCGGTCACTTGATCAGTCCATGAAACATCTTGCGCTTGTAGCTGTCGTCGCAGTTCCTCGATTTCAGATGCAGGTTCAGTGAAATGAGTGGACTCGTTGAAAGATTCCACAAGGTTCAACCCGCCGCCAGTAGAAATGTGTTGAAAGACATCGTGCACGGTTATGACTCCGCCCTCGTACATGTAGTGCCCCTGGATGCTTGCCGTGTCGGTTTTGAGAGTGCAGTCCGCCCCCAGCTGAAGGATACCGGAGCCCTGCAACGACAGTGTGGAAGTGATACTGCCACACACTAGGTGAGCGATGGTTTGGTTGACGAAAGCGTAGGTCCATTCGTTCGATTCAGGGATGTTGGACCAGACAGATGAGGTGTGTAATTCCACCAAGGTGCATTTGGGCGCGGGTGTAATTCCTTTCAACAAGTCGACTTCGCATCGACTCATGTTGGATTCCCAGCTGTATAATGGATGAGTCTATCGGCAAATGTGAATGTTTGACTCCGTTTTGATGCCGGATCAGTACTTCGCCTCCGAAAGTGGGTAGTAAATGTCACGGTGCGGCGTGATTATCAAATACTGTGAAGATGGTTGTATGGCCACTAATTTGTTGGTCCTTACCATAGGTATTGCGAGAAGTCTATAGAGCTCGAAGGTCGTTGCTGCTACCAGTGACAATAACAAGGACAATAACAAGGAATTGAACTGCCCGTGTTGAGTATCCGTGACTAAGCTGGTGAAAGACGATTGTATTCTCTGCAAGTTGACAGTGATGAGTGTCATTTGCAAGGAGAGCGTGGTGATCAAGTCGAGCATCGGGGTTTGACTTTCCTCAGGATGAGGAGCCTTGATGGCATTGGTCAGTCTGGTTAACTCCTGCTCTATTGCTGTGAAACGTTTTTGGGAAATTTGTTCGGTTTTCCCAAGGATGTTCAGCGTCGAGTCGATGAAAATTTAGGATTCATGAATATTGAATTGAATTAAAATATTTGAATTGAATAAAATTATTGAATTTGGGTGAAATGCCGGCGAAAGGCAAATTCAATTCTTCTTAAAGGGAACAGTGAATGATTGATCAATCGATCGGTGAATTGAGTTAAAATGATCGATCAATTGATAAATCAATCGAATTGATTACAAATGAACTAATTACTACGGTGAATTAACTTAACTAACTAAGCGTTGATGTGAATTAACTTAACTAACTAAGCGTTGATGTTGTCAGGAACTCAACATGATCCGCATCCAAAACATTTTTTTTTTTTTGTGGTAGGGAGGTGAAGGCATTTACGCCCGCCGAGTCTGGCAGTGTGGGACTCCCATGGAGGATACCCTTGGACTACCCACTAAACACCTCCCCTGTCAATCTGAGAACCTAGCCTGGAACCGTTTGACACATTACTTCGGGCCAGGTCTCGTTTTGTTACGCCTTGGGGCGCCTTCAAGCTGGGGAGTCCCTTTCCTAGCGGGAGAGGAGAGGGCAAGAGGAAATGCCAGAAGAGCGATCCCCCAGCCCCAGCACCTCCGGCTGCTGCGAGTCCCTTTTATCTTTTAGGACTGCCCGAGCATAATGTGCCACCTGGTTCCATTTGTCAACCGATTCGAGCATCACCGCAACTATATTATCCGGGGTGAGCTCTCCCGTCTCCCTGTAGAGTTCCCTTCGCAGCCTGGCCCATTTGGTACACGCAAAAAATGTGTGACAGGCATTGTCCTCGTCTCCTGGGCAAAACCGACAATCGGGAGACCGTGACTTACCGATCTTGTGCAGGTAAGACTGATAACACCCGTGCCCGCTCAAAAGATGGGTCAGATAGAAGTCAGTCTCACCATGCCTTCGATTTAGCCACGGTCTCACATCCGGGATGAGGCGCGCAGTCCGCCTTCCCTTCGTGCAATTCCTCTAAGACTGCTGCCAATCGTTGAGCGAGCGCTGTCTCTCCTCGCGGACAACTATCTCCCTCGCATCCTCGTTTCGGCGCAGGTAAATCGCGCGGCGCTCTCTAGCAAGGAGGGCGACAGGTATCACGCCTGCAATCACTCTCACCGCCGAGTCGGAGACTGTTGGATACGAAGATGCAATCCTCAGTGCTCCTCTTCTCTGTACCTGTGCCAAACGTTTTCGGTATACCTCCTTGCTGAGAGCGTCGCCCCATACCTCTGCTCCGTACAGTAGCACTGACCCTACAGCACTCATCAAGAGGCGTCTTCTTGATGGGCTGGGTCCCCCTACGTTGGCCATAAGTCGACTCAGGGCCGATATTACCGAAGCAGCCTTCTCTGCCGTTGCCCTGATTTGCTCAGAGAAACTCATCTTTGAGTCGATCAGTAGCCCAAGGTACTTCACCGCTGGCTTCGATTCGATCTGTATATCTCCAATACTGATCATCCTTACTCTAGGGATTCTCTTTTTTGTCAAGATGACCACTTCGGTTTTCTCCAGTGCTAAACTGAGCCCGCGAGCAGTCATCCAGTCCCTCACTCGGCGCATTAGCATACCTAGCCTAAGTTGCGCTTGTTCAACGGTGCGTCCAGCGACCAGAGCCGCAACATCATCCGCATAGCCGACCAAGCGCGACTCATCTGGCATCTCAAGTCTCAGTAGCCCGTCGTAAGACACGTTCCACAGGTCCGGACCAAGGATAGATCCCTGGGCAACACCCGATGTAATTTCCATCCTTCGTTGGCCCTGTGTCGTGTCGTAGAGCAGGCTTCGGTCCTTTAGGTAGTTCCTCAAAAGCCGCATTAGATATTCTGGAACTTGAAAAGAGTTTTCCAGCGTGTCCAGAATATCCACCCATCTAGCGGAGTTGAATGCATTCCTGACGTCGAGTGTCACCAACAGGACGATCCGTCGCTTGGTGCGACTACATGCCTCTGCCTTTTGGACCGCGTTCACCACCTCTGCAATCGCATCAATGGTAGAACGTCCTGCTCTAAAGCCGTACTGCCGAGGAGATAGGTCCCCAGCAGCACGAATCGCGTCAGTGAGTCTTCCCTTGATGAGTTTCTCTAGCACTTTCCCAGCCGTGTCTAGCATGCATAACGGGCGGTATGCAGACGGCGATTCGGGATTTCCCTTCCCCTTGCTGACCAGCACGAGCCTCGCCACCTTCCATCGTACCGGGAAAACCCCGTCCCGTAGGCAAGCGTTGAATGTGCTGAGCAGCAAGTCAGGACAATGGTGATAGACGAGCTGCAAAACCTCAGCTGGAACACCATCTGGACCTGGAGCCTTCCTCGCTTTCAGGGAGAGGACTGCCTCCTCCAGTTCCAGCTGTGTGAAGAGTGGGCACTCGACCGCTGTTTCACCACGGACAGCGTCAACACGGACGGGATGGGCGGGGAAGAGTCCCCGCACTATCGCGTCCATCTTTTCCGCGTCATGTATACAAGGCTTCCGTAGGGCACCAAGTTTCCCCATGACCAGCTTGTAGCCAAGGCCCAACGGATTCCTATTTACATCATCCACGAGGTCTTGCCAGCATCGGGCCTTGCTCTTGTTAATAAGCCTGCGAAGATATTTCCTGCCGGACCTGTATGCTGCTAGCCTAGTGTCTGCCTCCTCCCGTGTTCGCGCCCGCTGGGCCTCTCGCCGAAGTTTGTGACACTCGCTTCTTTGTTCGGCGATCTCGTTTGACCACCAGTATACTGGAGGCTTACCGTGTCGGGGTCTCCGACGGGGCATGGAAGACTCGCAAGCAGCTATGATGGTACTCATAGTTGAGTTCACCAAGTCCTTGGCTGTAGGCCCTCCAGTCCCTGGCGGAGCTCCCAGCAACGGTGCGCCTGCCGTAAGCGCGTCAGCGAACCTCTCAACGTCCATCCTCCCAGTCCTCCATCCGAGGATTGAAGTTTGGGCATATGCACGCAGAGTAGCACTGTCGTGAATCTCAACCGCTATATACTGGTGATCACTAGCCGAGTAGTCCTCTAGTACTCGCCAGTTGTGTACTCTAGGTACCAGGGACTCCGAAGCGAGTGTCACATCGGTTATGGTTCCTACGCAACCCCAGCGGCGGAAAGTAGGGGTGTTACCAGTATTTAGGACAAAAAGCGCTGTTCTGGCCGCCATGTCCAAGATTTGCTTTCCTCTTGGGTGGGATTGTGGCATACCCCATTCAATGGCTCTAGCGTTGAAGTCTCCCGCATGTGGCCCTCTGTGTTCGAGACAGCGTCCTCCAGGTCGTCGAGTTTGGTTCGAAAAGATCGCATTGCCTCGTTAGGCATCAGATAAACACTGAAATATGTTATCCCTGAACACCGCACCCGCACAAAACCATCCCCGCGTCCGTGGCCCTGCACCTGAAGGCGGGCGCTGTCTCGAACCCAGATGGCCGAGGTACTAGATTTGTCAGGGTACCACGCTTGCGAGTCCTTGTTATGATGTTGCTCGCTCAGCAACAGGAGGTCAGCTTTCTTATCCCTCGCAAACTGCTCAAGTAGGTTCTGGGCGTTTGTGCTTCGGTGCAAATTGACCTGTAGGATACGGATCATTTGAGTATCGATTTGGCTTTAGTTAGGGCCTCCTTGAAAACCCAGCATCTCCCTGTCCCCGGCTCATGTTTGAGGTCGCCGGGTGCTAGCTTAGCATCCTTGCAAAGAATGCATTTTGCCTCGTTCGTGCACTCCTTCCTTTTGTGCCCCGTTTCACCACATTTGTAGCACAGAGATCTCCTGTCGGGTCCCCTACAGCCATACGCGGTGTGTCCGTATTCGAAGCATCTGAAGCAGCGGATAGGGATCGCTCTTCTCCGTATCCTGCAGATCACCCAACCTATCTTAATTTTGCCCTTCGCCAGGATATGCTGGGCGTCTTTATCAGCTAGTTTGACAATAGCCATGCGTTGCCCCCTTGTGTTTTCACGTGTCAATCTTGCCTTGACTTCACTTAAGCTGGGGAACTCCCTCCTAATGGCATCCTCTACTTCAGCTTTGTCCGTGACGCAGTCGAGGTCCCTGATTTCCAGGGTGGCCATTGGTTCGAGCGAGGCAACCGTTGCCGCATCTCCAAGAACCTTTTGAACCGCGTCACGGAATGCATCTTTGTTTGTGGCCTCTGGCCCGAATTCCACCAGCAGGCCACCGGTCCGGGTTGGTCGAACTGCTTTGATGGCAGTGTTGGTGTCGTCTGGCTTGACCGCTCCTTTAATTTCACGGAGGACATCTGCGTAGGTTCGGCCCTTAGTGGGTTTAATAAGCAGTGCCTCTCGCAAGGATTTGCGCCGCGGTTTGCTTTTTGTTTTCTGCGGTAAATCGGGGGGTTCTTTGTTCTTTTCGTGGTGGGGGGTTCTTTGTCTGTTTTTTCTAGGAGTAGCTTTTTGGCCGCTTTTTTCGCTGCCTTGTTTCGCACCACATGAAACTCCTCGCCTGGAGTGTCAACTTCGTTTATGGTCTCGTCCTTCCTCCTTTTCTCACGGTCGCCTTCCATTGGGCTACCGGCCATTCTTTTGCTGCTGCTAGGACCCACTGATGCCTCGGGGGAGAGCGTGTCTTTTTGGTGCTTTTCGGTTGCAAGCCACCTCCGCCTGTAGTGCGTTATGCGGCCAAAAAGCTCCTCCAGTTCAAGAATGCCATTCTTGACACTCTTGCCTATGTTTTTCTGCACTTCGCAGGCAGCCCTCAGTTGTTTGACGATAGTCCTCGCTTTCCGAGTAAGCCGCTCCTCTTCGGCGCGGTCAAGGGCGATTGTGTTATTTGGCGCCACCTCTTGGGAGAGGCCCCCGTTTCCTAGCCCTTTTGCTTCTATCGCTTGGGTCGCGTTTGAAGTGGCATCGGCCAACGGCAAAACTTCTCCCTCCCCCAGTCTTACACTGGCCTCTGTTGGTGTCGCAGCTTGATCCGGATTGTGTTCGTCTTGCACTGGACGCTCCGGGGTGCGCATAGTCCTTCTACTGCGCCCAAAGGCCGCAATGATGCCAGGTTGCACAACGCACTCTGCCTTCTTTCGTTCGTTAGTCCGTCTGTCGTCTGTCTCCGATGATTTAACCTGTGATGTTGACTTTGACAGTGTTTCTGGGGTTTGCTGCCTCCCCCCGCAATCGGTGACTTGTTTTATCGGTGTTCTTGCCAACAGCGGTTTTTGCCTGAAAGGGTTCTCCGTGCTAGCGTCCTGTTTGCTTGTAGTTATATCTGTTACAGAAGCCAAGTTCACCACTTCTATAACATTGCAGTCGCTGGATGACGACGGCCGGGAGCCTGCTCGCTCACTACCCTCTGCCGCCGGTACTGGGGATCCGACCCCCTGCACCGTAATTTGGTTCCCCTTGTGGACCCTCATGATTTGGTTTTCTGTCTGGGTTTCCGTTCCCATAGCATTTTACCTACTGCCAGGATATATGGATAATTGATGACGCCATATATTTCGTCATGTCTCAGTGAAGATAAATGACACTCAGGTATTTGTCCTGAGACTCTCCCTTCACTGCCGATCATTGTCCGCGGCTGCTTATTGGTTATTCGCAGCGAACCTTTCGAGAAAGGTCTTCCCCTATCCGCAACCCTGGGGACGCGTTTGGTTCCCCGGTCTGAGGGCACTATCGATAAATCGATAACCAAAACATTGGATACATTTCACGCGCACATAATTCTAGAACGAGCAAAATCTTAACATACACGAGCAGCTTGCTTTCCCAACAAATTGCTGATCGTGCGTTTGTCTGGGAAAAAAGCTCTCGAGTTGAAAATATTCAATAAGCATCTACTTAGATATGCTTATCGGATTCACACAAGTTGTCGCTTGAAGAAAATAAATTTGCGGATGACATTGTGCGAGTATACAATTTGTGCTTAACATCTACCCCCCGTTGATCGCCCCGGTCAACCTCTTCTAGGGTGTGCGGCAGGCTGTGTCGTCTAGGTAGTGGTACTGGTGGTCTGGAGCGGGCGTGGTACTGCCGCTTGTAGGATCTGCAAACGAGGTAGCCGATGAGTAGACCCAATATGGTGATGCTCAGGTAGCCGATGGTATATTGATGGATGTCGTGTGTGCTTACCTGAATGATCCAGGTAAGATCTTGTACCTGCACTTGCTTTCGTCACTCGTCGATTTCAGATGTATTGAACTGACTGGAGATGTTGAGCCCATGGATGACTTCTGGTCCTCCAAGTTCTAGACCAAAGTGGATCGCATTATGTGACACGCCTACCTGGCTTTCGTATACGCGATGACCCTGGATGGTTACAGCATCGGACTTGAGAATGCAGTCCGGTTCCAACTTGAGTGTGCCGGATCCCTGTAGCGTCAGCGTGAAGGTGTTGTCGCTATACACGATGTGAACAACGGTCTAGCTGGTGAGCGCATGGATCCACTCATGAATGGGGGATGTTGGACCAGGCGAATGATGTGGGCAGATGAACTACGCTGCACCCGGCTGCGGATGGAATTCCCTTCAGCATTAGAACTTCGCATCTGCTTACGTTGGATTCTTTGCTATACACAGGATGAGACTGCCGGCAGATGTAAATGTTCGGTTCCATCGGTATGCAGGAAGCGTATTCCAATTCGGATAGCGGATAGTAGAGATTACGATGTGGAGTAACGATCAAATATCGCGATGTTGGTAGTATGGCGGTCAGGTGGTTGTGCTTCACCATTAGTATCGGAAGAAGCCTGTAGCGCTCGAACGTTACTGCAGCTACCAGTGGGAATTTCAGCTCAAAGACGACGAAATCTGCGGTCACCTTGGCCCGGATTGAAGTTATTTGGAATATTTGTAGAAAGTTTTCCCGATCTATGAGCAGGCGCTGGTTCTCAAGCAAGTGTTATCTGATGTTGGTCAACTCTGCGCTTAATTGTTGTTGTGATAAAAGCAACGCGCTGAATTGCCCGTGCTAGGTATCTGCTACAACATTTGTGATCAGATTCAGCACCTGGTTCTGTCTTCGTTCCATGTGGGGAGCCTTGACGTCATTGTATATTCGAGCCAGCTCCTGCTCTATTGCCATAAACGTTTTGTGCATCACCTTCTCGCTTTTATCAAGAATGTTTAGCGTCGAATCTATGATGCTTCAGTAGTGAGTGCAACTTGTCTTGCCTTCCTTGCATTTTTTTGATGGTCTGGGCCATCTGATTGGCATAATCATAATTCAGAATACCAAACAACGATCGGGCGAGACCACCTACTGCATTTATAGCGCCCCTCTTAGCTCTGACTCACAGGATTTGGTTGATGTTGGAGACACTTGATCGAAATGTCGGAAACGATCTATGACATGCATGCAATTTGTTGACGGAGTTCCCTTCTCACACAACTGCTGTAACAGGCGCGTCCCATTCTGTAGCACGGCCAATTCCGTCCAATACGGTTCCAAATCGTAATAGATTACCACCCACCATTTGCTTGAAGATAGGTACGCCTTGTCCAGTGATTGAAAATGCAGACCAGGATGTGGGCCAGTCGGTGAAACCTGTGCTGGGGCCGTGTTCACCGTAGGAATTAGCAGCCACGCCAAGAGGAGGGTCACAATTGATGTTCCCATTCGTACCGATCTCTGCCTCATCGCCGGATTGCCGTCGATGTTCCCTTGGCCTTCCTCTCCTGCCAATGGTTGATTACTCGCTCGACGGTATGTCGTCGTGCACTGGTAGTGGGGCAAATTTGTGGATCGGTCTCTTCAGTATTCCAGACGTGGTCTTTACATTTGCGACCCTTACGCAACCGTCAATGTCCTCGTAGGTCTTCACAATTCGGCCCAGAGGCCACTTCATTGTAGGCGCGTTGTCTTCCTTCATGATGACAATTGTCCCTGGGAGGACGTTCTGGATGATCTGTCTCCACTCGACACGATGTTGACAATCCCGATAGTTGGTTGTGTGCCCCTACAAAGTTGGTGGCGTTGTCGCAATATAGATTCCTGCAATAGCCTCGCCTTCCGATGAATCGCTTCAGTGAACCGATAAATGCGCTCACCAATCTCATGTGGACGGCTTTAGTGGCGAAAAAGCAAAAGATGGCTATGTAACCGTTCTGGGAACGGGTACCTCGACCACAGTAATGTATCATGATGGGCCCGCAGAAATCGACTCCTGCATTGATGAATGGGCGCGCAGGCTGAACGCGAGTGCTCGGTAGATTTCCCATAATTTGAGAGAATAGTCGAGGCTTTGTTCTAACACATGAAATACATTGTCGCACAATTGATCTCGCTAGCTGCTTCCCTCTTATTGGCCAAAAACGTTGTCTCGGAGTGGTGAGCAGGGCTTGCGCCCCAAGATGGCAGTTGACGCGGTGAATGTCCATCATCAATAGCTTGGTGAATGGGTGTTTGAACGGCAGCAGCATCGGGTGCTTGGCTTCGAAAGAAAGCCTGGACAATTCCAGCCTCCCACCAACGCGCAAGATTCCTTCCGAGTCCAGACAGGAAGCCAGCCCCACCAAGGGACTGTTTTTGTTGATCTGCTTCTCTAAACGAATGTCCCGTATTTCTTCGCGGAAGTCGTCTTGCCGGATGTACGTGATGATGACCTCGAGAGCGCAGGAAAGCTCTCGACTCGTGAGGGCCCTGCTCTGCGGGTAGAGGTTCTGGGAAGCTGGTTTGCAATAACCGATAAACCGTAACACGTAGGCGACTATTCGTTGCAACCTTCTGAAGGAGTTCCCATGTGGAATTTCATGAATAAAATGCATGTCCGCCTTTATTGTCGCCACCATTGTCACTTTGGTTCACCTCTTCTCCAAATCGCAGGACCCCTCACTCTTGTATTCGGGAGGCCAGGTTGATTCAGCTTCACTCAAAAAGGGTGGTCCTTGTAACCACATGTCACAGCCACTCAGTTCGATTGGCGCTATACCCCGTGATAGAATGTCGGCTGGATTGTTTCCGGAACTAACGTGGCGCTATTGGTTTGGTCTCGAGAGCTGTTGAATGGCTGAAACCCGATTAGCAACGAATGTGGTGTAAGGCGATGCGGTTGAATTGACCCAAGTGAGGACGATTTCAGCATCAGTCCAGAAGATCTGGAAAACATTTTGCAGATTTAGCGCAGTTTTGACTCGCTCGGTTAGCTCAGCTCCTAGTTTGGCAGCACACAACTCCAGGCGTGGGATAGTCACCGTTTTGATCGGGGCCACTCTTAATTTTGCGCATAACAATCTGATGACAACTTGACCGCTTCTCAGAGTATATCTGACGTATATTGCCGCCCCATATGCCTTCTCTGAGGCATCACAGAAGGTATGCAGCTGAACCTGCACGGACTTCTCTCCAGTGTGAACGTGTTGGGGAAAGCGAACCTTCAGAAACGGTGGCAAACTACTGCGAAATTTGGACCAGTGAGTGTGTATTCTCGCAGGCAAGGCGGCATCCGATTCCAACTGCAGGCGCCAAATTTCCTGTAGGAAAAGCTTGGCAGTTACGATGATCGGTGCCAGGAGGCCCATCGGGGCAAACATCCTGGCAATGTCAGATGCGATCGACCTTTTGGTGAGTTTTGAGCCGCTTGACTCCAGACTGATGTGAATCTGGAAGTCGTCCGCCTTCGGGAGCCACATTACACCAAGGGTTTTGATGTAGTCCTCTGATAGGTTGCTGAAATCCAGTTGTACCTGCTGACCCTCAAGTTTTATCCTATGCAACAGTTGAGGATGATTGGCACACCATTTGCGCAGAGGAATGCCTGTACTAGCGAGAATTTTGATCAACTCCTCCTGCTTCCGAATTGCCTCTGCCAAGCTGTCCGCCCCAGTCATAACGTCGTCGATGTGGAAGTAATTTTGCAATGCGCTGCTACCCAGAGGATGCCTGTGCTGCTCATCCCATGCTAGCACCTGAAGACATTTGGTCGCTAAATATGGAGCACACGTCGTGCCGTAGGTGACTGTATTTAATTGATAGTACCATAATGACTCAGTTGAATTATTCCTCCAGACCAGAATATGATACTTGCGATCATCGGGATGAAGCACCATCTGACGGTACATCTTCTCGATTTCGGCAGTGAAAACAAAGCAGGGCATTCGGAAACGTAGCAAGATTGCGAACAAGTCGTCTTGATTGGTAGGTGCGGTGTAAAGAATGTTGTTTGATTAGATGTTTGTCGTCGTTTAACTGGAGGCATCAAAGACCACTCTTAGCTTGGTGGTACTATTATCTGGCTTCAATATGCAATGTTGCGGTAGGAAACACTGCAATTTCTCGTCCATCTGTAGCATCACGTCCTCCATATGCCCACGACGGAGGTGATCATCCATGAATTCTTTGTACTGACGTTTCAGCTCGGCATTTTTGTCCAGCCTCCGTTCTATGGCCAAAAATTTGCGTGTCGCAATAGTTTTTGAGTCGCCCAGCCTCTTGGGGTCATCGGAAAAGGGAAGTCTTAACAAAAAGCGACCGTCAGGCTGTCTTCGCATCGTTTGGCAAAAATGCATTTCACATGCCTTTTCAGTCAATGTAAACTGTGGTTTCATGTTCAACACTTCCTCCACTTCCCAAAATTTATTGATAGTCTCGTTTAGTTTGACGTCCTCTGCAAGAACCCCGCAAGTCACTGAGGAAGCCTGAGGTTGGACTGCTGTTCCACCGACTATCCAGCCAAGGAGCGTATTTTGAAGCACGGGGAGCTCGGAGCCCAGGTCTATCTACCCGATGGCCAAAATCTCGTAAATATTCGGCGCTCACCAGTAAGCTAATCCACTCCGTTCGGTGAAAGTTTGGATCTGCCCGCTTGATATTTTTTGGAATCGGCCATTTTGAAATGTTGAGCTCCTGAGAGGGTTGCGGTGAAAGATTTTATCTATCACATGCGCCTCCAATTGCGTGGCGTATCCAGTCAATCGGGATTGTAGGCCAATATTCACCCTTTTGTGCGCTCTTTCTGTACTACCGCCGACCTTTTCGATGAACGTGGGATGACGTGTTAATGGTGGCCCCAGTTTTCGGATTATTTGCTCCGTAATCAAATTGATTTGTGACCCTGGATCTAATACAGCTGGGCACGCCGACCGTTACTGGGAGTCAGCTTTACAAGGGCCGCACTCAGAAGCACGTATCCCTTGGACTGTGGTGTCGTCAGAGTAGTTAGAGCGAGCGATGGTGCATCGGACTGCTGCCTTGCCTCCTGTCTAGACGTTTTCGGGCGCAGGGCATCACCCTTTGCACATTCCTTGCAACTTCCGGACGAGCAGTTAGCAGCCTTATGTCCTTCTCGGAGACAGTTGATGCAAAGTTTCTTCGACTGAACGATTTTTAGTCTTTTCGCGATAGTGAGCTTAAGGAAATCTGGGCAGTAGTACACTGGGTGCGTTTACTTGCACATCAGGCACTGAGGAGTGGCCACGGTAGCTATTGTAGCCTTGGCACCCTTGGTCTCCAACGGCCCCTTCGATACATTGGCGAGCGCCTCGAGAGCCTGAAAACGTGTCTCCAAAAATTCCAAAAAGCCTTTCAAAGGTGGTAGTTCGCGCGGGCTGGTCAACGATTGTTCGTACAGTGCGTGAGTGTCTGGATCAAGCTTCCTGATTAATAGGTGCAAGAGTAGTGGGTCCCAATCAGCAGTGGCTACGTCCATGTTCTCGAGGCCTCTGATGCACTCCTGGGTAGTGTCATGTGGAAATTTCACAGCAGGCGCTGAAGACTTCTGACCCACGTGGGATGCTTGACCCAGTAATCGATTGATGAGTGCAGTGGCCAATAGTCGTCGATTATCATACCGCTCCTTTAAGGTGTTCCACGCTGCCTCGTAATTATTTTCAGAGAGCGCAAAATTTCGAGTCGGTCTTTCAGCTTCTCCCGTAAGGTTGGCCTTAAGGTACCATAGCTTTTGGCAATTCGACATTAGTTGACTGTGCACCATTTGCAACAACAAGTCATGAAATTGTCGCCAGCGCAAGTATTCTCCGTCAAAGGTTGGAAGCGTAATCTTAGGTAGACGCAAACTGGGGCCCGTTGTTGTTGGAGTTGGTGCCGCTGAGGCTATTTCGAATTCTTGCATCGTTGTTTCTAACTGGATCAGACAGTCCTGCGATACTTCCTCGAGCGTTACGTGTCGAGCGACATCAAAACCTTGTCCGCAGGATCGTCACAAAGTTCAGAAATCAGGTGGTGAGTCACCTCTAACTGTGACCAGTATCTTTGCACCAAAGCGATTTTTGCCTTGTACCACGATCTTGACAGCAGGGAACCTGCCATGACATTGTATCGTCACAACATCCTTGTAATGCTGTTATCACTTGGTGATGGTGTAGCTTCCACCCTTTCGCTCGTATTCTCAGTGGGCAACTTCCTCTGCGTCGACGGGCCACCAATTAGTAACGCAGCTTCCTTCAAGGCCAACATGCGATCGTTGAAGTGGATTTGAAACAGCAAATAAGGTGATTGCGGTGTCTCGTACAAGACACTGGTGAAATATTCATGGGACACTGGCGCTTCCGATAGCTCGCGGATCTCTGAATCCCCTTTTTCGAAGGCATCCCACGCGGACTCGAGTTGCCGTTGCCTTGCTTCGGCATCTTGTTTCCGGGCCGCTTTTTGTAGTTGGTGATGGCGTCATGTTCGTGTGATAAGACTTCTCAAAGTTTAAAAAACGGCACACCACAGATCTTCACCGACACTGATACTACAAACACTATGATCACGGAACACTGGTATCCAAATTCTGCAACCGCAACTCGAGCCCGACCGCTGTCCGAATATCGCCCGGAATCGAAGCCTCGCCAATCGAAAAATTTCTGTATTACAAAAAAAAAACTGTAGAACGGCGCCAGATCCAACATAGGATCTCGCCGGGGCTTCCAAATGTTGATGTCACGGCTCTTTTGCCCTGGCAGTTGCGATGCGACTGACTGACTAAAATAAAATTGTCCACCACGCCAAAAACTTCCCAAAAGGCAATTTTTAATTTGTGTGCTCATCAAATGTATCCGAATCCAAAGATTCGAATGCATTTAATGTACACACGGTGCAAAATCTCAATCAAAGCAACGTGGGAACGTTCATGTGCCCATGAAATGGATCCGAAACAAAAAACATTCGGATACATCTAATGGGCACATGATGCAAAGATTAAATATCATGTGCCCATGAAATGAATCCGAATCACAACATTCGGATACATTTCATGCGCACACGACTACTAACGATGCAAAATCAAGACCGTGCTGGCTCCCGCAAACAATGACGTGCGCGCAAAATGGATCCGCATCCAAAACATTGGATACATTTCACGCGCTCATAATTCTAGAACGAGCAAAATTTTAACATACACGAGCATCTTGCTTTCCCAACAAATTGCTGATCGTGCGTTTGGCTGGGAAAACAAGCTCCCGAGTTGAAAATATTCAATAAGCATCTACTTGGATATGCTGATCGGATTCACACAATGTTGTCGCTTGAAGAAAATAAATTTGCGGGACATTGTACGAGTATACAATTTGTGCTTAACACCTAGATTTGCTACAATCGCCACACGTGCATATAGTGATGGCAGAAATACAAGACGAGTGGGTTCGAAAAACCCTTGAATTGGGGAAACTAGACGCAACATCCGTAAACATGATAAGAAAAAATATAGAAAGATGAAGAAATCTATAACAGCAACAGCTCCTTGCCGATTTGCGTATCCACATGAGATCAAGTCAGTTTCTTGAACACAAAATCAAAAAGTTGTCCGTGAGGAGCTTTTATTGTATACTCCACATGAAGAGAATTTAAATTTTCGGAGGTATGACTAGTTTTGCTTACTGAAAAGATAATATTTTTTCAATAATAATTTTATACGTGGTAAATTGCATCACTGGTTTAATAGTGACAGAAAATTCATTGGAAAATTTTGTTGGATCAGTCTGATTTTAATAAAATTGATAAAATTTGAGCAACGATTGGCCGAATTTTCACTGATTGATCAGCGATAGACTTCATAGCATTCAGAGTAGTTCTTCAACCAATCAGAGCCAATTACTACAATAGTAATAGATATTACAGTCTAGATAATAGTATACGAATGTGGGTATATTGATTAAAATAATGCACTTATACGCTCTATGAAATACAATAGAATAAAAATGTATAGTCACTAAAAGCAGTACCCTTTCTTTGGGTATGCGAGGCTCTTACAGTGGGAAATCAGAGTAGCGAGTAGGTACATTATAAGACGGTGGGATCTTCGGAAAATCCGTGAATATTATTTCCAACGCGTCCAGGTCGAGTCTGCGGTACCATCTGCTTGTTATTTGCTGGGTTTAACAAACGTAGGTTGTGCGATGTCGTTCTAAAATAGAGTATTTCAGGAACCACGACGGTTTAGGGATTCGGTGGCCGTTGAGTCCGAATGTTTTTGTTGAGGTTTAGTTAAAAAAAGGAGTTGTCGAGTAACATATTGAAACGAGTTTGGCAGCTGATACTAATGTAATGGTGCGATAAATCTACTAATCGTCCGGTCGACGACCGAACTCCTTGCCGAGCTAGCTGGGCCAAAAGCAGCTGCCAACATAGTTAACTGTCGAGTGCCTGACCTAACCATTATGATATTGTCGCGTGTTTTGGTTCGCGGCCAATAATTTTAATGTTCCGGGAAAGTGAAAACGCTATGTATTTTAAATTAAATTAAAAGTGTTTATTTAATTCGTCAAAAATGCACAATCACTTCACTAACAATTTCACAACTTTAATTTTCACTATTAAAATTCTACCTTCCACTTGTCCATAAATTTCTATCGCAATTGTCTACTTAAAATCACTTCACACACAAACAATCAATATCGCCTGTACTTCGCGTATCGCAGTTTTCTATCGCGGTTGTAATGAATGATTCCCCCATTCATTCAGCTCGCCTTTATATAGGGTCTCTAATCATTCAACTCAGTTCTCGTACATTGGTGAATTAGCGGGAACATTCCAGCAGTGAATGAATGGAGCAGTGACTCACTTTCAGATGTTGTTCATGCTTGTTGGGTTCTCGTGGTTTCGAGTAAATTCGTTTTGTTGATGTTCTTCATTGTTGTGAAAACAATTGCGACAGTAGCTCGCAGAATTATTTGTACATGTAACAATATGGTTGTTGTTATGCTGTGTAGACCTCAGGTCTTTGGACCGTTGCGAGGTCGATCCGTTAAACAATGTGAAGAAATTAAATGAAAATCATTAAAAACCCTGGTAAGACGCATACTTCTTTATGAGTGCAAAACGTAAACGCTTCCGAAAATATAGGAAAAACGGATTATATACTTTCGGATAAATATTTGGCTCCATGAAACAACAACTGTAGCGAATCTGATATAATGACGAGTTGTACAGACTTTTTAATGAACCACAAGCATCTACCAACATTAAATTAAAAAAGTTAATGTGAGCCGGGCATGTCGAGCATATGCCAGAAGCTAGAATAACTAGGAAGGTATTAAAAGAAAAAATCGTGGGCAACTGGCCGTGAGGAAAGCCATGTAAATGCTAGAGGGTTGCATTGACGCAGACAGCAAAACCCCACAGAAGGGCGCAGTCAATAGAGCGAGAATACTGGTAACGATGTATCCGGGAAACCAAAACCCAAAATGGGCTGTAGCGCCGCGTCATCGAAGAAGAGACTATTTGTTAATTTTAACGATTCCGATTTTAGGATATTTTTATGAACGGATAAAAATGGCGTGCTCCTATAGGGTATTTTTTCAGGTTTTTCATTCATAAACTAGTATCTGTAACCGCTAGGTTTAGAGAAATACGTATATGAAACTAATAGACCTTCGAACAGACTATTTTTTAATGGGGATTTATAAGAAAGAATACTATAATAAAAATTAATATTTGTTAAAACCCTCATGTCTTTAATTATTGTCATTGAATTATTGTGTGAACACATTATTTGATGTTTTCTTTCCATTTTCTTATCTATGTAAAATTCTTCTTCCACTTCTTAGCACTACAGCCCCCCTCGGGCCTTCGCTTCCTGCAAACAGCGCCTCCAACTGTCTCGGTCCATTGACCGCGTCCTCCAATTCCGAAATCCGAGCAGCGATGAACTGTCTTCGTCGACCGAGTCAGACCAGCGTTTCCTCGGTTTCCCCACTGGCCTCCGGCCTCCAGTTCTCCCAACGAGTACCTTTTTGGGTATCCGTTGTTCGTCCATACGATTCATGTGGCCAGCCCATTGCAGCTTCTGCAGTCTTACAATCGTTGAGACCTCCGGTTTGTCAAAAATTTCATACAGCTCATAGTTGTATCGAATTCGCCATTGGTCCCCATCTAGCTTCGCTCCGATTATTCACCTCAGGACCCGTCGCTCAAAGGCGTTCAATATATTTGCGGCTGCTTGGGTTAGGCTCCACGTTTCACATCCATAGCATAACACAGGACTTATCACAGATTTGTATACTTGGAGCTTTGTTCTCCTGTGTATGCAGCTGGTCTTCAAGATCGTCAATACTGAAAAAAATATTTTATTTGCGAGCTGTATTCTTTGGCGTATTTCGTCTCTTTCGTTGCCCGTTTTCGTTATTTTGGCGCCTAAATACACAAATTCGCTAACATTCTCGATACTGTATTCACCAAGTGTGATATTTTGTGTATTTGAGGTATTTTTCCTCGACTGCGTCATGAGCTTTGTTTTATTTTCATTGATTTGTAGCCCTCCTAGTTTTGCTTCGCTGTCTAGTTTCAGGAAAAGTTCTTTGGCAGTTGTTAATGACCGTGACAGAATGTTGATGTCTTCCGCATAGGCTACTACTTGGCTCGACGAGGTTTACCTTGCCAAATCAATTTTCTCGTTTTGATATATATATAAACTTCCAAGAGGTTCACCATTACAAAAGAAACAGGGTGAAATCGATATGGCACCACTTCCATAGAATTTGTTTCATCCTTTTTATGGCATTTTTAAGTCGGTTTTCTTTTTTTTCTAAAATTTTTTGTTTTATAACATTTGTTGATGACAAATCGAGGAAAATTTTTGTATACTTCCTTAAAACAAAAATGGATTGGGAAGTACTGTCATGTTTTGAAGACTTTATGACGTCCGCCGAAAAGCAAAGTGGTCATAACCTCAAAACTCTACGTTCTAATAACGGCAAATTTCAAGCCACACTTCAGAAAAATGGGATCCATCACCAAACCACTAATGTGCATACGCCAGAGCAGAATGGCTTGACCGAACACAGCAATCGCTCAATGGTGGAAAAGGCGAGATGTATGCTTGCCTACTCGAAAATGTCGAAAACATTTTTCTAAATCGTTCGCCATCGAAAGTAACTGGCACAACATCAGTTCAAGCGAGGAGTCAATAAGTACCTGACCTTGCGCATATCAGAGTGTTTGGAACAACGCCCATTGCACACACCCCGAAAGCCAACCGAAAAAAATGGGATCCAAAATCCAACGAATATATTATGGTTGGATATGATGAATAAATTATGGTTGGATATGATTTACAACCCAGTTGAAAATTATATTTTTAAGTCGAGTTGCATACTTTTGTAATGAAGACTCTTATGTTTCTGCATCCGAAACATTTAAGAAGTCAACAACAAGTAACAAAGTTGAACGCATCTACCAAGACGAAATGCAACCACCCGAGATCAGCAACCAAAGTGAAGCTGAAAACAATCATAACGATCTGGTCGAAGATGTCCTTATTAGCAACAAACAAGAATATGCAATACACGAAGACAGTTTTCAAGATGCAGTCGCATCGATTGATTCAGATTCTTCGGCGTTCCTTCAACAATCCAACTCTAACCCATTGTAACAGCAGGTGTTGAGGCGCAGCGAGACGGAGCGCAAAACTCCAGGCAAGTATACTGATTTTTTATTAGAAAAAGATGATTCTTCTTCTTTTTCCTTTCCTGAAGATGAAATGGAACCGTTTGAAGGTTTCTTAGCACCTGCATCATACCAGAATTACTTCCAAGATGACCTGATACAAACTAATGGAAGCTGGCTATGGAAGAAGAGATGCAGATGATACATGGACACTTCAAGGCTTACCAAACAATCGAAAGGTGATAATATCTAAATGGGTCTTCTGTATAAAACGTAATCTCACCGGACAAATTGATCGCTACAAGGCCAGGTTGGTCATAAAAGGATACTCACAGCGAAAGGGGGGTGGACTATGGGGACACATACTCGCCTGTTGTCCGACACAGTTCTCTACGATATCTTTTCGCAATTGCAGCTAAATTAAACCTCAAGAACAGATGGATGCAATTTCCGCTTTTCTTCAAGGAGACATTTCGGAAGAAATTTATATGGAACAGCCTGCGTACTACTAGAGTCGAGAAATCTCATCAATGGTATGTTGTTTAAAAAAGGCCTTATATGGACTAAAGCAGTTCAGTAGGGTCTGAAATCAAGAGCTGGAGAAAACACTTAAATCATTTGGATTAGAAAGATCTAAGCATGATCCGTGCATTTAACGAAACAACAAACGAAAATATAGCGGTATACGTTGATGATTTTTCGCTCTTCTCGACTGGATTGAACATATTAAAGCGCAACTCCATCAACAATTCAAAATGAAAGAGCTTCGAATAGCGAAACAAATCCTTGGAATGCATATAACAATATCTGATTTTTCAATTGATCAAGAGCAATATATAGAGAAAGTTCTAAAAAAGTTTGGGATGGAAAATGAATTCTAGTGAAAAGATATCAACTAAAGATGGTGCATCTGAAATAAACTATATTGAATTCATGAAGAATGTTCCCGCACCAAGAGGCAATTGGTGGTCTAATGCATTCGGCACAGTGTACACGATCTGACATATGCTATGTGGTAAACCTACTTAGTTGATTCAGTTTCAGTCCTGGACCAGGACATTGGAATGCTGTGAAGCATTTACGTTGCTATCTGCCTGGTACATCTTCAATGAAACTAAAATTCAGTAAAAATGGTAATAAAAACATACGAGGTGTAACAATTAAGTAATGAGACTGATTTTATTGCCACGCTTGTGGTAAACCTGCGACCTTGAAATTCCCTTCCCCTGCCCCGGCATCTTCCCCGGCATCTTCCCCTCTCCATTGATATATTTACCATCGCTCTAGCTAGTTCAGTTCGCCTGCTGTGTCGTGTTGAGTAGACGTGTGTTGGTGGTGCTCGTTACGAAAATGGAGAAACGAAATCAAGTGCGTCGAGATAAAATTTTGGTTCATCGATAATAACGCCAATATTTTCAATTACCGATGTTGGACTTTTCGGCAATACCGAATTTTTAATTTTTTTATTTACAGCTATGGCTACGCCACCGCCAGTTTTGTCAACACGATCATTTCAGTAAATATGAAAATAGGGATGCTTAAAACTATCATTTGGCCTTAACCAAGTCTCCGTTATGACACTTTTCAGAAGAGATCTGAAATGGTTTAGCCAGGCTAACCAAAGGTTTCTACTTTGCGGGGACCTGAACGCTAGACATTGGCACTGGAATTGCACACGAAACAACAAAATGGGGCACATTTTATTTAATCTCGCCAGAGAGACAAATATCTACGTGCATTTCCCTAAAGAACCCACGTTCTACTCTCCTCGTGGAGTCGGTTCCACTCTGGATCTGGTTCTTAGTGACCAAAATATTACTCCCTCTGAGCTAAGTGTCTTGCAAGCCCTCTCATCTCCACATCTACCTGTACTCTTTTCTGTAGAAACGACGAGAAGTAATCACAATGCACCAAAAACATACTATTGCTTCAAAAAAGCAAAATGGTCTGGATTCCGGTGTTTTATTAATGGAAGAGTGACTTTAGCACCAAGAACGATAGAATCGCTCAATACTCCCTCAGTATGTAAGGAGCAAATTGAAGAATTCACAAACACTGTCTGGCAAGCTATCGAGTCTAGCGTTCCAAAACGATCAAAAGCTTCCTATAATATAATAGAATTTGATGAAGAAACCTACAAGCTAATAAGGAAGCGTAATTCTTTGCGGCGTAAATGGCAAAAAACCCGCATTAGGTCTCTCAAAATTGGAGCTAATATCCTCACTCTAGCAATTAAGAATAAAATTAAGGAGCTCCGGAATCTCCGATGGAACAACATGCTATCAAATCTAGGCCACAACTCGCGGAAAGTTTGGTTTTAAAATAGAATTTTTAAACGTAAGTATCATGCGTTACCGTATTCGATTACAAATAACAACGAAGAGCATATTTACTCTAATCAAGGGAAAGCAGATATACTTGCAGATAAATTTAAGCAGTTCCATAATATCTCCAATAGGTTCTGCAACAATTTAGCAGAAATGATGGTGGCCAGAACTTTGGAACATCAACCTAAACAAACATCTTTACCTCCTGGTGCATTAATAAAAACCAGGGAGTTAATAAGTTTACTTAAAAAAGTTAAAAACGGTAAAGCACCAGGTATCGATGGCCTACCGAATATAGTACTTAAAAATTTACCCAAAAAAGGAATAGTATTCTTATGCCACCTATTCAACGCATGCCTTAGGCTTTCCTTCTTTCCATCTATCTGGAAACAAGCTCTAGTCATACTTATCCCGAAGCCTGGAAGAGATCTGCACTCCCCTGACAACTACAGGCCCATTAGCTTACTACCAGGATGTGACGCCTACGCCCGGGAATCGAAGTGATTCCGATCCCGAACCCTTGCACTCGGCCAGATGGGTATGACCTCGAAATGCAAGCGGACTTCATCTTTCGTGCGGATATCGTTGCGCAGAAAATATTTTTTTTATCTCCAAATATTTAGATCTGTGGATTTAAATATTTGAAACAGAATATTAATCAAAACCCCGACGCATTTCGAGACATATCCATTTGGAAATGCCCCCTCCACCGTGGCCATCGAAAAACTATGCCACTGGCGACAAATGGAGATGCACATTGCCACCATGTGGCGTGCCATTCCACACACATCTGTTTTGTCGGTGGTTGTCGGATTGACAGTCCGGCGCCACGAGAAAAAGGAACGGCGGGAAATAACTGCGATTTTTAGTGGTCAACGAAAAAGTATATTTTTTGTACGATTGACTGTTTTAAAAAAACAAGAAAAAAATTTAAAATTCCGAGGTGTTCTTGTGAATAGTTAGATCGGTTGGAGAAAATTGCAAATCCCGGAAAGTTGGCAAAGTTTTCTCGATCTGCGCTATCGCCGCGAGTTTCATAAGAATATCACGGCGACGATAAAATTTGAATGAGAAATTCTTTCTCGTTCGGTTTTGTGTTTGCCATCATCGGGTCTTGTGCATAAGAAGTTGGAGCGGTTCTCGATAATTTCGAGATTGAAAGGCCAATTGGACGACCTAAAAACCGAAAGGAAATGGACATTCTGGACATCGCGAGGGTGTTAATAAATGTCGATAAATAAAACCCTGCGCCGGAAAGCGCTGAGTGCGCTTCGTGGCGAAACGTAAGTGCGAACACAAAATGACGGTACCGTTTGTTTTTAACAGTTGGAATCTTTGACAGGTGGCGTTGCGTTTGATCGCTCCGAGGATCTTTTTTACTGTTGCTCCGCATAAGCTTGCTCTCATATGTGCCTGATTGAAAGATGGATACATATAGGGTTCAAGAATGTAGAGAACGTTCTGTTGGATGGAAAGCAAGGTACCGCTGTTCTTAGAAAACAAGTGAAGTTGTCCAGAAAACATCGATGGATACCCATCAACCTGTGCAGTCATTAAAAAAAAAATTGGTTACCAGCACCCCACATCCCAGTGAGCTCCTCAAAAAATTGGTGAGCCGAGTGGAAAACAAAAAAAAATTTTTCAATGAAACAACGGTATCATATTCGGTAATAAGACTTAAAATGTTGAAAATCATTACAAATGGCGCCCAACGTGGGGCCAAAAACATCCTAAGGGGGAAAGAAATTCGCGTCTTCTGACGAGTTGGTCCTTTACGGAGGATGTAAGGTACTCTGGTACTCGAGTCCCACTATCAGGAGCAGTGGAGTTGTGTGATACACTCTAGCAGTCGCTTCAGGTGAGTTGTATCTTCCGCTCTCCTTTGTTTGATTTTTTTTTTGCGACAGAATCCTTCCGATGTGTTGTCCCAGGTTAACCCCTGTAAGGACCTTCTATTTTCTTGATGGAACAGCCAGCCTGTTGGGTTTACCTATCAGCATGGACTCTCAAGAAAATAGAAGGCTACCTTGCCTTTATGTCGCGGAAGGATTCTAATTATTTCGTATGCGTGATAGACGAGTGGTATCGGTTCAACGTTCGGTGGCGTACGCTGGAGTTGCGAAGCCCGGAATGCTTCCACGCGTCGGGAAATTTTGACCGCGTACAAAATCGTTACGGTAGCTCTACCACTTGTCTCGTCGAGTCCTTTAACGTAGATTAGAAACGGTTTGTAATGTATATGGGTTATGGGGTAAATCTCGTAAATCGACCAAAAGCACCCATTCTTCGGCAGATTACCACGCACTCTTCTTTCTCGTTGGAGGAGTCGACCACTGAAAAGGAAAGTGTATATCAAATAATTTTTTTTTCTCTACCTTCTATATAAAGCTCGCCACTATCGGCCACTAAAGTACCTATAAGTTTTTTATATATACACATATATTAGGGATATAGTCAGGTTTTAGGAGTTATCTTAGGAGTTATTTTATATCATATATTTTAATTTTTTTTTCAGCACTATTAACATCACCCAGATTAAACAGAACCAAAAATGGCAACGAAGCGGACTCCCGATAAGCGGTGGACCCGGTCCAAAACGGTCCAACCCGCGAACTGCGGGATCTGTTTCGAGGACGTAGTGGAGGGGGTACACAGCGTGCGATTGGATTGTGGACATCTATTCCACCGTGCCTGTGTCCAACAGCTCCTCCTCACGTCCGAGCTGTGTCCCTTATGCCGGCGACCCATCGAGCGGACCGCCCTAGACGTCCCCCTCGGAACGCCCCTACCAACGCGTGGAGCAGTGGCGAAAGGAGTTCCAGAAGCCGAACCGTCACAACCACTTTTAGACCTGCAAGGAGCCGTAGGCGGTGAAGTTCCGGCCGCAAGTGTCGTGTCCGAGGTGACACCCATACCTTCCGCCCACTCCATTGACACCCTCGTGGCGTTGATGAGGGATATGTCGGAGAGGATTGGCAACCTGGAGGGAAAGCTCCAGAATCTCCCTATGAGCCAACCACCCAGTCGCGTGAGAACTCCGCTTGGCTGGGAGCCCAATCCCAGTGTGGCTATGCCCCACTCTCGACCATCCGAGCAATGGGCCCCACCTCCAAGGAACTCGGGAATGGATCCCAGAGCTCCCGAATATAGACCTCGACACAGCACCGCACCTCCGTTGGTACCTCTGGCCCCCGAGGCAGTTCAGTACAACAGATCAATCGAGGATGTGATTCCCCCCGGGAACGCATTGATACCTTTTCGAGACCCGACGCCTCGTATCATGGAGAGTTGGCGCCTGAACTTTACAGGGTTCAACGATATGATATCGGCGGACCGGTTCCTTTTCCGGATTCAGGCGTTGGTATCCAGCACCCTGGGAGGTGATTCCTCGGCCTTCCTCCGGCATGCACATCTTTTGTTCAGCGGCGACGCTTCCGACTGGTACTGGAGCTTTAAAGAATCAACGCCACGTCCCACTTGGCACTCTTTCAGTGCAGCCTTCCGCAATCGATTTGAGGATGGCTTCACTGAGGGAGAGCTAAGGGAGCAAATAAAGAAACGGAAACAAGGCGCTCACGAACCGTTCGACCAGTACTACACAAGCATAGTGAGGTTGAGCACTCGCCTGCGAACAACCATGCCCGAGGACGAACTGGTAGAAATTATCAGAGAGAATATGCGCTGGGATCTTCAGAACAGCCTTCTGCATTTTCCCATCAACACCATACAGGGATTGCGCCTCCATGCCCGTAGACAAGAACACTTGGATGAGCGGCGAGGTACCTTCCGTCCACAACCTCGCATAATGGGACCAAATCCCCGGAATCATCACACCGCGGAGTTGATGGCAGCGGACCACCTGCTTGCTGATCCAGTACCAGTACCGAGGAGCGGAGCACCACCGGAGCTTGAGGATCCAGCCTTGATTGATCGACCCTCCCTTGAAGCAATTACCAGCCCAACGGTCTGTTGGAACTGCCGACAACCGGGACATCGGTTCTATGCATGTCCAGCGGAGCCGACGCTTTTCTGCTACCGCTGCGGGAAGGCCGACACATACGCACCTGACTGTGCAAATTACAAAGGGCGAAAAAACTTGCCACCGAGTGCCGCGACCACCCGTCGGCACTCCTAAACCCCGGACGAACCAATCCAGACCCCATCACTAGCTATGACCCAGCTCCCGACATGACTCTCATTCTGCTGACTCGCACCGCCAAACACAGTTCTCCCGAAGTTCCACAACCGACGCCATCCTTCGCCGAGGCCAACGCGCAGGGAAATGATAGCGAGACGAAAGTTCCTTGGCATGTCAAACCTTTTCATGTCAGGCTGCGGAATTATTTGGCTACTCGACAGCGCATCTTCCATGAGGAGTTGGCTACAACTATCCCACCGCGAAGAAAGCGAGCCACGCGTCGGATGCGGAGCTTCTGGAGAAAAGTCAGGCAATCGAGGAAGGTGCTGAAGGACATACACTTAGACGAATTATTGAGGGATGACGTTCGGCCATATGCGTCAGTACACCTCCTGCAAAAACGAGTGTCAGGCTTAGTCGATACGGGAGCCAGTGTGAATTGCATATCTGCCGATTTTGCAGGGGAGGTACTGGCAATGCACGCGGACCAAATCCGTCATTTTACCTCCTGGTTAAGCACGGCGGATGGAACTCGTCACTCTGTAGTGGGAAAAATTATGACGGATGTCACCTTTAAAGGAGTAACTAAACCTCTGGAATTTTACATCATACCTCAATTAACCCAGAATCTTTATCTAGGAGTGGATTTCGTTCGAAAATTTAACTTGGCCCCGGCACTATTTTCCGGTACGACCCTGGAGTCCGTCACCACCGTTCCCGACCAATCTCAACCGTCTCACTTACTACGACATACACTGGATGTAAATCAGCAACTGCGTCTTGACTCGGCTATATCGGCTTTTCCATCGCACGAGAAGGAAGGTCTCGGGCGGACTGCCCTGGTGTTCCACACTATAGATGTGGGGGATGCTAAACCCATAAAACAGAGACATTTTGCCATATCTCCGGCGAAGGAAAAATCGTTGTATGCCGAAGTGGATCGAATGCTAGCATTAGGCGTAATCGAAGAATCACAGAGCGCGTGGGCTTCCCCAGTCACCTTAGTTGTCAAGCCGAACAAGGTCCGGTTATGCTTAGATGCCAGACGCTTGAACGCCGTCACAGTCAAGGACGCATACCCTCTACCGTTGATTGAAGGCATTTTGAGTCGGTTGCCTAAAGCCCACTTCATCACGAGCTTAGATCTCAAGGACGCCTTCTGGCAAATTCCTTTAGACCCCGGTTCAAAGGAGAAAACAGCCTTCACAGTCCCAGGTCGGCCCTTATATCAATGCCATTCGGATTGTGCGATGCCCCCCAAACAATGACGCGCCTTATGGATAAGGTGATACCACCTCATTTGCGGCACCAAGTTTTCGTTTACTTGGACGATCTGCTGCTTATAACCGAGACCTTTGACGAACACGTTGACCTGCTTCAGGAGGTGGCTCTACACATCCGGAGGGCAAGATTAACCATCAACATACGGAAGAGTCAGTTCGTGATGACGGAGGTGAAGTATTTAGGTCACATCATTGGGCATGGCCATATCAAGACCGATCCGGACAAGACTCAAGCGATTGACGTTTTTCCATTACCCAAGACCACCAAACAATTACGCCGATTCTTAGGCTTATGCGGATGGTATCAGCGTTTTGTACGTGACTATGCCACCATAACCACTCCTTTGACCGACATGCTGCGTAAGGGACGTGAATTCGTCTGGGAGGAGCCCAGCTTGCGAGCCTTTGAAGAGCTAAAGAAGAGTCTGACTACAGCCCCCGTACTGCACAGCCCGGACTTTGACAAACCGTTCTCAATCCATTGTGACGCGAGTCAACATGGGGTGGGAGCAGTCTTAGTCCAGGTTGCACAAGACGGCGAGGAGAGACCTATAGCCTTCATGTCTCACAAGTTGAACCCAGCCCAGCGAAATTACACGGTTTCCGAGCAGGAATGTCTAGCTGCGGTGTTGGCAGTGAAACGCTTCCGAGCCTATGTGGAGGGACACACCTTTGAAATCGTTACGGACCACGCGTCTCTGAAATGGCTAATGAGCCAGACTGACCTCAACGGCCGATTGGCCAGGTGGGCACTGAAACTACAGGCATTTGACTTCACAATTCGCCACCGAAAAGGAAGCCAGCATGTAGTCCCCGACACCTTATCCAGAATGTTCGCCCCTGAAGGAGCCGAGTTGGTCCAGGAGGACGACAGCCCCCAATTGATCGATCTGGACCATCCTGCCTTCAAGTCAGCCAGCTACACCCAACTGATTCACACTATCCAGAATCAACTGCCCCAGCTTCCTGAACTGCGGTTGACGGATGGATTTATTTATAAGCAGATGGGACACGCATCCGGAGACCCCATACAAGAAGAAGAACAGTGGAAGTTGTGGGTGCCCGAAGAATTAACCACTGATCTTATCAGACGGGCCCATGACCACCCATCAAGTGCGCACGGCGGTTACGGTCGTACACTTAGGCGGTTGAAAACCTGCTTCTTTTGGCCTAAGATGGCACAACAGATAAAAGCGTACGTAGCCTCCTGTGAGCTATGCAAGTGCACTAAAGCGCCCAACACCATTCTTCGGCCTCCCATGGGTAAGGTTGAGGTTCCCGAACGCGTGTTCCAGCGCTTGTACATTGATCTTATCGGTCCTTACCCTCGATCTGCTTCTAGTCACACGGGAGCTGTCGTGGTCCTGGACCAGCTCTCTAAATTCCCTATCATAGAACCACTACGTAACATGCACACTGGACCTATAATCAGCTTCTTGGAGAACCGAGTCTTTCACATGTTTGGAGTTCCGGAGAAACTTGTCTCCGACAACGGGGTCCAGTTCACCTCCAGCAAGTTCCGAGACCTAATGTCCAAATACGGTATCATCCACCAACGAACCGCCGTCTATTCACCACAAGCCAACGCATCCGAACGACTGAACCGTACGCTCATAGCGGCCATTCGCGCCTATGTCCACCCGAATCAGAAGGACTGGGATCGCAAATTGTCCGCCATCACTAGTGCGCTGCGCTCGTCGTACCACGCCACTACCGGCATTTCGCCGTATTTCGCATTGTTCGGCCAGTACATGATCTGTCATGGGAGCGCTTACCGGCTATTGCGGCAACTGAAATCGCTAGAGGACCCAATCGTGGTTCTGGAACCGCACGAAAAGCTCCAACTTCTGCGAGAGCAACTGCGGGAGAAGATTGAAGAAAGTCGACGGATGGGAGAGGAGCGGTACAACTTGCGATCTCATCCTTCTGGCTTTAAGGTAGGCGACGAGATATATCGTCGAAACTTCCGACAGAGCGATGCCACCCGACATTACAATGCCAAACTAGACAAGAAATTCGTGAAGTGTCGAGTCCTACAAGTAATAAGCCCCACCCGATACCTCATCGCGGACATGACTGGTAAAACCCTGGGAATTTACCACGCAAAAGACCTTAGACGATGAAGTACAACTATTTCACACGAAAAACCTTGGCTTACCTAAATCTCTGCCTAGGCGAAGACCTCCGAATAACACCTGACGCCACTATCGAGTCTTCACGAACATGGTTGTAGCCTATTCCTCGAAATCGACCTTCGACCCGCCACGGCCCTAACCAAGACCTTTTACATAGGAGGCGGGATCGTAATTACTTCGATTTGGGGGGGGAATGTGACGCCTACGCCCGGGAATCGAAGTGATTCCGATCCCGAACCCTTGCACTCGGCCAGATGGGTATGACCTCGAAATGCAAGCGGACTTCATCTTTCGTGCGGATATCGTTGCGTAGAAAATATTTTTTTTATCTCCAAATATTTAGATCTGTGGATTTAAATATTTGAAACAGAATATTAATCAAAACCCCGACGCATTTCGAGACATATCCATTTGGAAATGCCCCCTCCACCGTGGCCATCGAAAAACTATGCCACTGGCGACAAATGGAGATGCACATTGCCACCATGTGGCGTGCCATTCCACACACATCTGTTTTGTCGGTGGTTGTCGGATTGACAGTCCGGCGCCACGAGAAAAAGGAACGGCGGGAAATAACTGCGATTTTTAGTGGTCAACGAAAAAGTATATTTTTTGTACGATTGACTGTTTTAAAAAAACAAGAAAAAAATTTAAAATTCCGAGGTGTTCTTGTGAATAGTTAGATCGGTTGGAGAAAATTGCAAATCCCGGAAAGTTGGCAAAGTTTTCTCGATCTGCGCTATCGCCGCGAGTTTCATAAGAATATCACGGCGACGATAAAATTTGAATGAGAAATTCTTTCTCGTTCGGTTTTGTGTTTGCCATCATCGGGTCTTGTGCATAAGAAGTTGGAGCGGTTCTCGATAATTTCGAGATTGAAAGGCCAATTGGACGACCTAAAAACCGAAAGGAAATGGACATTCTGGACATCGCGAGGGTGTTAATAAATGTCGATAAATAAAACCCTGCGCCGGAAAGCGCTGAGTGCGCTTCGTGGCGAAACGTAAGTGCGAACACAAAATGACGGTACCGTTTGTTTTTAACAGTTGGAATCTTTGACAGGTGGCGTTGCGTTGATCGCTCCGAGGATCTTTTTTACTGTTGCTCCGCATAAGCTTGCTCTCATATGTGCCTGATTGAAAGATGGATACATATAGGGTTCAAGAATGTAGAGAACGTTCTGTTGGATGGAAAGCAAGGTACCGCTGTTCTTAGAAAACAAGTGAAGTTGTCCAGAAAACATCGATGGATACCCATCAACCTGTGCAGTCATTAAAAAAAAAATTGGTTACCAGCACCCCACATCCCAGTGAGCTCCTCAAAAAATTGGTGAGCCGAGTGGAAAACAAAAAAAAATTTTTCAATGAAACAACGGTATCATATTCGGTAATAAGACTTAAAATGTTGAAAATCATTACAAAGATTAGGTAAGCTCTTTGAAAGAATAGTCCTGAAAAGATTAAATAATCTAATGGCTAACAATAATATCTTACCTGATTTCCAATTCGGCTTCAGAAACAGACATTCGACTGAGCATCAGCTCCTCCGTGTTACAAAGGACATCAAAGCAGCGATGTACAATAAATTGTCTGTAGGTTTGGCGACACTGGACATAGAAAAAGCCTTTGATACAGTCTGGCATGATGCTCTGGTCTACAAACTTCAGAAATATAATACACCCCCATACTTGTTGAACCTTTTACAATCATTTTTAACTGATAGGAAGTTCCAGGTCAAAGTAGGGGAAAACATTTCCCCAGTAAAAAGTATATCTGCCGGTGTTCCGCAAGGCTCTTGCCTAAGCCCATCTCTATATAACATCTATACGTCTGACTTCCCTTCTTTACCAAACTGCCAAGTTGCAGCTTTCGCAGACGACATTTGCATATACAGTATAGGCGCAGATCCAACTTCCATTATTTCCAGCCTTGAAACGGCGTTAGAACTTACTTATCAATACTACCATAGATGGAAAATTAAAATAAATGTTGCAAAAACGAAGTCAATATACTTCACCAGGAAGCGTAAGCCTGCTCACCTACCCAAGCGACCACTAAATTTTTTAGGGCAAACTATTCCTTGGAGCGAGGATCTTAAATATCTTGGACTTATATTCGACACAAAACTAACCTTCAGAAAACATATTGAGCATATTAGCTCCAAAGCGTTTAAGGCCGTGCTTTTGCTTTACCCCCTTCTTAATCGTAATTTACGTCTCAACACCAGAAACAAAGTCTTCATCGTCAAAATGGCAATCCAACCGATCATCCTATACGGATCACCTACCTGGATACAATGTGCTAAATATCTAGTAACAAAGCTTCAGATCACCCAAAATAGATACCTGAAAATGGTAATTAATAAACCGTTTTACTTCTCTTCTGAAAAGCTACACAGACTTGCTGGCGTTAGTTCAATTCCTAAGCTCGCTGCATCGCGCCGTGACAAATTAATCGCGAAAGCAAAAGACTCGCCCAATCCGCTAATACATTCCCTGGCGAATTGAAAATCAGCAGTTGCTACCACCTTTCTTTTGGCCGTAACCTAGCCTCATAGATTTTAGCTAGTTATAAGTAGAAAGTTAAGTTATGTTAAGGTAGTATAAGTTCAGTAGAGGTTTTTGCCTAAATTTTCCTCTAGCTAATTGTAATAATCACATAGAAATACGATAATATACATAGTTTTAACTAATGTTCAAACGATGGTGAAATGACTTTGTCAGAACACCTACTATATTATAAGGCCTCTGTACCGCATACATTCTAATAAAGAAAAATTATATATATATAGAGATAAAATTTTGCGCCAGATTGGGCGAACAGCTTCGGAAACGTACGCTGAAATTGTAAAAGTGCATGGTGA
This sequence comes from Odontomyia ornata, assembly GCA_963969285.1. Classification (NCBI taxonomy): domain Eukaryota; kingdom Metazoa; phylum Arthropoda; class Insecta; order Diptera; family Stratiomyidae; genus Odontomyia; species Odontomyia ornata. The sequence goes on from OZ017738.1 coordinate 191,122,833, forward strand.
TAGTGCTCTTAGTCGTGCCCATGTGTTTCGATGGCATAAAGAGTTTAAGGAGGGGCGTGAAAGCGTGGAAGACGAGGCGCGGAGCGGGAGACCAGTCGAGATGCGGACTAACGCGAATGCGAAGCGTGTGCGCGCCCTAATCCGTGAAGTTCGGCGTTTAACAGTTCGAATGTGGGCCTCGAAACTGGGTATGAACCGTGAAACAGTCAGACAAATTTTAGCCGACGATTTTGGGATGAAAAAGTTGTGCGCGAAGATGGTTTCAAAGAACCACACCACACCGCCCTCAGCGTGTTCCAGTATTTGGCCTCTAAAGGGATCGCCGTGTTGCAAAAGCCGCCTTATTTGCACGATATGTCAGCCTGTGACTTTTTTTGTTCCATACAACAAAATTGGTGGTCATAGGAACCCATTTTGAGTCGATTACGGACATCCAGGCGGCCGTGACGAGGGTACTCGCGGACATCCTAGTCGAAGCGTTCCAGAAATGTTACAAAGCATAGAAAACGCGGTGGAATTGTTGTATAGCTGCCCAAGGGGACTACTTTGAAGGGGATGGTAGAGTTGTAGAATAATTTTTAAATATACGGTTTTCATGGAATCAGTCTCATTACTTAATTGTCACACCTCGTAATTGGTTACAGCGATGCTGATTGGGCAGCTAACAGTGATGATCGTAGGTGAACCACTGAATTCGTCTTCATTGCTCAAGGATGAGCGATATCTTGGAGTTCCAAAAGACGGCATACAGTGGCGCTTTCGTCGTGTGAAGCTGAATACATGACGCACTCAGCTACTTTACAACAGGCACTGTGGTGGGACGAACTTGTCACTCAACTTGGACAAAAGAAGCTGCCACTTCAAATCCTGTGTGACAATCAAAGCACAATTGCGATCGCCTCAAATGCAGGGTTCTGTCCCAGAACGAAACATATTGACATACGTCATTACTTCATACAGAATGTACTCAACCAAAATCAAATAAAAGTCGATTACATAAGCACCACTGAGAAAGTTGCAGATGTTCTTACAAAATCCCTGGACACGAACAAACATGCACAATTCAGAGAAGCAATGGGAGTGCAACCAGAACCATCGTCCTAAGAGGAGTGTTAGAGCCACCCTACAATACGAATGTCCATTGTCACACTGTTATTTTTCTTTTATGTACTTCATAACCTATTTTAAATAAAATGTCATTTCTGTCATAGTCGCCAAGCCGACCACACACTTTTTTCTTTCTTCTCTGCTAATAAATTATAAAGTTTTCGCGGATTATATTTCCAAAATAATCGTACTTTTATGTTTAATATATGTTTTAAAACCTTTAACTTATAGATGTTTTATAATCTATAACTTTGGGGCATGTAATCTTAAACTGAATAGGCAGAGCCCCAGATTAAAAATTGACAAAATCCTAAAAAGCATCAAACATAATAAAATAGTATGTCATACCTAGGAGCCTTCAACGCCTTCATTTTGTAGTTCCTGTATAGTAAAACATGCTTGCACTGTGTGTAGCAACAAATAGCTGAATTATTAGATTCCACCATCTTCATAAGTTTACTTTCTGGTATTTGTAGCTAAAATGAAAATTTTTTTTTTATGTGTAAATTCAGGTGGTTAGTTCACGATTTTCAAAGGATTTACCTGCCTTGGTAGCATTACATGCTTGATTTCCTGCTTAAGACCAAACTGCCCCTTATTCGCTCCCCAAATATAAATTTCCTTTTGACTAAATGCAATTGAATGGTGATCTTTTGCAATAACACCTTCTAATCCTTCCACACCATATTGCTTAAATACAGTAACTTCTTTCAAAATAACAGATTTTTCGGGTGAAAATTGAAGTCCTAGCTGTTGATCAGAATTCATACCACATGCAAACACCGAACCCTTATTCGTCAATACTAAAGAATGATTCCTCGATGCGCTGACACATACAGCCTTTTCTTCTGAATCCCTTGTAGGAATCTTCAAGCGTTTCGGAACCGGTAAACTATTCTCTGAATCAGTACCTGCAAAAAATCCTAAATCGTCTTCATACCTATGGATAACATTACAAAGCCGTACCTAATCTTCCTCCTTTGCCATGACCTACTGAATAAACATTGCCTTCGACGTCAATAAAAAGGCTATGGTAAGCGCTTAGAGCCAATGATTTAATAGAAATGTCAAATTTTCTGAATGAATCAATTGTTTGAGGACTAGATGATCCTCGATCGTTTCCCAGGCCCAAGTTGTAATTTTTGTTTGTTCCCCACACCAATATTTCATTGTTAAAAGGGCTAAATCGCAAAAGCAAAGTTAGTGGGCGTAATTATTCAAGAAGTCATTTGATCTTACATTTCATAGAAATACTCAAGCTCGTCTGGCTTGCAAATATATTGAAGCGGGCTCCTGAAATCGTTATCGGTCGCGTCCAAACTCGCTCCATATCGAAGGAGAAGTACTGCACAATCAATACAACCATAAAATAGCGCACGGTGAAGCGCACTGTTCCCCGATTCCTCGTCTTTGCTGTTTACAACTGCGCCCTGTTAATGCTTAGAATTAATCACTTCCCAAATAACGTTTGAGATAATACGAGTATATTGACGCTTTATACTTTTAAAAACCTGAAAATCGTTAATAATACCGCTAATATAAATCTTGATATCATTGGCGTCAAGCTACATTTGATTTGGCTTCATAAGTTATAAAAAATATGAGCTATTTTGAACGCTTTACCTTACTATTCATTGAACCAAATATTAGTTTTAACGCAATTTTTGGATAACTGTCGTTAAGGCTCTGCTTCTTACCGCCTTTAGTTAAGACTTTTATGAATGGTTATTTTATTTTAAATATTTCAAAAAGAAAACTTTGTTGCGGAGCACTGCTTGCGGATTTGTTCATCACAATTTCTTGTTCGTTATCACCTTCAGTTCATTTGATATCTGCAATTCACGGCCAGCACGTTATTTCTTTCAACATCTCTTTTAATTAATTTCTTTTTGTTGTCTTTTATTAGTTAAATTTTCTGAAGTTGTAATTGTCTTCTTCTTCGTAGCACTACAGCCCCTTTCGGGCCTTCGCTTTCTGCAAATAGTGCCTCCAACTGTCTCGGTCCATTGACCGCGTCCTCTAATTTTGAAATCCCTGCAGCGATGAACTGTCTTCGTCGACCAAGTCAGACCAGCGTTTCCTTGGTTTCCCCACTGGCCTCCGGCCTTCAGTTCACCCAACGAATACCTTTTGGGTATCCATTGGTCGTCCATATGATTCGCATAGCCAGCCCATTGCAGCTTCCGCAGTCTTGCAATCGTTGAGACCCCAGGCTCGCCAACAATTTCATACAGCTCATGGTTGTATCGAATTCGCCATTTGTTCCCGTCTAGCTTCGCTCCGATTATTCACCTCAGGACCCGTCGCTCAAAGGCGTTCAATATATTTGCGGATGCTTGGGTTAGGGTCCATTTTTCACACCCATAGCATAACAAAGGTCTTATCACAGATTTGTATACTTGGAGCTTTGTTTTCTTGTGTATGCAGCTGGTCTTCAAGATCGTTAAAACTGGATAAAATATATTATTTGCGAGCTGTATTCTTCGGCGTATTTCGTCTCCTTCATTGCCCGTTTTCGTTATTTTGGCGCCTAAATACACAAATTCGCCCTCATTTACGATATTGTATTCGCCAAGTGTAATATTTTGGGAATTTGGGGTATTTTTCCTCGACTGCGTCATGAGCTTTGTTTTATTCTCATTGATTTGTAGCCTTACCAGTTTTGCTTCGCTGTCGAGTTTCAGGAAGAGTTCTTTGGCAGTTATTAATGACCGTGACAAAATGTTGATGTCGTTCGCATAGGCTACTACTTGGCTCGACTTGTATAGTAATGCACCTCGAGTATCGACAGGCAGCTTTCTTATGAGGTACACCAGAGCCAAATGGAATAGCAATGAAGCCAGCCCGTCTCCCTGCTTAAGTCCAATATTTGTGTCGAAGGCATCGGGGGGTTGGTTATTGATGCGGATTTGGGAGGTCGTCGACATCATTGTCATTTTGGTAAGATGGACTAATTTGGCTGGGATACGAAAGCAAAGCAATGTTTGGTACAGTACGTTACGATCAATACTGTCGTATGCTTGCTTAAAGTCAAGGAAAATTTGGTGTACGTCTATGTTGAACTCCCAGCATTTTTCAAGTATCTGCTTAACAGTAAACCTATCGTCGATCTACCTACTGTAAAACCACCTTGATACTCCGCAGTAGTATTGTTGGCGAATGATCCGATTTTATTTTCAAGGATCTTTGAAAATATTTTGTACGCCGTACAAAGTAGTGGTATGCCTCTTTAATTTTCGCACTTTAGCTTGTCAGTTTTTGTGTGGATAGGGGATATAATTGATTGTCTTCACTCTTTCGGCATATGTTCTTGTTGCCAAATGTGCTGGATGATTTTATGGATGGCTTTCTCAGCACGGCTGCCACCATATTCAATGAGCTCCACTGGAATCTCATCTATGCCCGGCGCTTTATTATTCTTTTGGGCTTTGACGATGGAATAAACTTCATCCAGAGTTGGTGAGGCTAACGGAAGCTCTCCGAGAATATCTATATACATATATATAGGCTCCGATCTTCTGGAGCTTTGTGGAGGATTAAGGAGATTCTTGAAATATGATGCCCATCTTTTCTTAAGCCTACTTTCATTAGCGATCATATTGCCGTTGTCATCACGACAGAGCGTGGTTTTGGGCTGATAACCTCGTATGAGGCTTTTCACTACTTTGTATGTTTGTTTTGTGTTGTTGCTCGCTAGACTTATATCGATACTTCTCAATTGGTTGTCACAGTACACTGAAGGCTCACTCGGGTATCAGGTTCCGTTTTAAACGCGGCCATCTTCCATTCCCCAAATAATTGCCAGAATTAACACCTGATACCAGCTAGGTGGTGACACCATTTAGCTTAAAGACCTCAATGCTTTTATGAAAAGTAACCGACAGCCTTTTTTCTTAAAATCACCCCTGCCAAATATCCAGATCTCTTTTTATGTTTGCCAAACAAGATTGTATCATTAACAAAAGCCTGTGCAGATATAATATAACTAAAATAATATCTTAATATTGATTACAATATTTTATTACTGTATTAATTAGTTAATTAAAATATGATGGGCTAAATTAATTATGTTTCTAGTTTAATATGAAAAGCAATAATAATACATTTTTGATTTCACATTCGTAATTATTGTACTACGTTACTTACATACTTGTGCAATAAAATATTAATTGCAAACAAGTGTATTTGTGTTTGTCAGTATAATGCCAATTATTTGTATATTTGTCAAAGTATTTATGTTTGTCAGTAAGGAAAATGTATATTTTGAATTGCTACTTACAGTGGAACGTTATAAATTGAAGTTTAAATTTGCAATTCTGGTTTAACCCTTTCTATTGGGACCGTAAGATGTTTGATGTGATGTTTTCAATGATTACATGATTTTCAGTTTTTTTATAACTAAAAATGGTCCTTCATAAGGCGAAGTTAACGTTTGTTTTGGTCGATCAATTTGAATAGGTTGCATTGTTCCAATATTTTTCGAACATAACATTTTTTGATGTTGTTGTAATATCAGATTTTAAATTCTGTATATAATTTTTTAATGCTATTATAAAATCTGATTTGAATGAATGTCACCTTATTTTTTTGGACACAGTACAAACAAATGTGGTTACTATTGTGTTGGAAGTTATATCTTCCAACTGATAACATTCTGGTCAGCTAGAGAATTTATGTATAATAGTGAGTAGTTATCTGAAATTTTGTGATGGAGATAAAGATCCTCCTATACTCGTATCTAAATGAAAGAGTAATCCTAAAAAGATTAAATAATTTAATGGTTAACAATAATATCCTACCTAATTGTGAATTCGGCTTCAGAAACAGATATTCGACAGAGTATCAGCTTTTCCGTGTTACGAAGGACGTCAAAGCAGCGATGTACAATAAATTGTCTGTAGGTTTGGTGACGCTGGACATAGAAAAAGCCTTCGATACAGTTTGGCATGATGCTCTTGTTTATAAACTTCAGAAATATAACACAACCCCATACTTGTTGACCGTTTTACAAGCATTTTTAACTGACAGGTAGTTCCAGGTCAAAGTAGGGGAAAGCACTTCCCCAGTGAAAAGTATTACTGCCGGTGTTCCGCAAGGCTCCCGCCTAAGCCCATCACTATATAACATCTATACGTCTGACTTCTCGTCCGTGCCAAGCTGCCAAATTGCAGCTTTCGCAGACGACATTTGCATAAACAACATAGACGTAGATCCAAATTCTATTATAACCAGCCTTGAAACGGTGTTACAATTAATGTTGCAAAAACAAAGTCAATATTCTTCACCAGGAAGCTTAAGTCTGCTCACCTAGATAAGCGACCAATAAATTTTTTAGGACAAACTATTCCCTGGAGTGAGGATCTCAATTATCTTGGGCTTATATGTAGTAACAAAGCTTCAGATCACGCAAAATAGATACCTGAAAATGGTACTTCATAAACCGTTTTACTTTTCTTCAGAAAAACTACACAGCCTTGCCTTGCTGGCGTTAGTCCAATTTATAAACTCGCTGGATCGCACCGTGATAAACAAATCGCGAAAGCAAACGACTTGCCTAATCCGCTAATTCGTGCCCTGGCGAACTGAAAACCAGCAATTGCTACCATCTATCTCTTTGGACGTAACCTAGCCTCATTGATTTTAGCTAGTTATAAGTAGATAGTTAAGTTATGTTAAGCTAGTAATAAGTGCAGTAGATGTTTTTGCCGAAATTCTTCTCTAGCTAATTAGAATATTCACATCGAAATAAGATACTACACATAGTTTTAAGTAATGTTCAAACAATGGTGAAATGACTTTGTCAGAACACCTACTATAATATAAGACCTCAGTACCGCATTAATTCTAATAAAGAAAAATTATGTACATAAATGAACGTGATGAAGTCTTTTTGGTGTAATGGGAATAAGTTCAAATTTAGGTTTGATATGCCTATGAATTTTACTCTTTCGGCATGCCAAATTTTCGATCGAGACCTATATCGCTTCTAATTTCTCATCAATTAATATTGAAGGAATCACAGAAACATGTGATCCCCAATCAATTAAAAACTTAAGTTTAGTTTCAGGATCTTTGATGAATAGATGACATGTATAATTTTGTATCTCTCCATTGTATGTGGTCGTAACAACGGAAGTTTTTACTTTAAATTTTTATAGTTACCTGATGAGATACATTTATTAGCATTGTTATCATATTTTCGTGATATCAACACAAATTTGTATTTGTTTTATTACTATGAGGTCGCGGAAAATGTCTATTTTGAGAACGTGAAACAGATTGATTTTGAAATGTTAACTTCTTTAACATTCTCTTTATTTCAACTATTTCTTTTTTTTAACTCTTAATTTTCGTTTATTAGATGAGATATCATTATCTCATTATTTGAATTAAAATTTTGTATATTTGAAGCTAAAATTTGATGATCATTATTGTCAAATTATGTTCTAAGCACTGCTTAAATGAATGAGGATAATTTTCGTGGCCAAAGTTAAATCAGAAATAATTCAGAAATCATTTCAAATTCAGCAAATTGCTATAATTTTCCAAAGAATTCGGAAGGTTTCATGTTTCCATGATAGAACTAATTCTAATCTAGACATTTCGCTAAAAGAATTTCATTATATCAGAGTTTTTTAAGTTTTTGTATAACGATCTATAACACCATTTTGTAAATTTTCTTGAATAATATCATATGCCGAACATATAGTTTCTCGTGATAGTGACGATATAACATAGTCATACTTTGTTAACTGCATTTATATCCTTAAAAGCAAATAAATGCCATTATATATATATATATATATATATATATATATATATATATATATATATATATATATATATATATATATATATACACATATATGTATATATATATATACACACATATAAATAAATAAATAAATAAATAATATATATATATATATATATATATATATATATATATATATATATATATATATATATATATTATAAAGGGTGATTCATTATGAGGTTTGATTTTCAATCGGCTTTTTTGACTGATACCGCGTGACTCCTGTCAAACTGTAATGTAATTTTTTTCGGTATTGTTTGACAAATCATCATGGAAAAACTTGCACAGCAGCAACGTATCCAAATTGTTCAGCTGTGTTACAAAAATCAGCGTTCTGCAAGAAATGTTTTTCATGCTCTTAAAGCAACTAATGGTGTGCATCGTCGACCTACCGAAACCACTATAGCCAATACCATTGGAAATTGGCCGCCTAGATCGTGTGATATCACACCTTTAGATTATTTTCGTTGAGGTTACACGAGGTCTCTGGTCTTCAGGGATAAGTCAGCTTCAATCGACACTTTGGAAGCCAACATTACTCATGTCATGCGGCATCTAAAATTGGACCGTCAGGATGGACCATTTACGGCGTAGTAGCGGTCAACATTTAAACGAGATAATCTTTAAAAAGTAAATGACATTGTAATGATTTGCGTTTTAACATCGCTCGAACGAAATCGGAACTCATCGGTTCTAGACGTGAAGTCTTGGGACGTGACAACGGACTGTACCCTTCAGTTCAACAAGTCTGGACACCCTTAGTCTACTCCGAGGTGGCTGCTGGCTAGCTAGCTAGTTCGGAGAGGAGTTCGGTCGCGGGTCTTGCGCAAGCAGACTAAGTACGGAATACGAAAATTCAGCCACCGGTTCACATGCCCGTTTTAATAACGCATCGAAAACATTAACATACGGATTCATCCAGACAACAACCAAAAATGTATATAATTCCGCGTTCCCGAATATCACCGACGCGGTACCGAAAAATATCCTACTTTAACTTGAAACTGAAAAACCCTAATCTAATAAAAACGCAAAGCAAATTATGGTACCGCGTACCGAACGCGACGCAAAACCGGCCATCCACGGATTTCTAAAACCCTACCTTTGTAACGGCATACTTATCATTCGCTGCCATTCCTGCTGGAAAAGAAGGGTTAACTGGAAAGGAAAGACTTTTGTTAGCCTAACAATTCATTTTAATTTATTGTTAAAAAGAGAAAGGAATAATTTCATCATTTGGAATGTCTAAAACAATATTGTACTAAAACCCGTCAATAGTTATAAAGACAAATTTTTTTTTTTTAGCGTTTAGAAATCGATACTAAAAAAAAATTATAAAATGTTTACAAGCAACCATCAAAACTTTCTTTATTATGCTCCGGAATCCTAAATTTATCTTCGGGAAAAATTGAAATTTTTGCTATTTATATTACTTTGAAATTTACTCTTTACAATTAAGCTTATAATTAATATTTACATAGACTATAATATAATTTCACTCCCATTATAAGTGACTCCTCCAGACATCGTTAATTTTTTATGATACGTTTTCAATATAAAATTCGCTAAACCTGACAGTGTTCAGTATAAAATAATGCCTGTATTAAAATTAAGCATACAGCGCTTAAGAAGGTTAGCAACATAGAAACGTGTTGGTTTCTTCAAGTTAAACTTTAGTTATTATAACAAATTTTTATGCATGAATCCATTTGAAGAAATTCATATCTATATTTATACTTGTTTGTAGTGAAACTTGTTCGTTTTTTCATGAAAAGGCTTCTAGATGTTTTTATTTTATTTTATTTAAATATTCACGCAATTATTTTTATCCCTTACTTTTTCTCAAAACTATGTTAATGTGAATGCATTTATAAAAAGCCGGTATATTATTATAAAACCTTTTCCTTTTTTTTCTTATATATATATATATATATATATATATATATATATATATATATATATATAAATATATATATATATATATATATATATACATATATATATATATATATATATATATATATATATATATATATATATATATATATATATATATATATATATATATATATATATATATATATATTTATATATATACATATATAAATATATATATATATATATATATATATATATATATATATATATATATATATATATATATATATATATATATACGAGTATAGAAGTTGTAAGTTCAAAAAAAACTGCAGTTTTTTTTTTCTCTTTTTTAGCTAAAGTGGCTTATTGATGTGTTGGTCTTAATCAAAACGGTTGATATATTGAATTAACATTCAATTAAATTCAGGTATCAGTTCATTACACTCTAATGAATCCGCGTAAACCGTAACATGAAACTTTCAAAAGTCACCTGATCTTTACCTTTCTTTCGAAACATTCAAAAAACAATATGTAGACACATGTACAAACATTTTTGTTTTTACATTTGGGCGCTGTTTTTTTTTCTTTGTTAACTTTACATTGAAGTTGGGATTGTATTTTAGTTTCGCGTTCAAAAGAAAAGTGCAGTTTTGTGATTTTGTTTAGGGAATTTCATAAGGATGCCAAATTTTCCCAATATTTAGGTTCTCATTCAAACTTGTGCCATTCTTGAATTAGCACTTTCTTAACGGTTGGATATGGGCATGAAGAAATAAAAGCGCGAATAACTGCTTATTGTTAGTATTCCTCATACTATAACGTTCATTTGTTCAGTGATAAGTTGCGACGCAGAATGTCATCATTAGACAATTTGCTCAAATATAAATGTATTGAAGCTCGAATTTTCCTTTAGTCATGGTTCAATATCTTTAACTAAGCAAATGTAAGCTTAAGGGTTTCTCCTATATTTGTATTTACCTTCTAAATATACCGTAATGATTTAAAGTAAACGCTTTGAATTGTATTTTAAGGTTAACTGACAGTTATGTCCACGCATTAAAATAGTGTCATTTTTCCCTAGCAGAGAGACATTTTCCTCCAACGTATTCTTCGCAAACTCAAACTGCTTTTCCATAAGCACTACAAAACTTGGCGAAGTTTGTCCCAGATTGTCACTGATGTTTCATTCTCTAATTCGTCGATGCTCCTTGCATTCGCAAGGCTTTTTCTGGCAGAACATATAAACTTTTATTTCTAATTCACGCCCACGGAACTTAGCGAACTCGGACAGAAAATTTTCCTCCCGTCTTCTCCGTTTCTGCGCTTGACTTCTCGAACAATCTTCTTACGGCTACGGCAAAAAAATCACAACTTTCCTTAGTTTATTTCACCGTAATGACGCTTGCGTTAAGCAATTTGATCCTTGCGGATTTTTTTTTTCGGTCGCGTATATTTTTTTAATATCCAAAACCCAATGACATCTGAACAGCCTCACGACAGTGCAGGCATTTTGTCCGGAGTCTTCATCTTCTTGATTGAAAAAGGCGAAGACTCCGACGAAAGTGATTATGTTGGCAATCGGCAGAGTAACAACTGTGTAGTATGCCAAGCGACCACATTACGCTTTGATCATCACAGTTTTATATTGGATTGCTGTATTTCAAAAGCAAATCACAGGTACTATCTCTTTGGCTTAATTTTTGCTATTCTTGCTCTGTTGTTGGCTGCCAATTTAACCTTGACCGCGGTGTGCCATCCATTTTTGCTATTCCACATTTTCGGAGTGCATATCCTGCTACTAGACGATTGCAGCGAGGTGTTCGATCAATATGAAATGGGGTTATCATTCATCTTATCGGTCTACTCCCTGATAATAGCAATTTTGCAAACAGCAGAGCTAGTCATCCAAATTTATTCTATATCGAAAGGAGTTACACTCAACGAATGGAAGAGAAATCGGCGAGTAGGAAATAGGAAATCATTATGCACAAATTGGCGAAATTTTTTATGTTAGTTGTAATATGTTAGTTGTAATAGAAACGGCCTAGCGAGAATCTAGCAGGTAGTTTTCGATAAGACGTGAAGGTAGAAATAATTTCACGGAAATAAATTTAATGTAGGACAAGTAAAAAGTTGCTTTAGTTAAAAAGCATTACACTGCAATTATTATGAAATAATACGATTTCCAAAGTACTTTCATATTTATATTAATAATTCTAACGTCTATTATCTATAGAGTATTAACTTAAAGTTGATATAAATTACATGACATGTCAAAAATTTAATGTTGCGAAAAAGGAAGGTGGTGAACATTTTTTTTTAAATTTCTTGTCCACGATAAATGCCACTCGATATTCATAAATACCTGAAGACTTTCCACTTTTGAAGATCGCTTACAATAAGATACCTTGGATATAATATGTTTAGGTCATTTAGAGTAGTCTTTGCGAACATTATTGCTAATTGACTACCTTGAGGTCGGTAACAATTTGCTTGAACTTCTTGTCCACGATAAATGCCACTCGATATTCATGAATGTCTGACGACTTGCCATTTGTGAGGATAGTTTACAGTAAGATATACCGGATATAATTTTTTTGGGTACTCAGACTAGCCTTTCCGAACATTGTTGTTGGACATCTTTGACAATCACTTTTAATTTGGGTTTCAATAATGCCTCCACCATTTGATTTAGGTGTTTCATCATCTTTATACAGTCCAAATAGTTAGTGGAGGACTCGTCTGGTGCATTGGTTCGCAAGTCAAAGCTCAAATTTTGTATATTGGTTTTTCTGTCCGAGTAATGAGCTGTGAGGGGCTCTGATTGAAAAATCAGGCAATAAATTAGAAGCAAATTTAAGAAACTCGATGTAAAAATTCAATTTAGATTAGTATAGGAGTCTATTATATGATTATCTATAGTAAACGTTAACTCGTTAACTCAAGGAGTTGTCACCACCTACCTTTCGGACTAGCAAGGATCTGCTACCAGCTTCTATTTAGTGGCTCCGTTATTTCCTCGGTTCCTCTTTATATGCTTTTCTTTGGCTCTAGTCTTCAACGCTTTCATTGGTGAGAAGCAATTTGACCATTGCGTTACAAGTTGCGCGATTTTATGCTTTGGAGTCCAATACTTTGTTATTTGTGATCCAGTGGATTAAAGTTGCGTTCAAGTCACCGATGTATGCTCTCAAATGATCATGTTTCTTCTGATCCAGCTTTTGAGCCCTTGTTCAGTTCCCTGTTGCATTAAAAAGTAGCTTTGTACTTCTCTGGAAACCGAAATCTTTTTTTAGTCCTTGTTTTCCGTTAAGAGTCCTGCTACATCTTCGGTGGCGCTAAAGTCTAAATCTGGGATAGTCTTCTCGATCCATTGATCACGTCCGCCAGTTTAATTTCTTAGCCATATTTTTCTATCAGCGTCAACTGAGTCCTCCTATCATTTGCGTGGCCTTTCTTGTGCCCGGTGAATTTCATGCGTCCCTTCATCACTTGCCTAGGTATCCTAGCTTCCAGCATACGCTCGACATGACCGGCCTGTTGTAATTTTTTCAATATTGCGATGCTAGAAGCTCGTGGTTCGTTTAATATATTAAATGTATAACTCTCCTTGCTTAAATGAGCACGAATATTCGACATAATTACAAAATCCAGGGAGTTTAAACAATATAGATAGAGCGATGGTTGTTTTCATTTCTTAATCAATTCCTTACAATATGCGTCCATTTTTTTTTAGACTCTACTGCGCCTACAAATGCCTTTCAACCTTTACATTAACTTAAACAAGTCATTTCTGATTTCCTACCTGCCGTATAAATATGATAAATATATTGTCAAATACTATGAAGTCATTCTTTAGATGTTAAGTTAAAATATTAAAAGTTTATTAAGAATTATTTGTTATTTGTTCAATTATCTTATTATCTTAATTATTATTATTAGTATTATTATTCTAATTACTTTTGCAAGAGTCTAACGTATCTTTGACATGTTTTTCTTTAAACAAATCCGATTTATAGTGAATCGCAAAGAAACTATTGAAATTATTGTTTTTAAGTTTGTTTATGCATATATATATATACCTACATTTTAATGAATAACAACACGAATTGCTAAACAGAACCACGACTTTCCTTTTCAGCGGTTCTTCTTTTTCAGTGGGAAGAGAGAGTGCAGGGTAGGTATGTCGTCGCGAGGGTAGGGTTTCGCCAAATCCGCTGAGGTAGGTTTCGCGTCGCGCGCGGTACGCGGTACCTTTGTGTTTCGTTATTTTATTTAGAGTAGTCTTCGTCGGGTTGAGTTAGAGTAGTATACTTTTCGGTACCGCGTCGAAACTTCGGGAACGCGAAAGAAAAATTAGATTTTGAATTCTTGGCTGGTTATAAGAAGAAATACGGAGTAACGTAAAGTAGGTTTCTTCTCCGTATGGTTTGTTTTGATAACGCGTTTTGGAAAACGGGCATGTTCAGGTGGCTGAAATATTGTAATTGAGCGTAACCCATTCGGAGACCCGCGACCGAAATCCTCTCCGAACTAGCTGGCCGACAAGCAGCCACCGCGTGAATGGGTTACGGTGCACGGATTGGTTGACCTGTTGGTACCATCCGTTGGCACTACTCAGACTTAACGTCCAGAACCGATGAGAGGTCGGTTCCGCGTTCGAACTTAAAAAGTTGAAAATCATTACAAGGAGAGCGATGCTAATCGTAATATAACACCGGGGGACAAAAAAAAAAAACAAGAACTTCTTTGTGATGGCGCGTTTCACCGTCGTAAGTCCTTGGCATGATAGACTCCCAGTTCCTTCCCGGACATGTCCGCAATGAGATATCGCGTGGGACTTAAAACTTGTAGGACCCGACACTTCACGAACTTCTTGTCCAGTTTAGCATTGTAGTGCCGGACCACTTCACTCTGCCTGAAATCCCGTCGGTAGATTTCGTCGCCTGCGTTGAAGCCAGAAAGATGAGATCACAGGTTGTAGCGCTCCTCTCCCCGCCCGTCTGCTATCTTCAACCTTCTCCCGGAGTTGGTATCGCAGAATTCGAAGTTTCTCGTGCGGCTCCAGAACCACTATTGGGACTTCCAAACATTTTAACTGCCGCAATAACCGGTACGAGTTACCGTGGCAGATCATGTACTGGCCCAACATGGCAAAGTACGGGGAGATACCTGTGGCGGTGTGGTAGGACGAGCGACGGGCACAGGTGATGGCGGAAATCCTGCGGTCCCAATCCTTTTGATCCGGATGGACATAGGCACGAATAGCGGCTATGAGGGTACGATTCAGCCGCTCGGAGGCATTTGCTTGAGGAGAGTAGACTGCGGTCCGCTGGTGAGTAATACCATACTTGTCCATCAGGTCCCGAAATCTACCCGAGGTGAACTGGACTCCGTTGTCGGAGACAACATTTTCCGGTACTCCAATTACATGGAAGACGCGTTTCTCCAGGAAGCTGACTATCGGGCCGGTGTGCATTGTCCGAATCGGCTCAATGATTGGGAATTTGGACAATTGGTCCAGGACCACGACAGCTCCGGTGTGACCAGAAGTCAAACGAGGATAAGGACCGATATGATCGATATACAAGCGCTGGAACACACGCTCAGGTAGTTCAAACTTACCCATCGGAGGCCGGAGGACTGTATTGAGCGCTTTGGTCTACTTGCAAAACTCACAGGCGTCTCGTACGCTTTTAATTGCTGTGCCATTTTAGGCCAAAAGAAATAGGTTTTCAGCCGCCGAGCCGTACGCACTCAATGGGTGGTCATGAGCACGGCTAATAAGATCGATGGTCAATTCTTCGGGCACCCATAACTTCCACTGTTCCTCTTCTTGTATGGGGTCTCCGGATGCGTGTCCCATCCGCTTGTATATAAATCCCTCCGTCATCCGCAGTTCTGGCAGCTGTGGTAAATGGCTCTGAATAGTATGCGTCAGCTGGGTGAAACCTATCGACTTGAAGGCGGGATGGTCCAGGTCGATCAATAGGGGGCTGTCGTCCTCCTGGGCCAGCTCGGCTCCTTCAGGGGCGAACATCCTCGATAAAGTGTCCGGTACCACATGTTGGCTTCCTTTGCGGTGTCTAATCGTCAAGTCAAACGCCTGTGATTTCAAGGCCCATCTAGCTAAACGGCCGTGGAGATTAGTTTGGCTCATCAGCCATTTCAGAGACGCATGATCCGTAACGATTTCGAAGGGGTGTCCCTCCACATATGCTCGAAAGCGTTTCACCGCCAACACCGCGGGGCTATGCAATACGGGGGCTGTTGTTAGACTCTTCTTTAGCTCTTCAAAGGCTCGCAAGCTGGGCAGCATATAAGTCGGCCAGGAAATGCCTTCGCAAACTGATCAACAGTAGCAAGGCTCGCTGCTGGCAAGACCTAGTGGACAATGTGAACAAGGATCCGTGGGGCCTTGGCTACAAGCTGGTCATGGGGAAACTTGGTGCCCTACGGAAGCCTTGTATACATGACGCGGAAAAGATGGACGTGATAGTATGTAGTAATCGAGGAGTAGGGCGCTAAAAGCCAGCGCTGCCACAAGCACACAGCACAAACTCAATTTAACAAGTAGGAACGATAAAATCATTGTATCATTTAAACCCCTCAAAAATTGTCAAATTTTACCCATTCCAACCATAATCTTAATTAAAAATTGTTTTGTTTGTCGGTAATTCAAGTGTGCCTGTCTAATTCTTCCGATTTTTCTTTTTCCCTTAATTACGCCTAATCATTATAAACGAAAATTGCATTCATTTGATAACTTAAGCGAATCTACAAAAGACGATGTAAATTTCAAAAAACAACCGAAACGAGTGTGCATTATCACCATCGCGGATCCACACATAGATGTCACTATTGAACGAAACTTTTCGCCGATTTTCCACTACTGTTTCGTTGCTTGATGGTTCGTCTCCGCCATTTGCGACTTATCAGGAAACCGCATGACAACCGCGAAGTGCAAGTGGCTAAAATTTAGTAAAATTTCACGATTTCCACGGTTTAATTTTACGACGGCAAACTACTGAGTTGTGTGGCAGTGATTTTGCGGCCATTAGTGCTCACCACAACGCTTAATTACTTCGTTCTGTGCGTGAAGTTTCCTGTCATTGAGCGGCTCGACCGCAGTTTTTCTCGCCGTGTTTGCGATGTTGTGGCAATCGACGACTTAACACAATTTTCATGGGCGGCCTCCGACACTTCGGGTGCCACATCTGGATTTCTGTATCCACCCGATTTTATAGCAACGTCGAAGCAGTTCAAACCGCCCAAAAACACAACATTGCCGAACTAGAAAGTGCTAGTCGGTGACAGATTTATATTTCCGTGAACGGCGGCCATTCCGGCAATTAATTTCAACGCTGGCAGTGACGCACGGAAATTTAAAATGACGAATTCAGTGCGGAGTTGTATGGAGCTAAAAAGGCAACTCGCGACGGTCGTAAGCAGGATATCCTGATACTGTGGACGAGAGATCATCTGGCTCTGGTCTAGCTGGTCTTCAATGGTATCTGGCAATACAGCAGGAGGATACCGGGATAAGTATATCGCAGATCAACAAATTAATCACTTTATTTTTGTTAACACATTAAGAGCCCTATGCACAGTGTTTGTGTATTCGGTTATCTACGTGAGTGACATGAAACACACGTTTGGCTGAATCGAATGCAACCAAAATATTTGAAACAAAAGAAAATGATTTCACATCTACAAAAAAAAAATTTCTTCATAATTTATTGATATTATTATCTAAACGTCAACTTGAACAGGCATCAACCAGCAAACAGAACAAATATGCAAATATCATCATCGAAAAACAATATAAAATATTTTTATTTGTTTGGGAAAAATTATAATGCTTCCTTAAGGGAAAAGTTAACTTGCGCAGTCGTGTGTGATAAAACGTTAATTTTTTAAAAAAAATTCTGTTTAATCAAGAAATGCGAAAATATCAACACTATCAATTCAGAAGAATTTGATAAGGATGAGATTCTTATAAATCTATGTTCATATCTTTATTTTCATTTCCTTAATTTCATTTTCCCGTTAACAAATAGATTTTTCCTACATTCGACTCAAATCAATTTTAATATTTTAAAAGTTTAATACAGAAATATCACAGTTTATCGAAAAGTTTTCGCTTCCGATGGAAAATTTGATAATTTTATATAATGAAATACGTAGAAATCTGTTTGTTAGTTTTAAATTATTTCCTCTACTTTTTCTGTTTGAAAAGAGAGTGGGAGTGCGTGGATTGTATGTCTCACAGATATGATGAACGTAAATTGCCTGACAACCACGTTAAGCTTAATGATGATAGTGTCATTGGGTAACTTTTCAATGCCTACATTTGTTGTAAAAATATTTTCTTCATTATTGTATGAATCGATAATAATTTAGAATATACTTATTATATAATATGTTCACAACTTCTTTCCTTCAGCTATCATTGATTTATAAATTGCTAACCAACTAGAGAAATAACTTCAAGTTTATATGTAAGTTGATAGCAGTTGTTTTGAAACAAATCTTTATTGCAAAAAAATGTTTTCCAATGACACTACGGAATTGTGTGTGCTGGGAGTAAATTGTATTTACTGAGTGCGTGTCAGCCCGCTTTAGAACACACACACCATTTCATCTTTTCACTGAGATACTAACGATATGATAGTGCTAATGTATGAGCGCGAAGAATGGTTTGTTTAGTTGCAAAGTTTTTGAAGTTGTTTGAATGGGTGCGAATGTCTGCTGCAGTATTTTAATTTTTTTTTCGCTAAAAAAGATTTGAAACGTGAACGAACTTGTAAAACGATAATTTGGGACAAGGGTGCGCAGTGTAGATATTCTCCTATTTTGTGCCGTCGATCAGGGTAAAGAGAATCGATCCTTAAAATTAATAATTGCCTTTTTATTTTATGTTAAATTTCTGAAGAAGGAACCTTCATTGCTTTTCCTTTAACTTCGTTTTGGTTAAATTTTATTGCTTTATAATTGAACGTTATGAGAAATACATTCCAATTTCGATAGTGCTCGCTATGTAACGGAAATTCCATGATTAAATACGAGTGTTTATGGTAGGAGCAATCTCCACTTCGTATCCCTGAAAGATTATCGACATCAATAATTTCATAAAGAACAATAGACCGCCGTTTCAGGTCTTTGCCTTTACTCTCATTATTTAAAAATTCAAGCATCATCGTGGAAGTATTCAAATGGAAGAAAGCGTGTTTGCAGGTGATAATCTGAGAGATCTGATTTTTGGTTGAATTAAAAAAAAAAAAAAAAAAAAAAACTAGCTTTTACAATAAATAACAATCAAAATAAGAGAAAACATCGTTTTATAATTAAAATAAATTTACACTTATTCATAAACGCGCCTGAAGTTGTAGATGTTTAAACAGTTATATATTTCTTTTCTACATTATGATATTTGTATATTATGGGCTTTAATTTGTGTATTATTTAGAACGATAATTGATTTAAAAATATTCTTTTCATTTCTACGTCTTAGTATGATAAGCTTTACATCATCAATTCTTTATTCCTCTTACTTTTATTTTTTTCTATAAATCCTACAATGAATTACAAATAACACAAATCTTTGTATCGATTTGAGGAGCAAGTGTCAGACTCGATACTAAAATTTTATACTCACATTCTTAGAACGCGACATTTAAAGAATCTTCTTATGCAAATAAAGCGAAGCTGATGGTTTCTCAATATCATGAAAATATCAGGCATAGATGTATAACTAACTAGCAAAGTAGATTTTTTTTTATTGTTATCAAGAATTTTCAATTTTCTAAAGAACTAAAACAAAACACTGAAATTCAATTACTGAAATTTTGAATATAAGATATAAGAAAAAATCTTCCTACCACTGTTAACGAATATCGAAATTCATCAAAAATTTCTTTATTAATAATTTTTGTTTTTGTAAATGAAATAATAATAAAAATGATGAAGTAAATGAACCACGGGTCTTTCCCTTCCGATTTCTCTAACCGAGTATAGGACCCGGTACGGTGGCAGGCTTCCACCCCTCAATATGAGCCAGCCACCGGGTACAAGCTAATTCTTTTTTCTGTTTCAGGTGACGTCTTGGGTTGAGTGGCCCAAGCAGAGTGCCTTTTTATGGCATAGAGTTATGCAATCAAATTGTATAAATCTATGGCATACATTGGTCACCGGGGTACTCCACTTCTGATGGGAAAGTTCATACAATTCAAGTCGTATGAGTTTTCCACTCAGAAGAGGAATACCTGGCCACTTCAACAAGATATCTATGGATTTATTCCGGTTGGGTGGGTATGAAGGGGCTCCACCACCACCCGGTTGCCCCTCTTTCATTTGTGGGCCATGAACTTCGTTGGGTAACGACGAGGTCACCCCAAGTTCGCCTTTCTTCTCAGGTTTCACTTGTTCTTGTAACAAGTACATCTCTTTCGGTGAGGTTATCTACTATTTTGCGACTTCGGTCGCCTTGTTGATCTGAAAGCAATTCGTGAATGCGAAATTGTTTTGTAGTGGGTTCTCGTGCCGGGGAAACGAACCCGCCCCACGACACCGCAATGCTAGCCTGCCAGCGCATTCACGCGTCTCCGGACGAGGGCATTCTCGGCAGATACCTCCATCTTCCTCTGCCGAGGCAGCAGACCATCGCTGCAGTCCTTCACGGACATTATATGAACATCTTTTAATTCGCTACAAATGGCGCCCAACGTGGGGCCCGAAAAGCCCGGCTGTATCATCAGTCGTGAGCACGAGACAGTCCATCGTCTCTAGGTGTCCCCAATAGGTGTTAGATTATTGGCGGGTAGATAACTCCCGAGGGTAATTGCACTGATCGTGCCCCAGCAGCCTAATAACTTTCGAACGTGTGTTGTCTTTGGACATCAATATCGTTTGGTCCTGCTTTTGAATTTACCACCATTGTATAACTAGTAAGGTCAAATGATATTAGAGTCCCTTTTTGTGTTCGGAGGTTATTATCCCAACAACTTTATGCGGAGGATTCTGATTCGCTTCCCAAACCAGCGGTGCCTAGGTGTCTTAAATTACATGGATTTTGATTTCATGTGATTGGCTGATTAGCTAATCCATGACTATCCATGACAAGACACGCGCTGCTTGTGGATTAGAATCCAATCCTGGGCTAATAAGTTGTAACTTGAGAAATTTGCTAATGAGGGATCACTTCTGAACCCTGATTTTCATGGTGCCACAAGAGAGTGTCCCTGAAACGCTTTAAAAGGATTGTGCCATTGGTGTCCATACTTGGGAGGAAGGACGGACAGGAAAGACCTATTATATTTTTTTTGATAACGTAAAATTTTTTTTACCTTGCGTTTTTTTTGTGAGGTTCTCGTATAGTTCGCCACTGACGGCCACTTTTTGGGGTTTTTGTTTTATTAATAATTAATTACTTATTTCATAGCGTTATTGTAGCCTTTAGTCAACTCTTTCATTAATTTAGGTATTTATTTAGAAAATTAAATTTCCTTTAGAATGTCGACCAAACGCACGCCAGACAAGCGCAGGTTGCGTTCGGAAGCGGGGCCCAGGGCATTATGCGTCATCTGCCAGCAGGCGCGAAAAGATGGAACGTCCGTACAAACGTTGGCGTGCGGACACGAGTTCCACGAAGCCTGTTTGACCCAGCATTTACTAGTCAGCCGGACTTGTCCTCTATGCCGACAACCAGCCACCTCAGTGGAGCGACCTTCCAGCCACCTAGAGCTTCCAGCTGCTCAAGGGGCGGTGCCCAAATCAAAGGACCGGCGGGAGCTGGTTCCAACAGCGGCTGATGAGCCTGACTTAATGGGCCGAGCTGAAGCAGTTCCGCCTGCAGAAGAGGCGAGACCCACAGTGGCTGTGGAAGCGACCGTTTTACAAGACCTAATGGCGCTCATGCAGGACCTGTCCACCCGGGTAGCCTCGCTGGAAAGCCAGAAAGAGAATCCAGCACCACCTCGGCCAAGAACGCCTCCTATGTGGGATTCGGACCCAAATCCGTGGGATTTTCCGGTAGACTCGCGGCGCGATCACGAACGAATCCGGCCAGGTGCAGCAATGAATCCGTTGGCTCCAGTGTACCGGCCCCGATTGAGCCAAGCACCGCCACCAAATCAGGCTCCAGTGATTCCGCCGGACCAACGCTTCCATCCACACGATATGTACCGGCTGAAGCCAACACAGATCTCCAGCATCATCCAGGGATGGAATCTGCATTTCAGTGGGGAACCCAATACTATAACGGTGGAAGTCTTCATAAGTCGGGTGGAGTCGCTGATTGAGCAGATGCTAGCAGGAGACCGCACGGCGCTCGCAGGATACTTGCCAATGCTGCTTAGGGGAGCAGCACTTGAGACATATTGGCGAATACATTCAGCCCCACCATCCATACGCTGGTCACGGTTGAAGGAGGTACTCCGCATGGAATACCCTACGGTCGACATGGACGAATTAGTACTGGACGATGAATGCTAGATGGCAGCGTCCGGACGAGTCCTTCCATCAATATCGAGCCGATATCCTTCGGCTGAATGACCAGTTGTCAGAGCCGTTGTCTTCTACCCAAATACTGCGCCTGCTAAAGCGCAATCTAAGGCCGGAGATTCGTGAACTCCGATCCACAGAGTATGGAGGCCCTGCTGAGAACTGTACGTCGTATAGAAGGGTTCGAGGAAGATCTACGGGACCGGCCATACTTACTAGCCAGGACGGGTCCTCGGCGAGGAATCGCGGAATTGGCCCCAGATTATACCACCATGGATCTGGAGGAAGATTTGGACCCAGACCAGCTTGCTGTAGCCGCAGTGGGAAGTCTTACGACATGCTGGAATTGCCATCAAACCGGACACCGGTTCATCTCATGCCGAGCAGAGCGTAAGGTTTTCTGCTACGGTTGCGGCAAGCCGGACACTTACTTCCCGGACTGTTCTGAATGTGCCGCGCGAAAAAACGGCCAAAAGAGTACCCGACCACCTCAGCGGTACTCGAAGCCCCAACAGTAGCTCCTCAGCCAGCTGCTCACCCCTACCAACCTGACGTTAACCCACCAGCCATGACCACTACGATTGCGGATGTTCACTCTCTTCCGGAGACCCCACCAACGACAATATTAAAGCGACCACCGCAGTCACTGCCAGAAGCACCCCGGCAGCCTCAATTACGCACTCTAAAACCTTATCATGTTCGACTGCAGGAATATCGGGTGGCTCGAGAGCGAATATTTGCTTCTGAAGTAGTCACTTCCCGCCCGCGCACGACAAAATGGTCAACCCGTCGTTGGCGGAGTTTCCGCAAGAGAGTGCGCATCTGCCGTCAAACCCTAAACTCTTGTAACATCTCGGAGGTTGCTGAGAATGAGATCAGACCTTATCATCCAATTAAAGTGTTGGGCGAGACCGTGTTGCATTGATCGACACGGGTGCCAGTATCAGTTGTCTTGCCTCGAGCTTTGGCTCGAAGGTGCTCCAAGAATATCCGACCTTGATTAAATCCTGGCGCACTGAAATCAGTACAGCTGATGGCACCAAACACCCTATACGAGGTAAACTAACCACACCCGTGACGTTCAGGGGTCAGACGAAGGATATTACGTTCTACATTATCCCGTCTTTGACTCAGAATGTATACCTTGGCGTCGATTTCGTCCTTCGCTTTGGACTGGCCTCAGATTTATTCACAGATTTGTCTTTAAACACCAGAAATGTCAACGAAATCACTTCTACTCCCGATAGGCATGACCTGACGCCTAACCAACGGCAACGCTTGGAAGCATCCATCGCTGCTTTTCCATCTTACGCTACCCAAGGTCTTGGCCGCACCACCCTGGTCTCACACACCATAGACGTTGGCGATAGTAAACCGATTAAACAGAGACACTACGCCATCTCACCGGCCATGGAGAAATTGGTGTATGCGGAGCTAGAGAGGATGCTCGAGTTGGGGGTCATAGAAGAGTCCCAAAGTGCCTGGTCATCACCGGTAACCTTGGTGGTGAAGCCAGGTAAAGTCCGCCTCTGTCTTGATGCCCGTAAGGTAAACGCGGTTACCATCAAGGACGCGTACCCTCTTCCACTCATCGATGGAATACTAGGGAGACTGCCGAAAGCCAATTATATCACCAGTCTCGACCTAAAAGACGCCTTCTGGCAAATTCCACTCGATGAGGGCTCGAGGGACAAGACCGCCTTCACAGTGCCTGGACGACCATTATATCAGTTCGTCACAATGCCCTTTGGCCTGTGTAACGCGCCGCAAACGATGACTCGGTTGATGGACAAGGTCATCCCACCTCACCTGAAACACCAAGTGTTCGTGTACCTTGATGATCTGTTACTCATCACGGAAACGTTCGATCAACACCTCCTACTTCTACAAGAAGTACCCCTGCACATCAGTAAGGCGGGACTCACCATCAACGTACAGAAAAGTAAGTTTGTCATAAAAGAAGTCCGATACCTAGGACATGTCATAGGACATGGCACTATCAAAACGGATCCAGACAAAACTCGTGCGATTGATGAGTTCCCCTTACCAAAAACTGTGAAGCAGCTACGACGCTTCCTTGGTGTTTGCGGTTGGTACCGAAGGTTTGTTCGGAATTATGCAACAGTTTCAGCGCCCCTGTCAGACATGTTGCGGAAGGGGAAGTTCGTTTGGACCGAACTCAGCCGAAAGGCATTTGAAGAGCTAAAACAAGCCCTCACATCAGCTCCTGTCTTGCACAGCCCCGATTTCAGTAAGCCCTTCTCCATTCATTGTGACGCAAGTCAACATGGAGTAGGAGCCGTGCTGGTGCAATTGACCGACGAAGGAGAGGAAGCTCCCATCGCCTTCATGTCCAATAAGCTGAATTCGGCCCAAAGAAACTATACTGTTTCCGAGCAAGAATGTTTGGCAGCGGTAATGGCTGTGAAGAAATTCCGAGCTTATATCGAGGGCCACCAATTCGAGATCATCACGGACCACGCGTCACTACAATGGTTGATGAACCAGGCAGATTTGAGTGGACGCCTAGCCAGATGGGCTCTTAAACTGCAAGGGTTCAAGTTCTCCATCAAACATCGGAAAGGGACCCAGAACATCGTACCCGACACTCTCTCACGGATGTTTTCCCCAGAGGGAGCCGAAATAACAATAAATGACGAGGACCCCATTGAAATAGATTTGGACAGCCAACATTTCGAATCAGACAGCTACAAAGAGTTGAGGCAAACCATAGCGACCCAACAAACACAGCTGCCTGATTTGAAGGTAATAGACGGCTACGTGTATAGACGAAATGAATACGCCATTGGTGATCCATGGCAGGAAGAAGAGTCTTGGAAACTCTGGGTACCGGAGGAAATGACACAACATCTGATCCTTCGCGCACATGACCATCCTTTAAGTGCACACGGAGGTTACGGTCGAACATTACGGCGACTCAAGAAATACTTCTTTTGGCCTAAAATGGCATCCCAGGTCAAAGACTACGTGAGCGCCTGTGAGACCTGTAAAGGCACCAAAGCCCCCAACCAGCCTCTTCGACCTCCTATGGGTTAACTCAACGTCCCAGAACGCGTATTCCAACGTCTATACATCGATCTACTCGGTCCATATCCTCGGTCTTCCATGGGACACATCGGAGCTATAGTCGTTCTAGACCAGCTTTCAAAGTTCCCAATGGTGGAACCTATCCGTAAATTCACAACTCCATCTATCGTGAAATTCTTAGAGAACCGGGTATTCCATGTGTTCGGTGTTCCAGAGAGTGTGTACTCAGATAATGGAGTACAGTTCCGGTCTCGGCAGTTTAAGAGCCTACTTGAGCAGTATGGCGTTGAACACCAACTGACGCCCATATACTCTCCTCAGTCCAACGCATCAGAACGGTTGAACCGCACCCTATTGGCCGCGATCCGTTCTTACGTCCACCCATCTCAAAAGGATTGGGATCGGCGATTGTCTGCCATCACATGCGCCCTGCGATCCTCGTATCATTCCGTCACCGGTATCGCCCCTTACTTTGCCGCCTTTGGACAGCACATGATTTGCCACGGTAAATCATACCGGCTGTTACGGCAATTAAAGTGTTTGGGAGACCCCGTCGTTGCGCTGGAGCCCCACGAACGTTTAGGAGACCTCCGCCAACAAATCGGACGGAAGATTAAGGCCGCAGGAAGTGCAAATGAAGCGCAGTACAATCTCCGGTCACGCTCTGCTAATTTCAAAGAAGGAGATGAAGTTTTCCGGCGCAATTTCCGCCAAAGTGACGCCGCGGGGCATTACAACGCCAAGCTGGACAGGCGATTCTTGAAAAGCCGCATAAAGAAGGTAATTGGACCTAACCGTTACCTGATAACGGATCCAACGGGAAAAGAAGTGGGGATATACCACGCGAAAGACCTGCGCCGATGGATAATTGGGCACGTCTGTTTGTCCGTCCGCATATATTTTCAAAAAACGCGCAAGGGTGTATACTTCCGGCAAACAAAACCTAAGTCGGTCTGTCCGTCTGTCAAATGTGTTTTTCTTTTAGTGTCCGTCATCTCTAGTCCCAACGCGAAGCCAACCCATGATACATAGAAAGATCCTTCAGCTCCTTTTCCGCAATCCTCATTGCCTTGGGATCACGAGAAAATTAGCTGCCCTGTAGTAATCGAGGAGTAGGGCGCTAAAAGCCAGCGCTGCCACAAGCACACAGCACAAACTCAATTTAACAAGTAGGAACGATAAAATCATTGTATCATTTAAACCCCTCAAAAATTGTCAAATTTTACCCATTCCAACCATAATCTTAATTAAAAATTGTTTTGTTTGTCGGTAATTCAAGTGTGCCTGTCTAATTCTTCCGATTTTTCTTTTTCCCTTAATTACGCCTAATCATTATAAACGAAAATTGCATTCATTTGATAACTTAAGCGAATCTACAAAAGACGACGTAAATTTAAAAAAACAACCGAAACGAGTGTGCATTATCACCATCGCGGATCCACACATAGATGTCACTATTGAACGAAACTTTTCGCCGATTTTCCACTACTGTTTCGTTGCTTGATGGTTCGTCTCCGCCATTTGCGACTTATCAGGAAACCGCATGACAACCGCGAAGTGCAAGTGGCTAAAATTTAGTAAAATTTCACGATTTCCACGGTTTAATTTTACGACGGCAAACTACTGAGTTGTGTGGCAGTGATTTTGCGGCCATTAGTGCCCACCACAACGCTTAATTACTTCGTTCTGTGCGTGAAGTTTCCTGTCATTGAGCGGCTCGACCGCAGTTTTTCTCGCCGTGTTTGCGATGTTGTGGCAATCGACGACTTAACACAATTTTCATGGGCGGCCTCCGACACTTCGGGTGCCACATCTGGATTTCTGTATCCACCCGATTTTATAGCAACTTCGAAGCAGTTCAAACCGCCCAAAAACACAACATTGCCGAACTAGAAAGTGCTAGTCGGTGACAGATTTATATTTCCGTAAACGGCGGCCATTCCGGCAATAAATTTCAACGCTGGCAGTGCGGCGGAGTTGTATGGAGCTAAAAAGGCAACTCGCGACGGTCGTAAGCAGGATATCCTGATACTGTGGACGAGAGATCATCTGGCTCTGGTCTAGCTGGTCTTCAACGGTATCTGGCAATACAGCAGGAGGATACCGGGATAAGTATATCGCAGATCAACAAATTAATCACTTTATTTTTGTTAACACATTAAGAGCCCTATGCACAGTGTTTGTGTATTCGGTTATCTACGTGAGTGACATGAAACACACGTTTGGCTGAATCGAATGCAACCAAAATATTTGAAACAAAAGAAAATGATTTCACATCTACAAAAAAAAAATTTCTTCATAATTTATTGATATTATTATCTAAACGTCAACTTGAACAGGCATCAACCAGCAAACAGAACAAATATGCAAATATCATCATCGAAAAACAATATAAAATATTTTTATTTGTTTGGGAAAAATTATAATGCTTCCTTAAGGGAAAAGTTAACTTGCGCAGTCGTGTGTGATAAAACGTTAATTTTTTAAAAAAAATTCTGTTTAATCAAGAAATGCGAAAATATCAACACTATCAATTCAGAAGAATTTGATAAGGATGAGATTCTTATAAATCTATGTTCATATCTTTATTTTCATTTCCTTAATTTCATTTTCCCGTTAACAAACAGATTTTTCCTACATTCGACTCAAATCAATTTTAATATTTTAAAAGTTTAATACAGAAATATCACAGTTTATCGAAAAGTTTTCGCTTCCGATGGAAAATTTGATAATTTTATATAATGAAATACGTAGAAATCTGTTTGTTAGTTTTAAATTATTTCCTCTACTTTTTCTGTTTGAAAAGAGAGTGGGAGTGCGTGGATTGTATGTCTCACAGATATGATGAACGTAAATTGCCTGACAACCACGTTAAGCTTAATGATGATAGTGTCATTGGGTAACTTTTCAATGCCTACATTTGTTGTAAAAATATTTTCTTCATTATTGTATGAATCGATAATAATTTAGAATATACTTATTATATAATATGTTCACAACTTCTTTCCTTCAGCTATCATTGATTTATAAATTGCTAACCAACTAGAGAAATAACTTCAAGTTTATATGTAAGTTGATAGCAGTTGTTTTGAAACAAATCTTTATTGCAAAAAAATGTTTTCCAATGACACTACGGAATTGTGTGTGCTGGGAATAAATTGTATTTACTGAGTGCGTGTCAGCCCGCTTTAGAACACACACACCATTTCATCTTTTCACTGAGATACTAACGATATGATAGTGCTAATGTATGAGCGCGAAGAATGGTTTGTTTAGTTGCAAAGTTTTTGAAGTTGTTTGAATGGGTGCGAATGTCTGCTGCAGTATTTTTAATTTTTTTTCGCTAAAAAAGATTTGAAACGTGAACGAACTTGTAAAACGATAATTTGGGACAAGGGTGCGCAGTGTAGATATTCTCCTATTTTGTGCCGTCGATCAGGGTAAAGAGAATCGATCCTTAAAATTAATAATTGCCTTTTTATTTTATGTTAAATTTCTGAAGAAGGAACCTTCATTGCTTTTCCTTTAACTTCGTTTTGGTTAAATTTTATTGCTTTATAATTGAACGTTATGAGAAATACATTCCAATTTCGATAGTGCTCGCTATGTAACGGAAATTCCATGATTAAATACGAGTGTTTATGGTAGGAGCAATCTCCACTTCGTATCCCTGAAAGATTATCGACATCAATAATTTCATAAAGAACAATAGACCGCCGTTTCAGGTCTTTGCCTTTACTCTCATTATTTAAAAATTCAAGCATCATCGTGGAAGTATTCAAATGGAAGAAAGCGTGTTTGCAGGTGATAGTCTGAGAGATCTGATTTTTGGTTGAATTAAAAAAAAAAAAAAAAAAAAAACTAGCTTTTACAATAAATAACAATCAAAATAAGAGAAAACATCGTTTTATAATTAAAATAAATTTACACTTATTCATAAACGCGCCTGAAGTTGTAGATGTTTAAACAGTTATATATTTCTTTTCTACATTATGATATTTGTATATTATGGGCTTTAATTTGTGTATTATTTAGAACGATAATTGATTTAAAAATATTCTTTTCATTTCTACGTCTTAGTATGATAAGCTTTACATCATCAATTCTTTATTCCTCTTACTTTTATTTTTTTCTATAAATCCTACAATGAATTACAAATAACACAAATCTTTGTATCGATTTGAGGAGCAAGTGTCAGACTCGATACTAAAATTTCATACTCACATTCTTAGAACGCGACATTTAAAGAATCTTCTTATGCAAATAAAGCGAAGCTGATGGTTTCTCAATATCATGAAAATATCAGGCATAGATGTATAACTAACTAGCAAAGTAGATTTTTTTTTATTGTTATCAAGAATTTTCAATTTTCTAAAGAACTAAAACAAAACACTGAAATTCAATTACTGAAATTTTGAATATAAGATATAAGAAAAAATCTTCCTACCACTGTTAACGAATATCGAAATTCATCAAAAATTTCTTTATTAATAATTTTTGTTTTTGTAAATGAAATAATAATAAAAATGATGAAGTAAATGAACCACGGGTCTTTCCCTTCCGATTTCTCTAACCGAGTATAGGACCCGGTACGGTGGCAGGCTTCCACCCCTCAATATGAGCCAGCCACCGGGTACAAGCTAATTCTTTTTTCTGTTTCAGGTGACGTCTTGGGTTGAGTGGCCCAAGCAGAGTGCCTTTTTATGGCATAGAGTTATGCAATCAAATTGTATAAATCTATGGCATACATTGGTCACCGGGGTACTCCCCTTCTGATGGGAAAGTTCATACAATTCAAGTCGTATGAGTTTTCCACTCAGAAGAGGAATACCTGGCCACTTCAACAAGATATCTATGGATTTATTCCGGTTGGGTGGGTATGAAGGGGCTCCACCACCACCCGGTTGCCCCTCTTTCATTTGTGGGCCATGAACTTCGTTGGGTAACGACGAGGTCACCCCAAGTTCGCCTTTCTTCTCAGGTTTCACTTGTTCTTGTAACAAGTACATCTCTTTCGGTGAGGTTATCTACTATTTTGCGACTTCGGTCGCCTTGTTGATCTGAAAGCAATTCGTGAATGCGAAATTGTTTTGTAGTGGGTCCTCGTGCCGGGGAAACGAACCCGCCCCACGACACCGCAATGCTAGCCTGCCAGCGCATTCACGCGTCTCCGGACGAGGGCATTCTCGGCAGATACCTCCATCTTCCTCTGCCGAGGCAGCAGACCATCGCTGCAGTCCTTCACGGACATTATATGAACATCTTTTAATTCACTACAAGTGCGGGGACTCTTCCCCGCCCATCCCGTCCGTGTTGACGCTGTCCATGGTGAAACAGCAGTAGAGTGCCCACTCTTTACACAGCTGGAACTGGAGGAGGCAGTCCTCTCCTGGAAAGCAAGGAAGGCTCCAGGTCCAGATGGTGTCCTGACTTGCTGCTCAGCGCATTCAACGCTTGCCTACGGGACGGGGTTTTCCCGGTACGATGGAAGGTGGCGAGGCTCGTGCTGATCAGCAAGGGGAAGGGAGATCCCGAATCGCCGTCTGCATACCGCCCGTTATGCATGCTAGACACGGCTGGGAAAGTGCTAGAGAAACTCATCAAGGGAAGACTCACTGACGCGATTCGTGCTGCTGGGGACCTATTTCCTCGGAAGTACGGCATTGGAACAGGACGTTCTACCATTGATGCGATTGCAGAGGTAGTGAACGCGGTCCAAAAGGCAGAGGCATATAGTCGCACCAAGCGACGGATCGTCCTGTTGGTGACACTCGACGTCAGGAATGCATTCAACTCCGCTAGATGGGTGGATATTCTGGACACGCTGGAAAACTCTTTTCAAGTTCCAGAATATCTAATGCGGCTTTTGAGGAACTACCTAAAGGACCGAAGCCTGCTCTACGACACGACACAGGGCCAACGAAGGATGGAAATTACATCGGGTGTTGCCCAGGGATCTATCCTTGGTCCGGACCTGTGGAACGTGTCTTACGACGGGCTATTGAGACTTGAGATGCCAGATAAGTCGCACTTGGTCGGCTATGCGGATGATGTTGCGGCTCTGGTCGCTGGACGCACCGTTGAACAAGCGCAAATTAGGCTAGGTATGCTAATGCGCCGAGTGAGGGACTGGATGACTGCTCGCGGGCTGAGTTTAGCACTGGAGAAAACCGAAGTGGTCATCTTGACAAAAAAGAGAATCCCTAGAGTAAGGATGATCAGTATTGGAGATATACAGATCGAATCGAAGCCAGCGGTAAAGTACCTGCGGCTACTGATCGACTCGAAGATGAGTTTCTCTGAGCAAATCAGGGCAGCGGCTGAGAAGGCTGCTTCGGTAATATCGGCTCTGAGTCGACTTATGGCCAACGTAGGGGGACCCAGCTCATCAAGAAGACGCCTCTTGATGAGTGCTGTAGGGTCAGTGCTACTGTACGGAGCAGAGGTATGGGGCGACGCTCTCAGCAAGGAGGTATACCGAAAACGTTTGGCACAGGTACAGAAAAGAGGAGCACTGAGAATTGCATCTTCGTATCCAACAGTCTCCGACTCGGCGGTGAGAGTGATTGCAGGCGTGATACCTGTCGCCCTCCTTGCTAGAGAGCGCCGCGCTATTTACCTGCGCCGAAACGAGGATGCGAGGGAGATAGTTGTCCGCGTGGAGAGACAGCGCTCGCTCAACGATTGGCAGCAGTCTTGGGTGAATTGCACGAAGGGAAGGTGGACTGCGCGCCTCATCCCGGATGTGAGACCGTGGCTTAATCGAAGGCATGGTGAGACTGACTTCTATCTGACCCAGCTTTTGAGCGGGCACGGGTGTTTTCAGTCTTACCTGCACAAGATCAGTAAGTCACGGTCTCCCGATTGTCGGTTTTGCCCAGGAGAGGACAATGCCTGTCACACATTTTTTGCGTGTACAAAATGGGTCCGGCTACGAAGGGAACTCTACAGGGAGACGGGAGAGCTCACCCCGGATAATATAGTTGCGGTGATGCTCGAATCGGTTGACAAATGGAACCAGGTGGCACATTTTGCTTGGGCAGTCCTTAAAATATAAAAGGGACTCACAGCAGCCGGGGGCGCTGGGGCTGGGGGATCGCTCTTCTGGCATTTCCTCTTCCCTTCTCCCCTCCCACTAGGAAAGGGACTCCCCAGCTTGAAGGCGCCCCACGGCGTAAGAAAACGAGATCTGGCCCGAAGTAATGTGTCAAACGGTTCCAGGCTGGGTTCTCAGGTTGACAGGGGAGGTGTTTAGTGGGTAGTCCAGTCGCGCATGGGAGTCCCACACTCTGTGCATAAATAGCAAACACCTCCCTGCCACAAAAAAAACTGGGCCCTTCCCAGATGAACTTACGTCCCTTACGCAGCGTGTCGGTCAAGGGTGTGGTGATGGTTGCATAGTCACGTAGGAATCGTTGGTACCATCCGCATAAACCTAGGAATCGACGTAACTGCTTGGTGGTATTGGGCAGTGGAAAAGCATCAATCGCTTGTGTCTTGTCCGGGGCGGTCTTGATGTTCCCATGACCAATGATGTGACCCAACTATATAACCTCGGTCATTACGAACTGACTCTGCTGATGTTGATGGTTAGTCCTGCCTTCCAGATGTGCAGGGCCACTTGCTGAAGCAGGCCGATGTGT
Organism: Odontomyia ornata; assembly: GCA_963969285.1. NCBI lineage: Eukaryota > Metazoa > Arthropoda > Insecta > Diptera > Stratiomyidae > Odontomyia > Odontomyia ornata. The sequence goes on from OZ017738.1 coordinate 191,155,830, forward strand.
TCGTCAAAGGTCTCGGTTATAAGCAGTAGGCCGTCCAAATATGCGAAAACTTGGTGCCGCAAATGCGGTGGTATCACCTTATCCATAAGGCGCGTCATCGTTTGAGGGGCATTACACAATCCGAATGGCATGGTCACAAATTGGTACAGTAGGCGACCTGGGACCGTGAAGGCTGTCTTCTCCTTTGTGCCGGGATCTAACGGTATTTGCCAGAAAGTGTTTTTGAGGTCCGAGCTCGTAATGAAATGGGCTTTAGGTAGGCGACTCAAGATGCCCTCAATCAACGGTAGAGGATATGCGTCCTTGACAGTGACGGCATTCAACCGTCGGGCATCTATAGAAGGACCTTGTTCGGCTTGACAACTAAAGTGACCGGTGAAGGCCATGCGCTCTGCAATTATTCGATCACGCCTAGTGCTAACATCCGATCAACTTCGGCATATAACGACCTTTTCTTTGCTGGAGATATGGCGAAATTCCTCTGCTTTATGGGTTTAGCATCCTCCACATCTATTGTGTGAAACACCAAGGTTGTCCTGCCGAGACCTTCCTTGTCATGCGATGAAAAAGCCGATATAGTCGAGTCAAGTCGCAGTTGTTGATTCGCATCGAGGGCATGTCAAAGTGAGTGGGAAGTTGGGATTGCGTCATGGACAGTGGCGACAGAATCAAGTATCGTGCTGGAAATTCATGCCGGGGCAAAATTAAATTTTCGAACGAAGTCCACCCCTAGGTAAAGATTATGTGTTAGTTGGGGTATAATGTAGAGTTCCAGAGACTTGGACACCCCTTTAAATGTGACATCCGGCGTAATTTTCCCCACTACGGAGTGACGAGTGCTAAACCAGGTATTAAAACCAGGTAGTAAAATGAATTTGGTCTGCGTGAGTCGTCTGGACCTCTCCTGCAAACTCGGCTGATATGCAATTCACACTGGCCCCAGTGTCAACCGAGCCTACTAGTCGCTTTTGCAGGATGTGTACTGCCGCGTATGGCCGAACGTCATCCTTCAATAATTCGTCTAAGTGTATCGCCCGCAACGCCTTCCTCGACTGCCTGAGCCTTCTCCAAAAGGTCCGCATCCGAAGCGTGGCTCGCTTCCTTCGCGGAGGAGTAGTTATAACCATCTCCTCATTGAAGATGCGCTGACGAGTAGCTAGATAATCCCGCAGTCTGACGTAGAAGGACTTAATATGCCGTGGAATCAGCAAAGTTGGGGTCGTATCTGGGGCTTGGTCGCACCTAGCAATGGGTTCGGTATCTGTTTGCTCAGGCTTTAGGAGTGCCGACGGGTGGTTGCGCAATCTGATGCATACGTGTCCGCTTTTCCGCACCGGTAATAGAAAACCGTCGGTTCCGCTGAACATGCAGAGAACTGGTGTCCCGGTTGTCGGCAGTTCCAACAGACCGTCGGACTTGCAACTACTTTGACGAAAGGTCGGACAGTTATTAGTTCGAACTCGTGCTCCAGGGGTGCTCCGCTCGTCGGGACGTGTGTCGGGTCGTTATTTACGTGATGCGCTGTTACTTGCTCCGCAGTACGGTTGCTTCGTGGATTAGGTCCCGTCATGCGAGGTTGCGGACGAAAGGTTCCTCGCCGTTCGTCTAGCCGTTCTTGCCTACGGGCATGGAGACGTAATCCCTGTACAGATTGGCACATGAAGGAGACTGTTCTGAAGCTCCCAACGCATGTTCTCCCTGATGATTTCCACCAGTTCGTTCTCGGGCATGGTTGCTCGTAACCGAGTGCTTAGGCGTAGTATACTGGTCGAATGGTTCGTGGGCGCCTTGCTTGCGTTTCCGCAGTTGTTGATGCAATTCTCTTTCAGTGAGGCCGTCGCCAAAGTGGTTGCGAAAAGCTGCACAGAAGGAATTCCAATCGGGGCGTGGTACTGATTCCTTGAAGCTCCAGTACCATTCGGCAGCATCCCCGCTGAACAAGAGATGTGCGTGTCTAAGGAAAGCCGAGAATTCGCCTCCCAGCGTACTGGTGACCAAAGACTGAATTCGAAACAGGAACCTGTCCACCTGTGTCGCCGAGTTAAAGCCGGTGAAGCTGAGACGCCAACTCTGCATGATGCGGGGCGTTGGGTCTCGGGTTGGCGTCGCCACATTCGCGGGGCGATTCGCATCATTGATGGGCCTGCCATAAGGAACCGATTCGTGCATTGTAGGTATTAGTGGGGGTGCGGTGCATTGTAGGTATTAGTGGGTGTACTCTGGGGCTCTGGGATCCATTCCCGAGCTCCTTTGGGGGAGGTTCCAATCATTGGCCGGCCTAGAGTTGGGCATAGCCGCACTAGGATTTGGCTCCCAGCCAGATGGAGTTCTTACGCGGCTGGGGAGCTGGCTGATCCTGATGTCTTGTAAGCCCCTCTCCAAGTGTCCGATCCTATCGGATAACCCTTGCAATAAGGACAAAATCGTGTCGTTGCATCTGCCGGTACGCTTGCAACTGGCGCTTCTCCGCCCACGGCTCCTTGGGTGTCCGACAGCGGTTGGGTCTGTTCAGCACTGCGGGGGTCTTTTGCTACTGCTCCACGCATAGGGGCGTGCGCTCCTTCTGTCGATCGGGCGTCTATATAATGGACAGAGATCCGATATTAGCAAGATCTGCTGGACACAGGCGCGATGGAACTAGTGTCTGCACTCCAATCGCATACTGGTTACGCCCTCTACCACGTCCTCGAAGCAGATACCGCAGTTATCTGGCTGCATCTTTTTGGAGCGGGTCCACCGTTTTTCTGGAGTCCGCTTCGTTGCCAGTTTGGGTTTGGTCTTGTGTCGTGGATGATGGCGTAAAGCTATCTATATAAGCAGTTCCTAAATATATAAAAACTTAATTACTACTCGTAAGTGGCCGATAGTGGCGAGCTATGTGATGTCACAAAAAAAAATTTATTTAATAGACACTCACCTTTCCAGCAGCGCCGACTTCTCCGTAGGGAAGTGAGAGCGAATAGTAGTCTGCTGAGAAAAGGGTGCTTCTGGTCGATTTAAAAGAATTTATCCCCAACCCCAAATACATTACAAAACCGTCTCTAATCTACGTTAATTGACTCGACGAGATGAGTGATAGCGTCACCGTAACGAGCTTTGTACGCGGTCAAAAATCCCGACGCGTGGAAGCATTCCGGGCTTCGCAACTCCAGCATACGCCACCGAAAGTCGAACCGAAACCACTCATCTATCACGCATAAAAAGATGGGTAGAATCCTTCCGCGATATAAAGGCAAGATAACCGATAGGAGGAACCCATCTAGCTGACACTTCCATCAAGAAAATAGAAGGTCCTTACAGGTTTTACCCTGGAACAACACATCGGAAGGATTCTGTCGCGAAAAAAAATGAAATAAACGAGAGCGGAAGCTACAACTCACGTGAAGTGACTGCATGTGAGTGTAACACAACTCCACTACTTCTGTCCGTGGGGCTCGAGTACCAAGGTACCTTACATCCTCCGTAAAGGATCAAATCGTCAGAAAACGCTAATCTTTTACCCCTTTAGTACATTTAGGCCCCACGTTGGGCAGCATTTGTAATGATTTTCATTTTAACATCGATCGAACGAAATCGGAACCGATCTCTCATCGGTTCTAGACTTGAAGTCTTGGGACGTGACAACGGACTCTACCCTGCAGGTCAAAAAGTCCGGACACCCTTAATCTACTCCGAGGTGGCTGCTGGCTAGCTAGCTAGTTCGGAGAGGAGTTCGGTCGCGGGTCTTGCGCAACCAGACTAACAGGCCAATTGAAAAGTCCCCGGTGTTATACACAGACGCTAGTATTGAATCCATATGATTTTTAGTTAGTACCAACCTTCAAACGATACGTATCAAAATTTGAAAGCAGTCCGACCATTAGTTTGTGAGATATTGCGTTGTGAGTGAAGCTACTTTTGTTATATGAAGAAAGATGGAAAAAAACCAATTTCGTGTTTCAAAAAAGTTCACAAAATAATTTTGAATGACCGTAAAGTGAAGTTGATCGAGATAGCAGACATTGTGAAGATATCATCTGAATGTGTACATCATATCATTCACGAATATTTGTACATGAGAAAGCTGTGTGCAAAATGGGTACCGCGCGAGCTCACAATCGATCAAAAGCAACAACGTATTAATGATTCTGAGCAGTGCTTAAGCGCAATAAACCTGAATTTTTGCGTCGATATGTGACAATGGATGAAACATGGCTCCATCATTTCACTCCGGAGTCCAATCGACAGTCAGCTGAGTGGACTGCACACGATGAACCGAATCTAAAGCGAGGAAAAACACAACAGTCACCTGGCAAGGTTATGGCATCAGTATTCTGGGATGCGCAAGGTATAATATTGATTGATTACCTTCAAAAGGGCCAGACCATCAACAGCGATTATGTAGCGTTATTGGATCGTTTAAAGAATGAAATCGTTAAAAAACGGCCCCATTTGACCGGGAACTTTTCAATTGGCCTGTTAAGTCCGGAATACGAAAATTCAGCCACCGGTTCACATGCCCGTTTTAATAACGCGTCGAAAACATTAACATACGGCAGTGAAACGTACCATTATTTATTCCGTATTTCTCAGATACATCCAGACAACAACGAAAAATGGTTATAATTCCGCGTTCCCGAATATCACCGACGCGGTGCCGAAAAATATCCTACTTTAACTCGAAACTGAAAAACCCTAATCTAATAAATACGCAAAGCAAATTATGGTACCGCGTACCGAACGCGACGCAAAACCGGCCATCCGCGGATTTCTAAAACCCTATCCTTGTAAGGGCATACTTACCGTTCGCTGCCATTCCTGCTGGAAAAGAAGAGTTAACTGGAAAGGAAAGACTTTTGTTAGCCTAACAATTCATTTTAATTTATTGTAAAAAAGAGAAAGGAATAATTTCATCATTTGGAATGTCTAAAATAAATATTGTACTAAAACCCGTCAATAGTTATAGACAAAATTTTTTTTAAGCGTTTAGAAATCGATACTAAAAACATTATAAAACGTTTACAAGCAACCATCAAAACTTTCTTTATTTTGCTCCGGAATCCTAAATTTATCTTCGGGAAAAATTTAAATTTTTGCTATTTATATTGCTTTGAAAATTACTCTTTACAATTAAGTTTTTTTTTGTCTGTTGCCATACGAACAACTGATTTGTTATAACTACTCAAATTAAATGACAACAAACAGAAGCTTATAATTAATATTTACATCGACTATAATACAATTTCACTCCAATTATTAAATTTTTAGGATACGTTTTGAATATAAAATTCGCTATACCTGACAGTGTTCAGTATAAAAATAATAGCTGTATTAAAATTAAGTATACAGCGCTTAAGAAGGTTAGCAACATAGAAACGCGTTGGTTTCTTCAAGTTAAACTTTAGCTATTATAACAAATTTTTATGCATGCATACATTTGAAGAAATTCATATCTATATTTATACCTGTTTGTAGTGAAACTTGTTCGTTTTTCATGAAAAGGCTTCTAGATGTTTTTATTTTATTTTTTTTAAATATTCACGCAGTTAATTTTTATCCCTTACTTTTTCTCAAAACTATGTTAATGTGAATGCATTTATAAAAAGCCGGTATATTATTATAACACCTTTTCCTTTTTTTCTTTTTACCTAGGATTAATCATTCTTGAACTAGATAATGTATTTAATGCCTACATTTAGGCGTAGTGAATCTATTAATATTGAGTATATAATTAAAATAAATTTGCATTTCGTTTCAAAAAAAAACTCCATACTGAAACTGGTCAATATATATATATATATATATATATATATATATATATATATATATATATATATATATATATATATATATATATATATATATATACGAGTATAGAAGTTGTAAGTTCAAAAAAAACTGCAGTTTTTTTTTCTCTTTTTTAGCTAAAGTGGCTTATTGATGTGTTGGTCTTAATCAAAACGGTTGATATATTGAATTAACATTCAATTAAATTCAGGTATCAGTTCATTACACTCTAATGAATCCGCGTAAACCGTAACATGAAACTTTCAAAAGTCACCTGATCTTTACCTTTCTTTCGAAACATTCAAAAAACAATATGTAGACACATGTACAAACATTTTTGTTTTTACATTTGGGCGCTGTTTTTTTTCTTTGTTAACTTTACATTGAAGTTGGGATTGTATTTTAGTTTCGCGTTCAAAAGAAAAGTGCAGTTTTGTGATTTTGTTTAGGGAATTTCATAAGGATGCCAAATTTTCCCAATATTTAGGTTCTCATTCAAACTTGTGCCATTCTTGAATTAGCACTTTCTTAACGGTTGGATATGGGCATGAAGAAATAAAAGCGCGAATAACTGCTTATTGTTAGTATTCCTCATACTATAACGTTCATTTGTTCAGTGATAAGTTGCGACGCAGAATGTCATCATTAGACAATTTGCTCAAATATAAATGTATTGAAGCTCGAATTTTCCTTTAGTCATGGTTCAATATCTTTAACTAAGCAAATGTAAGCTTAAGGGTTTCTCCTATATTTGTATTTACCTTCTAAATATACCGTAATGATTTAAAGTAAACGCTTTGAATTGTATTTTAAGGTTAACTGACAGTTATGTCCACGCATTAAAATAGTGTCATTTTTCCCTAGCAGAGAGACATTTTCCTCCAACGTATTCTTCGCAAACTCAAACTGCTTTTCCATAAGCACTACAAAACTTGGCGAAGTTTATCCCAGATTTCATTCTCTAATTCGCCGATGCTCCTTGCATTCGCAAGGCTTTTTCTGGCGGAACATATAAACTTTTATTTCTAATTCACGCCCACGGAACTTAGCGAACTCGGACAGAAAATTTTCCTCCCGTCTTCTCCGTTTCTGCGCTTGACTTCTCGCACAATCTTCTTACGGCTACGGCAAAAAAATCACAACTTTCCTTAGTTTATTTCACCGTAATGACGCTTGCGTTAAGCAATTTGATCCTTGCGGATTTTTTTTTCGGTCGCGTATATTTTGTTTAATATCCAAAGCCAAATGACATCTGAACAGCCTCACGACAGTGCAGCCATTTTGTCCGGAGTCTTCATCTTTCCCATTCAACCACATAACATTCATCTTCCTACCAGCTGTCAAAACGCGGTTCAGTGTCAGCGGGAGGTTAAAGGGTGCGTTCCGAACCGTCGACGTCAATAACGACTGACGAATTATCGTCAGTGGCGTAGGGCCGATTCATTACAACATTGATTGTTCTTTCGACTGACAATAAAATTTTTACTATAGAATTCAACTATATGCCTTTTTTTATGATTAAAAACCAATCCTAATAATGAATTACGCTACATAGATAATAATTCTACAGATATTTAAATTCAAAAACAAAAAAAAACTTTTGTTAATATTCCTGGAGAAAATTCTAATATTTGTGCGGTAGCAATCAAACTTCCAATGTCTTGGAATCCAATGTCCGCACAATGGTTCATACAATATTTATTTGCTCTTAAGGATATAAATGCAGTTAACAAAGTATGACTATGTTATAGCGCCACTATCATCAGATACTATATGTTCGGCATATGATATTATTCAAGAAAATTTACAAAATGGTGTTATAGATCGTTATACAAAAATTTAAAAAACTCTGATATAATGAAATTCTTGTAGCGAAATGTCTAGATTAGAATAAGTTCTATCAGGGAAACATTAAACGTTGCGAATTCTTTAGAAAATTATAGCAATTAGCTGGATTTGAAATGATCTCTGAATTATTTCTGGGTTAACTTTGGCCACGAAAATTATCCTCATTCATTCAAGCAGTACTTAGAACACAATCGGAAAATAATGTAGGATCATTAATTAAATTAGCCGAGATTAATAATCATCAAATTTTATCTTCAAACATACAAAATATTAATACATCAAATAATGAGATAATTATTGTAGTGAATAGGTAATTTCTAAGTCCGTAAAGGACTGCAGCGATGGTCTGCTGCCTCAGCAGAGGAAGGTGTAGATATCCGCCGAGAATGCCCTTGTCTGGGGACGCGTGAATTCGCAGGCAGGCTAGCATTGCGGTGTCGTGGGTCGGGTTCATTCCCCCAGCACAAGGACCCACTACAAAAGAATTTCGCATTCACGAATTTCTTGGGTCTCAAAAAGAAAGGCGACCGAAATCGCAAAATTGTGGGCAACTGCAACAAGAGGAAATGACTTGTTCCGAGAGCAAGTTGAACAAGTAAAAACGGACGGACTTAGGGTAACTTCGTCGTTACCCGACGAGGCTCATGGCCCACAAATAAGAGAGGGACAACCGGGTGGTGATGGTGCCCCCTCGCGCCCGCCCAACCGGATCAAGATCCATATCTGTTGCAGTGGCCAAGTATTTCCCTTCAGAGTGGAAAACTCATACAACATAACTTGCATGAGCCTTCCCATCAGAGGAGAAATACCCCGGTGACCAATTTATGTCATAGAGTTATGCAATCGGATCACATAACACTATGCCATAAAAAGGCACTTTGTGCGAGGCCACTCAACCCGCGATAGTACCTGAAACAAAAAGGAAGTTAGTATTTGCCCGACGGCTGGCTCATGTTTGGTGGTGAGAGCCTGCCACCGTACCGGGTCCTATAACCGTCAGTCAGATCCAACGGAATGGAAATACCGAGATGTCCATTTAATTCAACATTTCTTTATTTGTTGGTTTTGGCATAATTTTTCATCAATATTTGGTTATTCCCTAAATTCTACAATGACGTTCTTAAGGCACTTTTGTGTTGATTCGATATAAATTTATAGTTACGTATTTTCTTGTTTTAAATAAATAAATTACTACAAATAGGAAAAAGACAATAATAAGTTATTTCGATTAATAATTTAAATACGTAATATAACATGTAGTACAAAATGGGAGTTTGTTCTTTTTTTTTCTCACTGGAAATATAGAAATGTTCTCTTCGACAAAAAAAATTTCCCCTAATAGAAAAATTGAAACCTTTGTCAAACTAACACGAATAAATACAAATTATCTACCACGTTTCGACCATAGAATACCATGCATGGTTTTCGATTAAAAGCTTATAAAACCAAAAAAATTAACGCATCACATAACTAGTATATGATTAACCGTTTGACAAGGATTATATAATCAAACCTAAAAACTAGGAATATATTCAAAAATGTAACGAGAATTTAATTATTTCAATAAACTCAAGTAAAACCAAATTTAATCTTTTCCTTCCTTCCTACAAGGGGTACAAGTTCTTCTCCAACAAATTTGATGAAGATTGGTGAATACTCTGCGCCACCAAAAATGCGAGTTTGTGAGCGTATTGGCAAACGGCCGGAACAGGAGTTGTGCCCGATCAATTATAATACAAATGTGTCATATTATAAGTGAGAATCTGCATCTTATCGGGATCCGGCCCAATATTATCATCCACAATGCTATAGTGAGTTGGAGTTACAGTACCTTGGCGAACTGATTGAGATACTAAGAAAAAATCATATCTCTCCGGTAGAGTGATAATATCATCAACAACTGTCCCCGGAGGCGGATTCTTTTGATTTAGGAAATCTCGAGTATTAATACGCTTGGAAACGATTACAAAAGCAAATTTGGGGCCTTCCGCAACTCCAGCTTGGGTATAAATTTCCGTGAGACGTTTCCGGATTGTCTCACTTTCAATCTTGGCTACTTGATGGAATTGACCTTCACCAACACCATCTCTATAGAAAAGAATACGAGATGGCAACGATCCGTGCAAATTACGATATTCTTTAAGTGCTTTGACCACGTTCAGGGCAATTTCTGTGGATACGTGGGAAAATATTTTCCCCCATCAAATTCACAAAACTTCGATTAAGTCACGCCCGCGGATTCGAGCACTAACCAGGAGGTCCGACACTTGTGATATATGGATTGAAAATAAAACTTCCGCGGAACTAAACTCTGAATGCGTTTCTTGTGGTGAAAATTCTCTGACTTGCAATTTGTGTGGGGCAAAAGCAAAACCACTCGCGCGAAAGTCAAAATCGACTGACTTCTACAAGTCGCAAAAAAAATGAAAATTTGTTTGACTGTTCTTTGCCGTTTCTAAATAGATTCGCAAATGTACCAACTGTACTCAGTAAGCGGAAGGTACTCCAATTACGAATACGAAATAAAGTCTTAGGAGCACTGATAGAGACATGCAATTAAGATTCTAAAAGTAATAATAACTTAACCACTTTCCAAGGGTATCCTACAGTGCAGCAAAATCGAATTAGCAGCGATTACACCCCACTCAGCGTTGAAAGCGCTACTGTGACTACGATGCATTCCTTCGTATCTCCATTTACGTCAAGGCACCCCGAATACTGTTGCTATTTAGTTCGATTTTAATTTCGATTCTCTGCTACACAGATTGCCACAAACGTCCCTGATGACATTTACACCTCTCGCGATGGCGCTCCTAATCGAGAACCTTAAAAAAATAATCGATTACGATTTAACTAAAAACATTACTCAACTCACAAGCACTCGGCACAGAATCTTGGCTGCTTTTTGGGTGGTTTTCGTTCTCTTCTCAAGACGCCCGAAGACATAAGTTCTTCGTGGTTAATTTACACTGACTTTTGGCTGCTTCCGTTCCAGCGCCACCTCTCCTTGCGCTACGCCCGCCGCTCTACCACGCTAGCGCACGACACTTTTTCAGTAATCACTCTGTCCGATGAACGAAAGTTTCCATACTCAATTGCAATAGCTTGGATATCCTAAATGCGGGGCTCCATTGATGAAAAAGCAGAAAACTTTCATCGGAACCAAATCTAGGTGTTCTTAATATTGCTAATGCAGCAGCTTTTTGTACGTTTTGACGATCAGTTTTATATAAAAACTTTTACAAAAAGCTTTCGATAAAACTAATATCACTATTTTTCACCGATTATCTACTGAAATCATTTCTGTAATTACTTAAGTGAAACTATACATGTACCCTAACGTACAATTTTTGAATTTCCTCTAATACACCTTTTTCTCTCGCGCACTCACAGCTCACCATCTGTACGTCCACGTTTAGCCCACAAGTCACGATCGAGGCGACATTCGTCGCCAACCACACTGACATCCCGTCACTTTAGCCAACCTTGCAAATACGTAGAGGTACATCGAAACACTTCACACCTATCTTTTCGATGCAAGCCTTAAAGTAGTTTGCATATGGTATTTTTTTTATGTGTGGGTGCGCACACTTGATGAGTACAAATGAAAATTATGTACGAATAAACAGAATTGCTTCTTGGCGGTTGTTTATGTTTTTAACTAATACTATTATCATACGGTTTTATTGATAAATTTGAATTCATTTCCAATGTAAAGAAACAATAATGAATAATGCGTAGTAATATATCGCAGTTTTTCTTTGATATCAAGTTGATTTGTAACAAAATTGGTGTGCGAGGTGTTTGTTAGTTCCGGATTATTTTAAAGAAGACATTAGATATTTAGAAAAAATTCTAAACTGAATAGCCATTAATGTCTACTTGTCGCCGCCTATCGTAATATGCGTTTAATCGAACGGTCTTCACTTTTCAAGTAAGAATTTCAATTTTCTTGATCACCAGGCTGTAGGGGTGAAAGAGACAGAAAAGTTTTAGAGCAGTTTGATAGGGTGACTGCTCTATTACTACATGATATCTCATCTAATAAACGAAAATTAAGAGTTAAAAAAAGAAATAGTTGAAATAAAGGAAATGTTAAAGAAGTTAATATTTCAAAATCAATCTGTTTCACGTTCCCCAAACAGACATTTTTCGCGAGCTCATAGTAATAAAACAAATATATTACAAATTTGTGTTGATATCACGAAAATATGATAACAATGCTAACTATAAAAATTTAATGTTCGATAATAGATGACGTGAACTGGACATTTCATGTAGTGAACTGCATATTTCATGTATTAGTGATTGCGTGGCTTATATTATTATATACTTGAAAATGGACAATCAAAGAGAGCATTATCGGCATATTTTATTGTTTTACTTCCGGAACGTTAAAAATGCGGTGTAAGCTCGAAAGGAATAGTTTGAAGTTTATGGTGAGGACTGCCTTACTGAACGCTAGTGTCAGCGTTGGTTTGCTCGCTTTCGTTCTGGAAATTTGAATGGGTAAGATGCAACACATACTGGTCGCCCAACCAACCACTACCGATGACGACAAAATAAAGGCGTTAATCGAAAATAACCGGCGTATGACAACTCGAGAGATACCAGTGAAGCTCGACAAATCAGATTCAACCTTGCACTTGCACTAGCTTGGTTACGTAAAAAAACTGGATGTTTGGGTTCCTCACGAATTAAATGAAATCCACCTCACCAAACGTATTAACATATGCGACTCTTTGCTGAATCATAACCAAAACGACCCATTTCTAGAAAGAATCATAACAGGTGATGAAAAATGGATTCATTACGATAACCTAGTCCGAAAACGATCATGCACTTAGTAAGATGAGCCCCCACAATCGACATCCAAAGCCAATATTCATCAAAAACAAATTATGCCGTCTGTGTGGTGGAATTACAAGAGCATAATCTACTTTCAGCTGCTTCCAAGAAACCAAACTATTGATTCGAATGTCTACTGTCGTCAGCTATCGAAATTGAATGAAGAAATCAAGAAAAAACGCACTGAACTGGCCAATCGCAAAGGCATGATGTTCACTCATGATAACGCCAGACCCCACAACCAAATTAATGGAGTTCAATTGGGAACTGATGCTACATCCACCCTATAGCCCTGATTTAATACCATCAGACTATCATTTATTTCGCTCCCTTCAAAACTATTTATATAAAGAGTGATTCATTATGAGGTTTGATTTTCAATAGGCATGCGTGACTCTGGTCAAACTATAATGTGTAATTTTTATTCAGTATTGTTTGACAAATCATCATTGAAAGACTTACACCGCAACAACATATCGAAATTGTTTAGCTGTATTACGAAAACTAGCGTTCTGTGAAAAACAAGACAGCGCTACCTCGCATGCAGTGAGAGAAGCAATGGACTTATTGAGAAATCATTTTGGTGAGAATCTGATTTCACGTTTTCGACCAATAAAGTGGCTGCCTAGATCCTGTGATATCATATGTTTAGATAATATTCATTGGGATTACACGAAGTCTCTGGTCTTCAGGGATAAGCCAGCTTCAATAGACGCTTTGAAAGCCAACACTACTCGTGTCATTCGTGAGAAACTGGTCGCTATGCTGAAACGCAGCGTCCAAAATTGGACCATTTATGGCATGGTTCCAATCAACATTTAATTGAGATAATCTTTAAAAAGTAAATGTCAAAGATTGTTCTTTTGCCTCACAATAAAATTTTCACTAAAGAATTCAATTTCATGCCTTTTATTTGTGATTAAAAACCAAACACAATGAATCACCCTTTCCCTACACACACACACACACACACACACACACACACACGCACATATATATATATATATATATATATATATATATATATATATATATATATATATATATATATATATATAGATATATATATATATATATATATATATATATATATATATATATCTATATATATAGATATATATATATAAATATATATATATATATATATATATATATATATATATATATATATATATATATATATATATATATATATATATATATATCTATATATATATATTGTTACATGCACGAATAATTCTGCGAGCTACTGTTGCAATTGTTTTCACAACCATTAAGAACCTCATGATCAACAAAATGAATTTACTCGAAACCACGAGAAAGTGACGTCACTCCATTCATTAAGCTGCTCGAATATACCAGGTACCTCTCGGCAGAACATTCGCCAATGTACGAGGAATGGGTTGAATGTGTAGAGACCCTATATACAAGCGAGCTGAATGAATGGGGGGATCATTCATTAGAACCGCGATAGTAAAAACGGCGAAAGTATAAAGCGAATAGAAAAGCGATATTGTTCGAGTAATAGAAAAGTGATTTTCGTTGATTGTGAAGTGATTTTAGAAGCCAGTTGCGATAGAAATTTATGGACAAGTGGAAGTTAGACTTTTAATAGTGAAAATTAAAATTGTGAAATAGTTAAATAAGTGATTGTGCATTTTTAAGTAATTAAATAAATTTAATTTAATTTAAAAGACATTGCGTCGCGTGTTATGGTTCGCGGCCAATAATTTTAATGTTCCGGGGAAGTGAAAACGCAATGTCTTTTAATTTAAATTAAAAGAGTTTATTAAATTACTTAAAAATGCACAATCACTTATTTGGTCCATTTCACAATTTTAATTTTCACTATTAAAATCTAACTTCCACTTGTCCATAAATTTCTATCGCAATTGTCTTCTAAGATCACTTCACAATCACTTTTCTATTACTCGAACAATATCGCTTACACACACTATCGCAGTTCTTATCGCGGTCGAATGAATGATCCCCCCATTCATTCAGCTCGCCTTTATATAGGGTCTGTAGTCATTCGACCCAGTTCTCGTACACTGGCGAATTAGCGGGAACATTCGAGCAGCGTGAATGAATGGAGCAGTCACTCACTTTCAGATGTTGATGCTCAAAGGGTTCTCGTGGTTTCGAGTAAATTAATTTTGTTGATGTTCTTATTGCATGTGAAAACAATTGCGACAGTAGCTCGCAGAATTATTTGTACATGTAACACTGTCCCCACCTCAGTTCTTTTCGCCCCGAAAAGATGTGTCGCCAGTCGTAGTCAATTCTCCCTGGGTGTAATATGGGGCAAGACGGTCCAGGTGCACGATTTTCATTTTGGCTATTGGCTTACCATGTTCCTGTATTCGGTATACGACGTCGTTGATTCGCTTTGTAACTCGGTATGGTCCCTCCAAATTATGTTGCAACTTTGGAGACCTACCCTTTCGCCGTTGCGGGTTATATAACCACACCAAATCATCTTGCTGGAAGCCAGTAGAATTTGCCTTTAGATCATACCTGGTCTTCATGCAGTCAGTAGCCGATTCGAGGTGTTTTCGCACTGTCCGATGTATCTGGTTCAACCGTTGTCTTAGCTCACTTGCGTACTCCGAAATCGTTTGGGGTTTCTCAGGGGGTGCCCCGAACTTCATATCAGCTGGCAGACGAATAGTCTTTCCAAAAATGACTTTGGCTGGGGCTTGGCCCGTCGATGCATGTTCGGCAGCTCTGTACGCCATCAAAAATAGTGCGATGTGTCGGTCCCAGTCCCTTTGATTCTCGTCAACCATCTTGGCCAGGTGTTTATTGAGAGTGCCGTTGAAACGTTCGACCATTCCATCGGATTGGGGATGCAACGGTGTTGTCCTCGTTTTCCGTATTCCCAGCAGCTCGCACATTTCGCTAAAAACTAATGACTCGAAGTTTCGGCCTTGATCTGAATGTAGTTCACAAGGTACGCCGTCCCTACTGACCCAATTTAACACTAGCTGTTCGGCTACAGTAGTTGCTTCCTGGTTGGGAATGGGGTAGACCTCGGGCCACTTGCTGAAATAATCGGCTACAACCAGCGTGTATCGATTTCCTCATTCGGATTCAGGAAAGGGACCTGCGATGTCAACAGCAATTCTTTCAAACGGTACCCCCACGTTACAGGTTTGCATTTGTCCTCTCAGTCGTCGCTTTGGGCCTTTGACGGAAGCGCAAATTGTGCATCTGCGACACCAGTCCTCTACGTCTTCTCGAGCGTTGAGCCAGTAGAACCTTTCCCGCAATTTCGCTAAGGTCTTGTTAACACCAAGGTAGCCTCCCGAGGATCCTTCATGCATTTCCTTAACCACATCGTGGATTCGGCTTTTGGGTAGTATAGTTTGCATCCTATAGGAGCTGCCATCCGCCGTTTCCCATTTCCGCCTGAGTACGCCACCCTCCACCTGAAGGGAGTTCCATTGTGCCCAATAGCTTTTCAGGGTTGGCCATGCATTGAAACGTCCTTCCACTCAGGTCGCCAGTCGTCTCCTTCCATTCGAGCAAAGGTCCGATGTCTTCATCGGCTAACTGGGCATTTCGAATCTCCTCCAATGACCAACCTTCATCGGATTCGGCCGTTATCAATCGCAGATTAACGGGCGGCACCTTTTCCTCAATCCGCCGGCAATGCTTGCAGTTAGCTGGACATGGATGACGAGATAGAGCGTCAGCATTTCCATGAACTCTGCCCTTGTGAAGTTGTTGGGGCCTCACTAGGTCTGGTTGGATCGTCGATCGGGTTGCACTAGTGTCGTTTGTTATGGTGCAATCTTCCTCATCAACTTGACCAGAAAGGCATCTGTCTGCTTCTCCACGATGTTGTCTTGGCACGGTGATGGGGGTACTGGGGATGTCGATCCTCCTAGCTAACGTTCGCCCCACAAAGTTGGCCCTTGCAGTTTGATGGGCCTCCATTCTTGGCTCCCGACACGGTCTGGATCTCCACCATCCTGGACAATAGCTCCGTTTTCTTCGCTTCTTGCAGTCTCTTTGCAGGTGCCCCTTCTCTCCGCAATCCCAGCATCTAGGCGCTCCATTCACCTGCGGCTCTCGCTCATTTTCCACGCGCTCACACCTGCACTCGTCTGCCACTACTTCACGGACCCGGGCAGTGGCACGAGTCGCATTTTTCGCTGCCGCAAAGTTCAGACTATAAACCAATGCGTCCTTAACCGTTTGCTTTTGAGCTAGACGCACGGCTTGTTGCAATTCTTGGTCCTTTAACGCGCTGATGAATGCTTCTGTTGCTGCGTCATCTCGATGTTCTGGGTCGTAAGCTGGATAAGCCAAAAGTGCCAGTCGCTCAATGTCTTGGGCTAGCTGCTGTAAGGTTTCGCCAGACTTTTGCATCCGATACCGTAGATGTGCCCGGTAAATCTGCTTCAGATAGGCGCTTCCATAACGCATGTCGAGCGCATTCAATATAGTAACCGGGTTTGAGTGTAAATCAACGGGGATAGTCTGCAAAAGCTCGGCAGCTGGACCTCTTAGAGCAAGAATTAATGCAGTTGCTCGTTCCTGCTCATTCCACTGATTTGTCCTAGCGGCGGCTTCAAACTGGATTGTATAAATACTCCAGACCGTTTGCCCGTCGAATATTGGTGCTTGCAGATTTCTAGATGAGCTTTGCGCTGCGGTTAGAAGTGGGGCTGGTGAGGCGGTTACTACTGCCTTCGCTGCTTCCAAGTGCTTTTTCACTTTTTCCATCTCATGGTTGATTCTCTCCTCGACCTGGCTGATCTCAAGGTTGATTCTCTCCTCGACCTGGTATACCTTTTCCTCGACGCATTTAATTTGGCTGTTGAGACTACTGAGCTCCGCTTTTATTTCGGTTAACTGTTTTTCCAGCTTCTGTGTGATGTCTGCCTTGATGTCGAACGCTTGTTGGTCTAGCTTCGCTGATTGTTCATTTAGCTTCACAGCTAGACTGGATGTCTGTTCATTTAGCTGCGCTGATTGTTCATTTAGCTTCGCAGCTAAACTGGATGTATGCTCATTTAGCTGCGCTGATTGTTCATCTAGCTTCGTAGTTAAATTGGAGGACTGTTCATTGAGCTTCGCAGTTAAATTGGATGACTGTTATCGCTGCTCTTGCTGCATCAGCATCAACATTTGCATCAGCGCATTTTCTGGTTCCTTTGGTTTTGGTGTTTCGGCTTCACCACCTTCTGCGCCTTTTTCTGCATCTGTAGGCTCACCCGAATCCAGATACGCACCTTCCGATTCAATCGCGTCACGCAAGCGTGCAATCAGTATGGCCTTTGTACCTTGCGTGGCCAGATTTCGCTGTTCCAGCTCCTCTTTGAGCTTCGATATGCTCAATTGATTGATTTTTAGATGTGTTTCCTGGCATTTTTTTATTGTTTAGGTAATTTTTCCACCAGTTTCCACGTTAATTCTCACTATTGTGCACTTTAAAAATGTTTAAACGTTTTCACTTCCAAAATGTTCTTTCTTACTTCTCGACACCATTGTCGCGTGTTATGGTTCGCGGCCAATAATTTTAATGTTCTGGGGAAGTGAAAACGCAATGTCTTTTGTTAAATTAAAAGAGTTTATTAAATTACTTAAAAATGCACAATCACTTATTTGGTCTATTTCACAATTTTAATTTTCACTATTAAAATCTAACTTCCACTTGTCCATAAATTTCTATCGCAATTGTCTTCTAAGATCACTTCACAATCACTTTTCTATTACTCGAACAATATCGCTTACACACAGTATCGCAGTTCTTATCGCGGTCGAATGAATGATCCCCCCATTCGTTCAGCTCGCCTTTATATAGGGTCTGTAGTCATTCGACCCAGTTCTCGTACATTGGCGAATTAGCGGGAACATTCGAGCAGCGTGAATGAATGGAGCAGTGACTCACTTTCAGATGTTGATGCTCAAAGGGTTCTCGTGGTTTCGAGTAAACTAATTTTGTTGATGTTCTTATTGGTTGTGAAAACAATTGCGACAGGAGCTCGCAGAATTATTTGTACATGTAACAATATTTTATTTGCGAGCTGTATTATTCGGCGTATTTCGTCTCTTTCATTGCCCGTTTTCGCTATTTAGGCGCCTAAATACACAAATTCGCTAACATTCTCGATACTGTATTCGCCAAGTGTGATATTTTGTGTATTTAAGGTATTTTTTCTCAACTGCGTCATGAGCTTTGTTTTATTTGCGTTGGTTTGTAGCCCTACTAGTTTTGCTTCGCTGTCGAGTTTCAGGAAGTGTTCTTTGGCAGTTTTTAATGACCGTGACCGAATGTTGATGTCGTCGGCATCTTGGCTCGACTTCTATAGTAATGTACCTCGCGTATCGACAGGTAGCTTCCGTATGACGTACTCCAGAGCCAAATTGAATAGCAATGGGGCCAGCCCATCTCCCTGCTTTTGTCCGATATTTGTGTCAAAGGCATTGGTGAGTTGGTTATTGATGCGGACTTGGGAGGTTGTCGAAATCATTGTCATTTTGGTAAGACGGACTAATTAAGCTGGGATGCCAAAAATTTGGTACAGTACGTTACGATCAATACTGTCGTATGCTTGCTTAAAGTCAACGAAAATGTTCTATGTTGAACTCCCAGCATTTTCCAAGTACCTGCTTGACTGTGAACAATTGGTTTGTTGTTGATCTACCTGCTCTAAAACCACCTTGATACTCCCCAATAATACTGTTGGCGTATGATCCGATTTGATTCTCTAAAATTTTAGAAAATATTTTGTACGCCGTACAAAGTAGTGATATGCCTCTACAATTTTCGCACTGTAGCTTGTCACCTTTTTTGTGAATAGGGAATATAATTGATTGGCTCCACTCTTTCGGCATATGTTCTTGTTGATGACTTTGTGAATAGCTTGATGAACACTACTGCCACCATATTTGATGAGCTCCAGTGGAATCTCACCGATGCCCGGCGCTTTATTATTCTTTTGGGCGTTGATGATGGAACAAACTTCATCCAGAGTTGGTGGGGCCAATGGAAGCTCTCCGCAGACATCTATATGCTCCGATGTTCGGGAGCTGTGCGGAGGATTAAGGAGGTTCTTGAAATATCATGCCCATCTTTCCTTAATCTTGATTTCATCAGCGATTATATTGCCGCTGTTATCACGACAGACCGTGGTTTTGGGCTGATAACCACGTTTCAGGCTTTTCACTACTTTGTATGCTTGTCTTGTGTTATTGCTCGCTAAACTTACATCTATATTTCTTAATTGGTCGTCATAGTATTTTCTTTACTTAATCCTAATTATCTTATACGCTACTCGTCTGAGATTTTCATAGTTTTCTCTCTTCGTCCTGATTTTCCTACCTACGTATTCTTTGTACGCGTGATTCTTTCTATCTAACGCATTCTGGCACTCATCATCGAACCAATCATTCCTCTTGCGCGGGGCTTGATGTCCGATCGTCTGTTCTGCCACGGTCCTCATAGCCGCTTTCACTTCCATCCAGAGCTCGTTGCTCGTCTTTAACGATGCGTCTGATAAGATGGGAGCCAGCTGGTTGTGGAGGGTCTCCGTGAAATTTTTGGCCACAGACGCCGTTTGGAGGCTTTCGATGTCAAATTTTTGTAGCGGGCTGGTCTTCGCTGAATATGCCTTTGACATACGACATCGGTAGGTTAATTTGATCAAGTAATGATCTGAGTTACAATTGGCTCCTCGATATGTACGGACGTCAAGTATGCTCGAGGCCCAACGTTATTGGATCAGAACATGATCGATCTGGTTTTGTGTGTTGCCATCCGGTGATACCCAGGTCATTTTATGAATGCGTCGATGTGGGAAGCAAGTCGAACGTATGACTAGATTTCTGCTACATGCAAAGTCAATCAGGCGCTGGCCGTTGTCATTTGTTTCATCGTGGAGGCTATATACTCCAGTCGTTCCCCGATGAGATAGCTCATTGCCAACCTTAGCGTTGAAATCACCCAGAATTATTTTTGTGTCGTTTGTGGGCAATGAGTCGACCAGTCTTTCCAGGTGATTGTAAAACGATTCCTTCGTTTCTTCGTCTTTTTCTTCGGTCGGGGCGTGAATATTAATCAGCCAGATTTTGAGGAATTTCGCTTTTATACGGATCGCACACAACCGTTCATTGACTGCCTTAAAATCAATAACGTGCGATTTGAACTCCCTATCCACAATGAAGGCCACTCCGAATTATCGTTTTCCAGTAGGCTTCCCACTTTTAAATATTGTGTGCGATCTCATGTCTTGAATGTCGTTTCCAGTCCAATTCGTTTTTTGGACTGCCAGTATTTTTAATTGATATTGACTGGCCTGTTGTAAAAGGTCCTTAACAGCGCCAGGGTAATTGAGTGATCTGACATTCCAGGATCCAATGCCATAGTCCTTTTTTCGTTTGAGAGGTCGTTGCCGTGAGTCCAATCCATTCCGAGGCCTATCTGCAGGTTTCAAAACAATTAAAGGTTTTCCAGGGACGGGGAGTTAGTCCGTCGCCCAACCTCCATTCCGGCGGCATGGTTATTACGTCGATTCCGTTATCAGGCGCCTTCACCCTCTTACGCCCTCACAAAGGAGGTGTAAGTAGGATTTAGTAGCAGAGCTGTAGATGTATTTACAGTTATTAGCATTTCTCGACATTTAATGTTACATTGTTGGGGAACCAGTAAACCCAATGTGCACCCCGAGAGCATTTACTACCATTTAATTAGGGGGTTTGGGATGAGGAATCATGGAAGCTATGGGTTGGGGAAACAAGGGGTTCCCTCCTCCTTTCTCAAACGGGCTTGGGACCGTCTATGACGGAGTTATATATATATATATATATATATATATATATATATATATATATATATATATATTGTATTTTTGGCCACAGACGGCGTTTGGAGGCTTTCGATGTCAAATTTTTGTAGCGGGCTGGTCTTCGCTGAATACGCCTTTGACATACGACATCGGTAGGTTAATTTGATCAAGTAATGATCTGAGTTACAATTGGCTCCTCAATATGTACGGACGTCAAGTATGCTCGAGGCCCAACGTTGTTGGATCAGAACATGATCGATCTAGTTTTGTGTGTTGCCATCCGGTGATACCCAGGTCATTTTATGAATGCGTCGATGTGGGAAGCAAGTCGAACGTATGACTAGATTTCTGCTACATGCAAAGTCAATCAGGCGCTGGCCGTTGTCATTTGTTTCATCGTGGAGGCTATATACTCCAGTCGTTCCCCGATGAGATAGCTCATTGCCATGATTGTCTTCGTCGACCGAGTCAGACCAGCATTTCCTCGGTCTCTCTACTGGTCTCCGGCCTTCAGTTCACCCAACGAATACCTTCTTGGGTATCCGTTGTTCGTCCGTACGATTCATGTGGCCAGCCCATTGCAGCTTCCGCAGTCTTACAATCGTTGAGACCTCCGGTTCGTCAAAAATTTCATACAGCTTATGGTTGTATCGAATTCGCCATTGGTCCCCGGCTAGCTTCGCTCCGATTATTCGCCTCAGGACCCGTCGCTCAAAGGCGTTCAATATATTTGCGGATGCCTGGGTTAGGGTCCATGTTTCACACCCATAGCATAACACAGGTCTTATCATATATATATATATATATATATATATATATATATATATATATATATATATATATATATATATATATTGTTGCGAATTCCGGCGTACCAACTTCCTCCCATTCGCAACTTCAAATTGCCGCCGTGACATTGTCACTTTCCTTTGGGCATTCCCACCTTTTCCTGTGTGTATTTATTTATTTTATTAACATTTTTCCTATTTTTCCCTTTAATTTTTATGTCCACCTCATCACAATCCTACCCTTTCCCTGATTTCCAATAAGAACACCCTAGTAATATAGTAAGAAGTTTAATCTTCCCACTAACAACACTCCCTACATTAATTCCCACTAACAAAATTTCATTCTATTCATTCTTACTAACAAAACCTAATTCCTTCCTTCATACTAACAAACTCTATTCACTAGTTCCCATTACCAAATTTTATTTTTCTTACTACCGAAAATTAATTCACGCTTCCCTACTAACCAAAGATCAATCTCATGCCCAGATAATCGTTGAAGTTGCTAATCTGATGAATGGGAGATCGATAAGGCATAGCTCCATTGGTTACGTCGCGAGTTTCGACCGTGCGACTGCTGGAACCCTGAGTTCAAGTTCCCCCGGGCGCACGGAAGCACTCTTTTTTGGGGTATCGGCAAAATCAATAGTTTTCATAATGTACTCGTATGTGTGACACTTTACATTCAATCAAGCGATTCTTGGGGATGTAAATTGCCATATATGCAAGTCAATGGATACTATTGGGATTGTCGATACGGACCAAAAGATGTGTGGGTAGTGGAATCGAAGTGTAATGAACTTCGATTACGTTACCCAGATGCGACAGCGGTAATTGGAAAAGAATTTGGATTGCGGGATCGGATGGGAGAAAGTTGAAAAGTGGAAGTTAGGTGGTTGGGATTAGGCAGTCAGATTTCGGATGGGAAAAAGACAAGGAAGTTTTCGGAGTGGAATAAAATTGATTTTTGGTAGCGGGTATTTGACTGTTAATATAAAAATGAATTGTGCTTTGCGGTGCGGAATGGTGAATTCGTATAAAAATGAAATGCCGGATTTGGTTTTGTGAAGGAGTTTTTTTTTTTTGGGATAGAGTCTGATTTTGGAGTGGATAAATGATTGGTTTCACAATAGTGACAGTGAAAAAGGGTTGAATCTGTTTGAGGCGGAGGTGAACAGAAGAAAAAAAGACATACGTGTATTAAAAATCGCGAATTAAAGAAAAGAAAAAGAAAGAAAAAGAAGAATTCACAGGTTTATAGTTTGTCGTGAATATTAGTATCGAATATTTTCGAAATGGAATATTAAAACAAGGTATTATAGTTGAAGTAGTAGTGCAGCTAATGAACTTCTTAGCAAAAGATAGTCCAAGTGGATACAGTGATTGGATTAAGAAAAAATAACGGTTAAAGAAAAATTAAGTGTCAAGTGCTAGCTTTAATAACAGCTGAATACTCAAGTGCCGATACTCCTAAACTATAAAAAAGGAAAAAACGCAAGAATAATATCTGTGGGCGGATCCCTCCTGGTAGATGAATTGAATTTGGAGGAATAATTGGAAATATACGTGAAGTAATTAGTCCAACTTAATGGGGGATAAACTGCCGTACAGCGGATTAGTGGCTGCGTAAATTATAAAATTTAAAGTAGAGTTTATATTGTTGTTTTGTGGTTTTATGTTAACGTAAAGAAAAGAAAACATAACGTAAAGTTCGTGAATTTAATCTGTTTCAGTGATTTTTTTTTGCAGTGCCCTCCCTTCAGTTGCCGAGCGCTCAGCAGCACCAATAGGGGTGAGTAACGCACATATTTTAGTTTTCTATAATAATTTTTTTTTGCGATTTCTCTCCATAATAATTTTTGCCGAAATCTCTCAACAGCTTACAATTCAGAGGCTAATTTTGTTTTACAATAGTATTTTCTTTCACCAATTGTTGTTGTGTATTTTCTTAAATTGAAATAAAAATGGTCACAATGTATTAAGATAACAATTATTTTTCATTTCTCAATGTGACCTCCCCTTTCCCGTCCTTTTCCCTATGTGCTAGTATTTATATGTAAGGTGGCTCAGCACTAGCAGAGGGTGTCCCGGAAGACCCACGACACGACTGAGCGCTAGCCGGCCTCAGTATGCCACCCCGGGCTACACACCCCTCTGCTAATTCTTAATGTCAGCAACTGCGGTGACTTCCGTGGTTGCTACAATATATATATATATATATATATATATATATATATATATATATATATATATATATATATATATATATATATATATATATATATATATATATATATATATGTTTAAAAAATTCCTGCAAACAAAATGATTAAATTAAAATACTTGATTCCACGATTCAAACAAACTGAATATCTTTATTTACTCTTCGTCGTTATTTTATACTTACAATATGCTTACGATTGTATCATACGGCACACGACGAGAAATGGGTCATTATACACGCGATGACGATTATGCTGGCGGTGCGATATGATACTTTCACAATATTACAGTTAATTGATCGAAGGTAAATGACAATGCAAAAATGCTTGAGAACTTATACAATATGAATTTATGTTTGCTATTAAATTTAATGCAAGGCAATGTAATTATAAAATACAAGCTAGTAAGAATTTGGAACTAAAGCTATTGAACTTGAGATTGTTTTATCATGAGAAAGTTATTGAACTTGAGATTGTTGAAGTAATCGCTTCTAGATTTATTAACATCCTCCCCCCGTTGAACTGCAGTTCAAGACTCGTTGAGCGTGCTTGATTCCAATTTGAATGGGCGTCTTGGTTTCGGAGTAGGTTGTCGTTGACGATGTTTGAAGGACTTGTAGGTGATCAGAATAACAAGTGATATAGCAAGTACTAGACCAAAGTAGCCGACTAGATAATGGTGGATATGATGTGCGCTGAGCCCGGTGCTGTCTTCTGCAACCTTTTGATCGCTGATCCTTTTTTTGAGGTCGTCGACATCCTTTAACGGTAGATTTGATTGTGATATGTTAACGTTAAGCTTTTTGGCAGTGGAGGTCTCTGGCTTGTAGAAGTCCATGGAGACCGCGTACGATCGCTGGATTACACTCTCATACATGTTGTGAGCCTGGATCGTTAGATAGGGCTGCTTCACAATGCAGCCTTCTCCAATAGTCATAATTCCCGCTGCTTGAAGTGATAGTTGTGAAGACACACCATTGCATACACTGTTCATGATAGTTGTTTTGTCTACTGAGAAGAGGTATTGGTTTGTTGCAAACAATTGAAACCAGTAGGATTGTTTTTGTATTGATTGCACTTCGCAATTTCCATTTTCTGTCTCGTGGTTATTTCACATTTGTTAGGACCGAAACCAGCCTTGTAGATTGGGTGCTGCTGATTGCAGAAAATGTGGTTTTTGACGTGTTTGCAAGCGTTTCGCTCTATATTGTCCACCGGGTAGTACTGATCCTTATGGAGGCTGACTATGACGTATGGCGTAGTCGTTTTGATTGCCCACATCTCGTCCTTAATGAGAGTGGGAATAGATGTAATCTTGAATAATTCAAACTCTTCATTAGCCCCTAGCGGAACCTTAATTTGAACTATGGTGTACCTTGATCCTGGCTTAACGCTCACTGTCATTAGCCTGTATATTTGTACCAGATCATCTTCTAGTACCGCAAGTGTTAATGCCTTCGGCAAATGGCTCTTTATCATGCGTAGTTCTTGGAGGAGTTGCTGTGGTGCCTAAATTCGGGAATTTATTTTTCCATGGTGAGCGTCAACAATTGTGTCAATTAAAGCTCTGTGCGTCTGTTGTAAGTCATTGACAGCCGTGAAGAGTGGAATAGCATGTTCCATATATGCCGATCTGATTCATTTTTTAGCCTATTTATTCGCAGTTGTTAGCTGGCTGAAGTACTCATTTATGCGGTTGTAGTTACTTGGCATTATATTCACTGTTGAATCTAGTATTGATGTTTGGTTTTTCAGCATCTGTAGAAGACGATTCTGATTTGAGGTCGAATCATCAATTACTTCTTCCATCTTTTTTTGCGTAATTTGAATCCGAAGAGGCAATTCGCAATGTTTCCCACGATGTCAATGGCACCTCTTTTGGCTCTTTGATACGTTGTCTTGTGAAGCATTAGATGGTCATCTTCTTCGATTTTTTGAGCTGAAACGGATTCTATGTACAGTGTCTGAACATACTCTGTTTTCCACTAGTTGATTGCAAAGTCCATATAAGATGTCTGCTGCGTTTTTTAAAGTAGTGTATTCTTTCCAATAGCTTGTCATGTTGTAGAATACGACTAATTGCCATTCGCTGGAAACAATGCTGGCTCTTCCAAGATTTTCAAAGTATACTGTTGGTCGGGTCTCGTTAAAGGGCTTTAATTCTATCACTGAAGCTCAAGGGAAAACTAGACATGCCAATAGAACCGTTGTTAGGACTGATCCAAGAGTTCGTCTTCGTTTCTTCGGCGGCATATCTTCGCTATTATTGCGTTGATTTCGGGTTGGTTCTAATATTGACTCAACTGGTTGGTGTTTAGGTGGTGTCTCTACACTATCGGTACTCGAATTGGTTGTATCATCGATTTCAACTGGTAAAGGTGCAATTTTGTGGATGGAGCGTTTTATTATTTTGTTTGCTTTTTTTATATCAACAACTCTTACGCGTTTGTCAGAGCCCTTATGAACTGCAATGATTCTGCCCAGAGGCCAATGTAGAGGAGGCTTGATGTCTGGTTGCTCTTCTTTCCATTTTTGGCGCTTTTGCAGTAAGTGAAGGTACTCAAGAGACCATTTTTTCCAGAAGTCATTTTTAAGTTTCTGCACCTCTTCCCACCTTTTTGCCTAATCTTACCTTCAGAGGTGCTGCCGAGGGGTCGACATTGTTGATAAGTGGTTCTCCGATGAGAAAATGTCCCGGCGTTAGAGGGGTAAGATCATTTGGATTATTTGACAATGGCGTCAAAGGACATGAGTTCAGAATGGCTTCAATTTGTATTACCAATGTTTCCAGTTCTTCATAGGTTAGGCTGGCTGCCTTGAGTGCGTCGCGCATAAGCCTTTTTGTCGACTTTACAGCGGCTTCCCACAGCCCTCCAAAATGTGGAGCTCGAGGTGGAATAAAATGGAACGTAATTCCCTTGCTGGCACATGTTTTAGCTATTTCTTCTTGAGCACTGTCGTTGTAAATGGATTTGTAAACTTCGTTCAAATGGTTGTTGGCTCCTACGAAGTTTGTGGCATTGTCAGAACAAATGTCCTTACAGTGACCACGACGGCTGATAAATCTTTTCAATGCGCCAAGGAATGCAGTGTGGTGAGGTCTGTTACTACTTCGAGATGTACCGCCTTCGTAGCGAAACAGCAAAATATTGCGATATATGATTTTACTGGCCTTTTACCTCGTATTGGAAAGTGTGTCCAGAAAGGACCGCAAAAGTCAACACCCGTTGTCATGAAGGGCCTCGCAGGCTGGATTCGTGCGGCAGGAAGATTACCCATCATCTGATTTAATAGCCTTGGAGCTGTTTTTGCACACTGGATGTAATGATGGACCACTGATCGGGCTATAATTTTTCCCTTGATTGGCCAAAATTTCTGCTTTGCGATTGATAATAAAGTTTGTGGTGGTGCATGAAAGTGTCTGCGATGCAAATTTTCCATAAGCATTTTAGTAAACGGATGCATGTACGGTAGCAGCATTGGATGTTTAGCACCGAAAGAAATGCCTGCTTCTTGGAGTCTACCGCCAACTCTGATTATTCCACGTCCATCAATAAACGGAGTCAATCCATGTAATGAGCTGTCTTTTGGGAGTTCTTCCGTTTTTTTTAGCTGCTGAATATCTTTGGAAAATTCATCTCGTTGCATAGATTTTACTATGAGGCATAATGCCGTGTCAAGTTCTTCTGGAGTCAAATGTTTATGATGATTATGTATTTTTCTCAGTCTATTTGTGAATCGTACTACATATGCAACGACGCGTTGAAGCTTGGGAAATGAGTTCCCATGCCGAATCTCCATAGTCACGTCTATGATTTGGCGTGGCATGGATATGGGAAATGCCTTCATGATTAAGGATGTGAATTTCGTTGGCCATAGTGACTCGACTCCATTTAGAAATATCGGACCGTAAAACCAAATTGACTGTTTTTTTAATTTCGCAGGTAATGCGCCTCTGGATAATAAATCAGCTGGACTGTCTTCTGATTCTACATGTCTCCATTGATTTATAGCTGTAAGTCTCTGGATTGAGGCAACCCTGTTGGCAATGAAAGTCTGCTGAGACGAAGATGGTCGGTTCAACCAGGCAAGTACGATAGTAGAATCTGCCCAGTAATATTCCTCGATGCCATCTAGATTAAGGTCTTTCTTCACTCGGTTACTCAGCTCAGCTGCAAGCTTGGCTGCGCAGAGTTCAAGACGTGGAATAGTTTCTTTCTTAGTTGGAGCTACTCTTGATTTGGCACAAAGCAGCCGGACAAGTAATAAGCCTTCCTTGGTGAAGGCTCTAATGTAAACTGCTGCGCCATATGCCTTTTCGGATGCGTCAGCAAAGGTGTGCAGTTGCATCTTTTTAGAGAATTGGTGATCTAAAACATGCCTTGGGAAAGTAAAGTCCTTCAGGTGCTGCAGACTGTCTCGGAAATCTCTCCATTTAGCTTCAAGGTGTGCAGGAAGTTGATCGTCCTAGTCAGACTTGAGCGCCCACATTTCTTGAAGCAATAGTTTGGCTGTAACCACGATTGGCGAAAGAATTCCTGAAGGATCAAATATGTGAGCTATGTCTGAGTAAGCTGCTCTTTTTGTTATATTATCTCTATTAGGTACATACGGTTGAACTCTGAATACATCTTGCTTCGGACACCAAATAAGTCCAAGAGTTTTTAAACGTTCATCTGCTTCGTTGTTGAAGTTGAGGACGACTTCCATGTCCTCCGGTTGAAAACGTTCTAATAAGCGGGGATGATTTGCACACCACTTTCTCAAACGGAAACCACCTTTTTTAACAGCGCTATTAATTCTGATTGTATTTGGAATGCTTCTGTGATACTATCTGATCCAGTTATAACGTCATCGACGTAGAAATCACGTGTTACGGTCTTTGAGCCCAGAGGATATACAGTCGATCGTTGTTCTCCCAATGTTTGCAACGTTTTGATAGCCAAATAAGGTGCTGATGTAGTGCCGTATGTAATGGTGGTAAACTGGTAACACTTAAGCTCTTTCTCAGGATTGTTTCTCCAGAACACTAGCTGATACTTTTGGCCGTCATGGACCAGAACTTGTCGGTACATCTTCTCAATATCTCCGGTAAATACGTAACGTGGCATTCTGAAACGGAGTAATATGGAGAATAGTTCTTCTTGAATGACCGGGCCTTTCGATAATATGTCGTTTAGAGATATATTTGTCGTGGTTTTTGCTGAAGCATCAAACACAACTCTTAATTTCGTAGTGGTGCTTTCTGGCTTGCGTACGTAATGGTGAGGTAGAAAGTAGTATGGTCGCCTGATATTGGCTAACGTCACTGGTTTCATGTGGTTAAGGCGCAAATACTCTTCCATGAACTCCACGTATTGACCTTTTATCTCTTTGTTTACTGCTAACCGTTTCTCTAATGAATAAAATCGATTTATAGCCGCATCCTCCAAATCACCTAAGACTGTAGGTTCGTTTTAAAACGGTAGTCTAACAAAAAAACGTCCTTCAGCATAACGACATGTTTCTTGCTTAAAATGTTTCTCGCACTTCTCTTCACTTTTAGTAAATGAATGCCTTGCATTTGTTTCTTCGAGTCGCCAGAATCTTTCGATTTGTTTCGAGATATTAATATCCGTATCACATGACGTACATATATTGCAAAAACTGCTGTTACCTTCAGTGGTTGCCACTTTTCCGGCAATAACCCAGCCAAGCAACGTGTTTTGCATGAACGGCAGCTCACGACCTAAGGCTTGCCTTCCAGGTAGCATCAAATGATGATAAAACTCGGCTCCTATCAATACATCAATGCGTCCCGGTCGATTAAATTTGACGTCTGCTAGTTTCAAGTTTTCTGGTATTGGCCACGACTGAACATTGACGTGTTTAACAGGCTGTACACCTGTTATTTTTTTTAACACAAAAGCTTCCATATTCATGGTGTAATCTGTGTTGGCAGTAGATACAAGGATATTTATTCTGTTGGATGCTTTTTGGACTGCTTCTCCTACACCTTTTATCACTACTAAGTCCCGTGTTGGTTTCACGTCGAGTCTTCTGGCCAGATTCTCTATAATGAGATTGATTTGAGACCCCGAATCAAGCAAAGCTCTACAAATGACATGTTTTTGGTCCCCGATAGAAATCTTAACGGTTGCTGTTCCAAGCAATACATAACCAGATCTAGTATCTTCCAATTGAGTAGTAAGTGACGTAGAGTTTGGGCTCGGTGCATTTACTGGTTGCGATTTCAGTTTTGCTGTTTCTGGCATATGTATAAGCGTTTTGTGCTTTTTGCTGCATTTCAAGCAGCCACGTGACGTACACTGGTTAGAAAAATGTCCGGTTCTCATACAGTTCAAACACCGGGGTGACTTTATCAAATATTGCTTCCTTTTATCTGGTTTCAGTGCAAGGAATTCTTCGCAATTGAACAGCTGATGATGCTGTTGCGGTGAGCACAAACAATCTTCTGGTTTATTCGTTGCTAACACACTTTTGGGTTTCTTACAACTGTTTGAATCTTGTCGCTATGTAGTCTCATCTCTCTGTACAGTTTCTAGTGCTTGAAACCTACCCTCGAGAAATTGTAAGAACTCTTCAATTAACCCAAACTCTCTTGGGTTCCTTAAGCTCTGCTCATATAGAGTGTGTGTCGTTTTATCGAGTTTTCGCAAAATTAGATGTAACATGATTGGGCTCCAAGACTGTACACCAACCTTTAGGTTCTTGAGAGCTAAAGAGCACTCTTTCGTCGTATCGTGCAATGACTTGATGGCACTCGAGCTTTCTGAATTTATCGACTGCTGACCAAGAAGCTTGTTCAGGGTAGCAGTGACCATGAGTCTGGTATTGTTATACCTATTGAAAATAATCTCCCAAGCCGTTTCATAATTGTCGGATGTGACTGATAAATGCCGTACTAAAGATTTCGCTTCACCACTCAAATTGCTTGTAAGATAATACATTTTTTCAGTATTACTTAAAGGCTGTGTGTGTATCAACTGCACGTACAAGTCATGCAACTGCGTCCAGAGCAAATAGTCACCGTTAAAGATCGGAAGCCTCACTCGACTATTTCCATGACTGTAGTGCACTTCTTGTGGTTGTGGCGTTGGTTGAAGCAAATCCAGTTGCTGTTGCAAGTCAATTATTGCTCTTTGGAGGCCTTGTTGCAGCTCATGGCATCTCTCAAAGTCTTCCGAAAAATCTTCTGATGTTTCTTCTAGCAGCAAACTTAGCATGCCTTTTAACTCGATTTCATATGATAACAGCCTATCAATCTTAAGTTGGAAATAACGTGCACTATGTGCTTCATGTTTGTCACGCCTTATTGACTCCAAAAAGTAATTGATTGATTCACCAATATTCTTTAACTTTCGGATCAACCGATTCACCTTGTGTTGATCTATGTCGAATGGGTTCACTGAACACTGAGGTGGTGCAATCTCCGATGTACCGCTTTCTTGCTGGGTGCTTTTCCCGACTTCCTCTAACCATGAGCGAAGACATGACTGCAACTGATCGACTTCTTCAAAGTACCTTTCGATGAAGTACGGCTCCTTGCTCTGATCAATAGGAGCCTTGAGTAGCACGCTATGATTCATGGTGAACTCCTCCCAAAGAGCATTTAGGCTTGCTGTGCGCTTAGCGCAGTAATCGTCCGTCTTTCTGGACACTGAATCTCTCATGAAGTTGGAAGCCATCCTTTCAATGATCTCCCCTATTTCCTGCTGCCGCGCCAGAACTCTCTTGGTCTCCATTATAAATTAATCTGCTGATGGTATCTAACGACGAACCAATAAGTGTCAACAAGCACTTGGAACTTGTTGCGCTCAAATTGATTTCTCCAAAATGACGAAATTTCCACACTGACACAATCACCAATATTTTTCAAACAAGCACATAAACTTGTTAAAAAATAATTTGGTTTGTTGTCTTTAAAAACCTCGCTGCAGGAACAATAATAAAATTTAACAAGCACATCAACTTGTTAGCTGGAGGACAAGTTTATCAAGCACATGAAACATGCTAATCAAATGTCCTGTCATGGTCGCCAAAATAATGTTTAAAAAATTCCTGCAAACAAAATGATTAAATTTAAATACTTGATTCCACGATTCAAACAAACTGAATATCTTTATTTACTCTTCTTCGTTATTTTATACTAACAATATGCTTATGATTGTATCATACGGCACACGACGAGAAATGGGTCATTATACACGCGATGACGATTATGCTGGCGGTGCGATATGATACTTTCACAATATTACAGTTAATTGATCGAAGGTAAATGACAATGCAAAAATGCTTGAGAACTTATACAATATGAATTTATGTTTGCTATTAAATTTAATGCAAGGCAATGTAATTATAAAATACAAGCTAGTAAGAATTTGGAACTAAAGCTATTGAACTTAAGATTGTTTTATCATGAGAAAGTTATTGAACTTGAGATTGTTGAAGTAATCGCTTCTAGATTTATTAACTATATATATATATATATATATATATATATATATATATATATATATATATATATATATATATATATATATATATATATATATATATATATATATATATATATACATATATATATATATATATATATATATATATATTTATATATATTTATATATATATATATATATATATATATATATATATATATGTATATATATATATATTTATTTATATATATGTATATATATATATATTATATATATTTATATATATGTATATATATATATATATATAAATATATATTTATATATATGTATATATATATATATATATATATATATATATATATATATGTATATATATATATATATATATATATATATATATATATATATATATATATATATATATATATAAAACTCCGTCATAGACGGTCCCAAGCCCGTTTGAGAAAGGAGGAGGGAACCCCTTGTTTCCCCAACCCATAGTTTCCATGATTCCTCATCCCAAACCCCCTAATTAAATGGTAGTAAATGCTCTCGGGGTGCACATTGGGTTTACTGGTTCCCCAATAATGTAACATTAAATGTCGAGAAATGCTAATAACTGTAAATACATTTACAGCTCTGCTACTAAATCCTACTTACACCTCCTTTGTGAGGACGTAAGAGGGTGAAGGCGCCTGACAACGGAATCGACGTAATAACCATGCCGCCGGAATGGAGGTTGGGCGGCGGACTAACTCCCCGTCCCTGGAAAACCTTTAATTATTTTGAAACCTGCAGATAGGCCTCTGAATGGATTGGACTCACGGCAACGACCTCTCAAACGAAAAAAGGACTATGGCATTGGATCCTGGAATGTCAGATCACTCAATTACCCTGGCGCTGTTAAGGACCTTTTACAACAGGCCAGTCAATATCAATTAAAAATACTGGCAGTCCAAAAAACGAATTGGACTGGAAACGACATTCAAGACATGAGATCGCACACAATATTTAAAAGTGGGAAGCCTACTGGAAAACGATAATTCGGAGTGGCCTTCATTGTGGATAGGGAGTTCAAATCGCACGTTATTGATTTTAAGGCAGTCAATGAACGGTTGTGTGCGATCCGTATAAAAGCGAAATTCCTCAAAATCTGGCTGATTATTCACGCCCCGACCGAAGAAAAAGACGAAGAAACGAAGGAATCGTTTTACAATCACCTGGAAAGACTGGTCGACTCATTGCCCACAAACGACACAAAAATAATTCTGGGTGATTTCAACGCTAAGGTTGGCAATGAGCTATCTCATCGGGGAACGACTGGAGTATATAGCCTCCACGATGAAACAAATGACAACGGCCAGCGCCTGATTGACTTTGCATGTAGCAGAAATCTAGTCATACGTTCGACTTGCTTCCCACATCGACGCATTCATAAAATGACCTGGGTATCACCGGATGGCAACATACAAAACCAGATCGATCATGTTCTGATCCAACAACGTTGGGCCTCGAGCATACTTGACGTCCGTACATATCGAAGAGCCAATTGTAACTCAGATCATTACTTGATCAAATTAACCTACCGATGTCGTATGTCAAAGGCATATTCAGCGAAGACCAGCCCGCTACAAAAATTTGACATCGAAAGCCTCCAAACGGCGTCTGTGGCCAAAAATTTCACGGAGACCCTCCACAACCAGCTGGCTCCCATCTTATCAGACGCATCGTTAAAGACGAGCAACGAGCTCTGGATGGAAGTGAAAGCGGCTATGAGGACCGTGGCAGAACAGACGATCGGACATCAAGCCCGGCGCAAGAGGAATGATTGGTTCGATGATGAGTGCCAGAATGCGTTAGATAGAAAGAATCACGCGTACAAAGAATACGTAGGTAGGAAAATCAGGACGAAGAGAGAAAACTATGAAAATCTCAGACGAGTAGCGTATAAGATAATTAGGATTAAGTAAAGAAAATACTATGACGACCAATTAAGAAATATAGATGTAAGTTTAGCGAGCAATAACACAAGACAAGCATACAAAGTAGTGAAAAGCCTGAAACGTGGTTATCAGCCCAAAACCACGGTCTGTCGTGATAACAGCGGCAATATAATCGCTGATGAAATCAAGATTAAAGAAAGATGGGCATGATATTTCAAGAACCTCCTTAATCCTCCGCACAGCTCCAGAACATCGGAGCATATAGATGTCTGCGGAGAGCTTCCATTGGCCCCACCAACTCTGGATGAAGTTTGTTCCATCATCAACGCCCAAAAGAATAATAAAGCGCCGGGCATCGGTGAGATTCCACTGGAGCTCATCAAATATGGTGGCAGTAGTGTTCATCAAGCTATTCACAAAGTCATCAACTAGAACATATGCCGAAAGAGTGGAGCCAATCAATTATATTCCCTATTCACAAAAAGGTGACAAGCTACAGTGCGAAAATTGTAGAGGCATATCACTACTTTGTACGGCGTACAAAATATTTTCTAAAATCTTAGAGAATCAAATCGGATCATACGCCAACAGTATTATTGGGGAGTATCAAGGTGGTTTTAGAGCAGGTAGATCAACAACAAACCAATTGTTCACAGTCAAGCAGGTACTTGGAAAATGCTAGGAGTTCAACATAGAACATTTTCGTTGACTTTAAGCAAGCATACGACAGTATTGATCGTAACGTACTGTACCAAATTTTTGGCATCCCAGCTAAATTAGTCCGTCTTACCAAAATGACAATGATTTCGACAACCTCCCAAGTCCGCATCAATAACCAACTCACCAATGCCTTTGACACAAATATCGGACAAAAGCAGGGAGATGGGCTGGCCCCATTGCTATTCAATTTGGCTCTGGCATCCGCAAATATATTGAACGCCTTTGACCGACGGGTCCTGAGGCGAATAATCGGAGCGAAGCTAGCCGGGGATCAATGGCGAATTCGATACAACCATGAGCTGTATGAAATTTTTGACGAATCGGAGGTCTCAACGATTGTAAGACTGCGGAAGTTGCAATGGGCTGGCCACATGAATCGTATGGACGAACAACGGATACCCAAGAAGGTATTCGTTGGGTGGACTGAAGGCCGGAGGCCAGTGGAGAGACCGAGGAAATGCTGGTCTGACTCGGTCGACGAAGACAGTTCATCGCTGCTGGGATTTCGGAATTGGAGGACGCGGCCAATGGACCGAGACAGTTGGAGGCGCTGTTTGCAGGAAGCGAAGGCCCGCGAGGGGCTGTGGTGCTAAAGAGAAGAAGATATATATATATATATATATATATATATATATATATATATATATATATATATATATATATATATATTGTCGCGTGTTTTTGGTTCGCGGCCAATCATTTTAATGTTCCGGGAAAGTGAATACGCAACGTCTTTTAATTTAAGTTAAAAGAGTTTATTTAATTACAAAAATGCACAATAATCCATTTAACACTTTCACTAATTTCAATTTTCACTATTAAAAAATTTCTTATCGCAATTGTCTTCTAAATCACTTCACTATTACGAAAATCACTCGAACAATATCGCTTCACACACTATCGCAGTTCTTATCGCGGTCGAATGAATGATCCCCCCATTCATTCAGCTCGCCTTTATATAGGGTCTCTAATCATTCAACTCAGTTCTCGTACATTGGCGAATTAGCAGGAACATTCCAGCAGTGAATGAATGGAGCAGTGACTCACTTTCAGATGTTGTTCATGCTTGTTGGGTTCTCGTGGTTTCGAGTAAATTCGTGTTCTTCATTGTTGTGAAAACAATTGCGACAGTAGCTCGCAGAATTATTTGTACATGTAACACTGCCCCCACCTCAGTTCTTTTCGCCCCGAAAAGATGTGTCGCCAGTTGTAGTCAATTCTCCCTGGATGTCATATGGGGCAAGACGGTCCAGATGCACGATTTTCATTTTGGCTCTCGGTTTACGGTGTTCCTGTATGCGATATACGACGTCGTTGATTCGCTTTGTAACTCGGTATGGTCCCTCCAAATTATGTTGCAACTTTGGAGACCTACCCTTTCGCCGTTGCGGGTTATATAACCACACCAAATCATCTTGCTGGAAGCCAGTAGAATTTGCCTTTAGATCATACCTGGTCTTCATGCAGTCAGTAGCCGATTCGAGGTGTTTTCGCACTGTCCGATGTATCTGGTTCAACCGTTGTCTTAGCTCACTTGCGTACTCCGAAATCGTTTGGGGTTTCTCTGGGGGTGTCCCGAACTTCATATCAGCTGGCAGACGAATAGTCTTTCCAAAAATGACTTTGGCTGGGGCTTGGCCCGTCGATGCATGTTCGGCAGCTCTGTACGCCATCAAAAATAGTGGGATATGTCGGTCCCAGTCCCTTTGGTTCTCGTCAACCATCTTGGCAAGGTGTTTATTGAGCGTGCCGTTGAAACGTTCGACCATTCCATCGGATTGGGGATGCAGCGGTGTTGTCCTCGTTTTCCGTATTCCGAGCAGCTCGCACATTTCGCCAAAAACTAGAGACTCAAAGTGTCGGCCTTGATCCGAATGTAGTTCGCAAGGCACGCCGTACCTACTGACCCAATTTAACACTAGCTGTTCGGCTACAGTAGTTGCTTCCTGGTTGGGAATGGGGTAGACCTCGGGCCACTTGCTGAAATAATCGGCTACAACCAGCGTGTATCGATTTCCCCATTCCGATTCAGGAAAGGGTCCAGCGATGGCAACAGCAATCCTTTCAAACGGTACCCCCACGTTATAGGTTTGCATTTGTCCTCTCAGTCGTCGTTTTGGACCTTTGACGGAAGCGCGAATTGTGCATCTGCGACACCAGTCCTCTACATCTTCTCGAGCGTGGAGCCAGTAGAATCTTTCCCGCAATTTTGCTAAGGTTTTGTTAACACCAAGGTGGCCTCCCGAGGATCCTTCATGCATTTCCTTAACCACATCGTGGATTCGGCTTTTGGGTAGTATAGTTTGCATCCTATAGGAGCTGCCATCCGTCGTTTCCCATTTCCGCTTGAGTACGCCACCCTCCACCTGAAGGGGGTTCCATTGTGCCCAATAGCTTTTCAGGGTTGCGCCATGCATTGAAACGTCCTTCCACTCCGGTCGCCCAGTTGTCTCCTTCCATACGAGCAATGGTCCGATGTCTTCATCGGCTAACTGGGCATTTCGAATCTCCTCCGCCGACCAACCTTCATCGAATCCGGCCGTTATCAATCGC
Source organism: Odontomyia ornata (assembly GCA_963969285.1). Lineage (NCBI taxonomy): Eukaryota > Metazoa > Arthropoda > Insecta > Diptera > Stratiomyidae > Odontomyia > Odontomyia ornata. Next base: position 191,193,754 of record OZ017738.1, read on the forward strand.
AGATCAACGGTCGGCTCCTTTTCCTCAATCCGCCGGCAATGCTTGCTGTTAGCTGGACATGGATGACGAGATAGGGTGTCAGCATTTCCATGAACTCTGCCCTTGCGAAGTAGTTGGGGCCTCACTAGGTCTGGTCGGATCGTCGATCGGGTTGCACCAGTGTCGTTTGTTATGGTACAATGTTCTTCATCAACTTGACCAGGAAGGCATCTGTCTGCTTCTCCACGATGTTGCCTTGGCACGGTGATGGGGGTACTGGGGATGTCGATCCTCCTAGCTAACGTTTGCCCCACGAAGTTGGCCCTTGCAGTTTGATGGGCCTCCATTCTAGACTCCTGACACGGTCTGGATCTCCACCATCCTGGACAATAGCTCCGTTTTCTTCGCTTCTTGCAGTCTCTTTGCAGGTGCCCCTTCTCACCGCAATCCCAGCATCTAGGCGCTCCATTTGCCTGCGGCTCTCGCTCATTTTCCACGCGCTCACACCTGCATTCGTCTGCCACTACCTCACGGACCCGGGCAGTGGTACGAGCCACATTTTGTGTTGCCTCGAAGTTAAGACTATAAATCAATGCGTCCTTAACCGTTTGTTTTTGAGCTAACCGCACGGCTTGTTGCAATTCCTTGTCCTTTAAGCCGCTGATGAATGCTTCTGTTGCTACGTCATCTCGATGTTCTGGGTCGTAAGCTGGGTAAGCCAAAAGTGCCAGGCGCTCAATGTCTTGTGCTAGCTGCTGCAAGGTTTCGCCAGACTTCTGCATCCGATGCCGTAGCTGTGCCCGGTAAATTTGCTTCAGATGATCGTCTCCATAACGCATGTCGAGCGCATTCATTATAGCAACCGGGTTTGAATGCAACTCAACGGGGATGGTCGGCAACAACTCGGCAGCTGGGCCTCTTAGAGCAAGAATCAATGCAGTTGCTCGTTCCTGCTCATTCCAGTGATTTATCCTAGCGGCGGCTTCAAACTGGATTTTGTAAATACTCCAGACCGTATGCCCATCGAATATTGGTGCTTGCACATTTCTGGATGTGCTTTGCGCTGCGGTTATAAGCGGGGCTAGTGAAGTCGTTACTACTGCCTTCGTTGCTTCCAATTCTTTTTTCACTTTTTCCATCTCATGGTTCATTCTCTCCTCGACCTGGATGACCTTTTCCTCGACCTGGATGACCTTTTCCTCGACCTGGTAAACCTTTTCCTCGACCTGGTCAACCTTTTCCTCGACGCCTTTAATTTGTTTGTTCAGTTGACCGAGCTCCGCTTTTATTTCGGTGGACTGTTTCTCCAGCTTCTGTGTGATGTCTGCCTTGATTTCGATCGCTTGTTGGTCCAGCTTCGCTGATTGTTCATTTAGCTTCGCAGTTAAATTGGATGACTGTTGTCGCTGCTCTTGCTGCATCAGCATCAACATTTGAATCAACGCATTTTCTGGTTGCGTCTCCCTTAAGCTCCGCCATGGTAAATTCATTTAGTTTGAAATGTTAGCTTCGTGGTTATTATTTATTTTTATTACTTCGGCTTTTATTTATTTTTCAACCAGTTTCCACGTTAGATTTCACTATTGTACATTTTTCTTTTTTTTATGTTTAAACGTTTTTCACTTTCAAAATTTTAATCTCACTTCTCGACATCACTGTTGCGTGTTTTTGGTTCGCGGCCAATAATTTTAATGTTCCGGGAAAGTGAAAACGCAACGTCTTTTAATTTAAGTTAAAAGAGTTTATTTAATTACAAAAATGCACAATAATCCATTTAACACTTTCACTAATTTCAATTTTCACTATTAAAAAATCTAACACTTGTCCATAAATTTCTTATCGTAATTGTCTTCTAAATCACTTCACTATTACGAAAATCACTCGAACAATATCGCTTCACACACTATCGCAGTTCTTATCGCGGTCGAATGAATGATCCCCCCATTCATTCAGCTCGCCTTTATATAGGGTCTCTAATCATTCAACTCAGTTCTCGTACATTGGTGAATTAGCGGGAACATTCCAGCAGTGAATGAATGGAGCAGTGACTCACTTTCAGATGTTGTTCATGCTTGTTGGGTTCTCGTGGTTTCGAGTAAATTCGTGTTCTTCATTGTTGTGAAAACAATTGCGACAGTAGCTCGCAGAATTATTTGTACATGTAACAATATATATAAGTATATGTTTATATATACACACATATATATATATATATATATATATATATATATATATATATATATATATATATATATATATATATATATATATATATACATATATATATACATATATATATATATATATATATATATATATATATGTATATATATATATTATATATATAGATATATATATATATATATATACATATGTATATATATATATATATATATATATATATATATATATATATATATATATATATATATATATATATATATATATATATATATATATATATTGTCGCGTGTTATTGGTTCGCGGCCAATAATTTTAATGTTCCGGGAAAGTGAAAACGCAATGTCTTTTAAATTAAGTTAAAAGAGTTTATTTAATTACAAAAGTGCACAATGATCAATTTAACACTTCGACTAATTTTAATTTTCACTATGAAAAATCTAACACTTGTCCATAAATTTCTTATCGCAATTGTCTTCTAAATCACTTCACTATTACGAGAATCACTTTTCTACTACTCGAATAATATCGCTTCCCACATACTATCGCAGTTCTTATCGCGGTCGAATGAATGATCCCCCCATTCATTCAGCTCGCCTTTATTCAAGGTCTCTACCTATTCACCCATTTCTCGTACATTGGCGAATGTTCTACCGAGAGGTACCTGGTAGATTCAAGCAAATTAATGAATGGAGTGACGTCACTTGCAGATGTTGATCATGCTTGTTGGGTTCTCGTGGGTTCGAGTAAATTCATTTGTCGACGTTCTTAATGATTGTGAAAACAATTGCGACAGTAGCTCGCAGAATTATTTGTACATGAAATTATTTGTACATGTAACAATATATATATATATATATATATATATATATATATATATATATATATATATATATATATATATATATATATATATATATATATATATATATATATATATGTATACATATTTATGTACACTTGCCAGAAAAAGTATCCGTAAAATATCAAAAGAAAGCAACACATTAGGAAATTCATGCTTAAGGAAGCTGCTACATTAAAATATTTAAGCAACAAAATTTATTCATTAATGAAACTATCTTTTCCATAAATTTTCCCTGTGGTATTCTTTTAAAAACTAGCTTTTACAAAATAAAAACAAAAAAGCCTCACTTAAACGAACCAGAAAAAGAATTCGTACATGACAATATTAATTTGAAATATTCAAATATTTTATTACATATCAGGGCTTAATAACTTGTCGGATAACCGTTTCTCTTAAGGACAACAGTTTCCTGAAGTCGATTTGGCATGGAGTGAACCAATTTGGCTGTGTCCTGCCTGTTAATTTTTCCCCATTCATCGACGATGATGTTTTTCAACATTTCCTTCGAGGTTATGCTGGGCTGACGGATCCTGCACTCCAACAAGTCCCACAAATGCTCAATGGGATTAAGGTCTGGGGATTGGGGCGGTGTACACAGTTGATGTTTTGTGTTGAAGAGCAACCAAAGCTTGACATTGTGTGCTGTGTGTAATGAATCTTGTGACGCCGCTGGCGACTCACTAACACACCTTGCCACCGAGTGGCTTGGCATCTCACGTCGGTTGTGACGGTTGCACATCCCACGTCAATTTTGTCGTGGTATGTCAACTGGATTCTTTGTCTTGCATGGAGGCCGGCGTGATCGGCGTGTTCTGGTGCGTAATTCGGGAAATTTAGGTTGTTAGGAGGCAAGTATAAAATATTAATTATAATTTATACGGGTAAAAGAAGATACATTGTGCTTAGGTAAAACAGGTTGCGGAAAGCGTTTCATACGATGGCTTTGGATGAAAATATTAGGCAGAACAAGTGAAATTGCACTTCGCGAGTTTCAACCTTTTTTACTACCGAAATCGGCAAAGTCGCCATCGTCGCAAGCTGCGCGGCGATTGAGGAGGCAGCCACCCCAAGAGGATATCCCGGTGGAGGCAGCGACAACAGCTAGGAGATATCAAGTAAGTGTAAAGTGCGAATGTAGAGGATCTGAATGGGAACGCGAAACTGTGAAAGAAAAGTGCGCGGACGAAAAAACAAGTAAAGTTTCCGATATTATAGTTGCCGCTTCCTTAATTCTAACCAGCTACCTGTTACGAATCGAGTCGGATGTCTTAAACCGTATCTCGGGGAAACGTTGGGAGTTCCCATCCTGAGCCGAGTTTTCTGACCGCTGTTTTTGTTGTCGTGTTTACTCTTACCGTGGTGCCCCGGGTTGGTTAATTTCGGTCTTGATTTTATTCGAACCTGGTGATTTGCGCTTTTTCCGGAAAATAAAATTACAGTATTTTCAAGCACTAAATTCGAACGGGCTTTATGTTCATATGCTGGGTTGAACCTTTCGATTTGTTGTCTTGTTGACTGCACCCGCGACCGCATTGGAAAATTAGGTGGCATCTTCCTTCGATAAATTTTGATGCTTGTTGGGAAAGTTTCTGCGGATCGAAATCTGCTGGTCGGCAAACGCAATGACTTGTGTTTTTTATTCACCCCAGAAAAACCAAAGCATAATCGAACAAATTTTGGCTTGTCCTGAATCGGGTATCTGATCGTTTCTTTGCATAAAAGTGTGAAATAAACTTTTCTTCGAAGGAAAATTTGCAGGCGTTCCCCTATGTCTTGTCCATTGTACTGGGCCCAATACAAATCCTGAAAATCTGTTTATTGCAATATTTCAGCTAGCCGTATTTCTAGGTGAACCCCAAGTGCTTCGTTCGAAATGTGTGGAACAATGCTAATGGATCACTGTAATGAACCACACTTTAGGAAATTGAAGTGACAGTGTTATAGTGTTCGGAGTACAACCGTAACTCGGAACCGCTTATCTAATCTTTACTATTTGCATGGCCATGTGAATTAGCGTGTGTGGTACGCGTACTCATATTTAAAATCGTCAACTTTGAGCGTAAGGTTCTTTCGAAAATTAGACAGTTCCGGAAAAAAATTTCTAATGACGTCAATCCAGATCAAGAGCAGACGATTCACGAATTCAATGCTAGCGAATTTGCATGAAATGCGGAACACTCCCTTAAATTGAGTAACTCTGGGTCAATTTCGTAATCGAATGTATTTAATCTTGCTTTTATCTTCCGTATTATCATATAACCTAAATACTAGCATTTCGCAGCTGTCGCGGGATTAATAATTTTCAATATACTTTAACTTGCGCGGGAAAACCCAGTGCTAATGAATCCGAACATACTCAGTTCTCAGAGTAAACAAGCCTGAATTATACCTAAATACATTATCCATCGAACATCAAGATATGTTACTACCCTATCGAAATCATTTGAGTAGACTACGTGATTGTAGTGATGCTAACTACCGGATAATAATAAAACTTATTAAAGATTCTGATAAACTATTTGCAAATTAAGTGAAATTGTGGATCGCCTGCAGATTGATTCGCCAGCAATCTTTCCCAGGTCTGTGAGAATCGTCAAATTGACAGCAGTTATATGCAGAATTTAATTGCGAGTGGCCTCTACGTGGACGGAAAGCTGGGCCTACACAAACTGCATCGATTCTCGGATCGCTACTACGCATCCGAACATGCAGAACAAAACGGCTGGCGATTCGATAATATTCTAATGAACTTGTTTCTGAGTTTCGACGATGTCGACGACTACGAGAACTGACAGGATAGCGCTTAGGTATATCAAAGGTTTCGGTTTTATCTCGTTTGGATCGATTAAGATGAGAAGCGGAACGAGATTGTGAAGATATTTTGGGATTTTTTTTTTATGAATACTCAAACATTTTCTTTATGTTCAACGCGTATATGAATTAAATCTTCATCACATTTAGACAATTGTTGAAAGCGTTTGTTAAAATTTACTATTTAATCAAATTTAGGCAATAATTTTATTTTTAATCAAATCTAGATATGATATTTGTACTAAATGTAAGAGTAAATATCCAAATGAATAGTTGTATAATTTAGATTAATCAAATCCAATTGAACAAATCGATTTAATTAAATTACGCTTGAATTGCCAAGTCATAGAAGTAAATAATTACCTCAACTCACATCTCACAAGTCACAAATTCCTTTTCGGAATCGCCATCATTACAATCATTTCAAGGAATGTTTTGTTTTC
>OZ017738.1:191205032-191430032 GCA_963969285.1 Odontomyia ornata
GGAGTTGTTAAAACTCGAAAAATGGCTGAAGGAAAATTTCGATCTTTCACCACGACGAATTCCCTGACGACCGCCCTTCTTGTCCTTTTCGATCCTCTCTCTCCCTCCCGTGTGTCACAACTTTGCACATGCGTACAAATGTTGGGTGGGAAAATTCAAATAAGTGAAAATTGGTAAGAATTTCCGAAAGTGTTGGTGTTAAAAAAATCCATTAATAAACGATAATGCATTTTGAACAACTTAACACAATTTTTCTGTATAAGTTTGGAAAACATTCGGTTTAATCATAAAAAACAGAATTTTTGCATGCACTGAACGCAGCCTAAGCATTTTTCCCAGCACGTGACAGCTGATGGACTACGATCAGCTGTTTCAGAATCAAAATTTGCCAACTTTGCACAAGTGCATTTTCCTGACAGCAATGCAATCCGGACCGGAATATGTCAAAGCGTTAGTAAATGGAGCGGGTTGTTTGAATCCATATATGTTCAACATAAAATGCAGTTTGTAGCCAAGGCGAAGTCAAATAAACATACAACTATTCCCTGCTGTGCAAAAAGTCACATGGAAAGCTACATTCACAGGATTTTCCCTTGAGGTAACTGGAGATAGCGAGAACAGCATTCGTGGCCTCTATGAAAACGGAGGATTTGGAAAGGGGCTCTCATTCACGAAGTTTCCCCCTGTCTAGTGTTGAAAGCAGGTCAAAGCTTACTGCGACGACGTACGCAGAGATATTGGTACTCGATTTGGAGGAAGCCTTCTTTCTAGCGTTTGTATCAAACGTAGTGGACATATTAGATCTTGATGGTGTTTCAATCAGCCGAGGGCAGGCGTATCAAAAGTTTGCAAAAATTAAGGCAAAATTTGCATATACATTACCCGCGTATATTTACCTCAAATCAAAAGGTTGGGTAGTCAAGAATGGAACCAAGTTTGGCGGTGATTTTCGTAAGATCGAATTTTCATAACACCATTTGAAAACTAATGAGTTAATTTCAGTGCTCTACAAGCTTGGGACCCGCTACTATCACGCAAGTTTTATTGTAATTGTTCTACCAGAAGAAAAGAACTTGGACCCAAAAGACTTTCAAGGGATGCATCGTATTGCAGAGACTTCCAACAAAGATGTTCTAATTCTGAACGTAATTGCTCCAAAGGAGATATCTCCCGACATCTTATATGACTTTATCCACACGTTTAAAGTAACAGAAACAATACCTCGTCGTTTTGATTTTAAACAACATGTTCAAAGTAAATAAAAAGCTACAAAACAAATTATATCTACTGTTTCTCTTAATACCAAAAAAAAAGACTTTTTCCCAATAATTCGGCTACTTATTTTCTCCTGCAAGTGCCTGTCTTTTCTTTTTTGTTAGTCCGGTACGTCGAAATTCCGCGCGTTCCTCCAGGTATATATCTTTGCATTCATTTTGAAATTGTTCGTTCCGATACATGATTTCAGGGCTGAATTTTCCTTTCGCCATGTGATCACCATAAGTATGCTGCTTTCTTTGCAGCAGGACTCGAACGCTTTTACTTCATCAACACATTTTTCAGCTTTCGCACGTTCACGCATTATTTTCGGGATGAGTACTTCCTTCTCAACTTTACGCAGAGACCGGTCTTCTGGATCCTCTGAAGTTTAATTATTGGGGGGGGGGGGTTTTAAATGATACAATGATTTTATCGTTCATATAATTTAAGGGGTTAACCGTTTCGTTCTTAGCATTTGTATACCGCGTCACACCGCAATTCGTTAAATTATATTCAAAAGATATTGTAATAAAATCACTACACATTAAAATTATTAAACAGTTTTAGAATTTTGTTTCCCGGGAGTTGAGTACAAAAGAAATTTTCTTGACTTATTTTTCATGCGAAAACAGAGCGAGTGTTGCGATGAGGAAAGTGACTCAATGGTTACTCCCTGTTAAATTGAGTTTGTGCTGTGTGCCTAAGGCAGCGCTGGCTTTTAGAGCCATAGCTCCTCGATTATTACAGGGCAGCTAATTTTCTCGCGATCCCAAGGCAATGCGGATTGCGAAAAAGGAGCTGAAGGATCTTTCTGTGTATCATGGGTTGGCTTCGGCGTCGGGACTAGAGATGACGGACAATAAAAGAAAAACACAATTGACAGACGGACAGACTGACTTATGTTTATGTTCGACCGGAAGTATCCAACCCTTGCGCGTTTTTTTATTGAAAATATATGCGGACGGACAAACAGACGTGACTAATTATCTATCGGCGCAGGTCTTTCGCGTGGTATATCCCCACTGCTTTTCCCGATGGATCCGTTATCAGGTAACGGTTAGGTCCCATTACCTTCTTTATGCGGCTTTTCAAGAATCGCCTGTCCAGCTTGGCGTTGTAATGCCCCGCGGCGTCACTTTGGCGGAAATTTCGCCGGAAAACTTCATCTCCTTCTTTGAAATTAGCAGATCGTGACCGGAGATTGTACTGCGCTTCATTTGCACTGCCTGCGGCCTTAATCTTCCGTCCGATTTGTTGGCGGAGGTCTCCTAAACGTTCGTGGGGCTCCAGCGCAACGACGGGGTCTCCCAAACACTTTAATTGCCGTAACAGCTGGTATGATTTACCGTGGCAAATCATGTGCTGTCCAAAGGCGGCAAAGTTAGGGGCGACACCGGTGACGGAATGATACGAGGATCGCAGGGCGCATGTGATGGCAGACAATCGACGATCCCAATCCTTTTGAGATGGGTGGACGTAGGAACGCACACCCCAAGGAAACGTCGTAGCTGCTTCACAGTTTTTGGTAAGGGGAACTCATCAATCGCACGAGTTTTGTCTGGATCCGTTTTGATAGTGCCATGTCCTATGACATGTCCTAGGTATCGGACTTCTTTCATGACAAACTTACTTTTCTGTACGTTGATGGTGAGTCCCGCCTTACTGATGTGCAGGGCTACTTCTTGTAGAAGTAGGAGGTGTTGATCGAACGTTTCCGTGATGAGTAACAGATCATCAAGGTACACGAACACTTGGTGTTTCAGGTGAGGTGGGATGACCTTGTCCATCAACCGAGTCATCGTTTGCGGCGCGTTACACAGGCCAAAGGGCATTGTGACGAACTGATATAATGGTCGTCCAGGCACTGTGAAGGCGGTCTTGTCCCTCGACCCCTCATCGAGTGGAATTTGCCAGAAGGCGGCTTTTAGGTCGAGACTGGTGATATAATTGGCTTTCGGCAGTCTCCCTAGTATTCCATCGATGAGTGAAAGAGGGTACGCGTCCTTGATGGTAACCGCGTTTACCTTACGGGCATCAAGACAGAGGCGGACTTTACCTGGCTTCACCACCAAGGTTACCGGTGATGACCAGGCACTTTGGGAATCTTCTATGACCCCCAATTCGAGCATCCTATCTAGCTCCGCATACACCAATTTCTCCATGGCCGGTGAGATGGCGTAGTGTCTCTGTTTAATCGGTTTACTATCGCCAACGTCGATGGCGTGTGAGACTAGGGTGGTGCGGCCAAGACCTTGGGTAGCGTAAGATGGGAAAGCAGCGATGGATGCTTCCAAGCGTTGCCGTTGGTTAGGCGTCAGGTCATGCCTATCGGGACTAGAAGTGATTTCGTTGACATTTCTGGTTTTTAAAGACAAATCTGTGAATAAATCGGAAGCCAGTCCAAAGCGAAGGACGAAATCGACGCCAAGGTACACATTCTGAGTCAAAGACGGAATAATGTAGAAAGTAATATCCTTCGTCTGACCTCTGAACGTCACGGGCGTGGTTAGTTTACCTCGTATAGGGTGTTTGGTGCCATCAGCTGTACTGATTTCAGTGCGTCAGGATTTCATCAAGTTCGGATAGTCTTGGAGCACCTTCGAGCCAAAGCTCGAGGCAAGACAACTGATACTGGCACCCGTGTCGATCAATGCAAACACGGTTTTGCCCAACACTTTAATTGGATGATAAGGTCTGATCTCATTCTCAGCAACCTCCGAGATGTTACAAGAGTTTAAGGTTTGACGGCAGATGCGCACTCTCTTGCGGAAATTCCGCCAACGACGGGTTGACCATTTTGTCGTGCGCGGGCGGGAAGTGACTACTTCGGAAGCAAATATTCGCTCTCGAGCCACCCGATATTCCTGCAGTCGAACATGATAAGGTTTTAGAGTGCGTATTTGAGGCTGCCGCGGTTCTTCTGGCAGTGACTGCGATGGTCGCTTCAATATTGTCGTTGGCGAGGTCCCCGGAAGAGAGTGAACATCCGCAGTCGTAGTGGTCATGGCTGGTGGGTTAACGTCAGGTTTATTGGGGTGAGCAGCTGGCTGAGGAGCTACTGCTGGGGCTTCGAGTACCGCTGAGGTGGTCGGGTACTCGCTCGTCCGTTTTTTGGAGTGGCACCATCTGGGTAGTCCGGAACATAGGTGTTCGACTCCGTGTGATCTTCCAGATTGGTGTTGTTGCAATTTGGTGCCACTTCTGCGATTTCACGTCGCGGACCCGTCCTCGCATGTAGGTAAGGCCGTCCTTGGAGGTCTTCTTCAAGCCTCTCCAATCGACTCACGACCCTCAGTAGTGCTTCCATGTTCTGCGGGTCCGTGTTTATAACATGGCAACGAAGTTCCGGCTTTAGATTCCGTTTCAACACCCGCAGCAGTTGAGTGGAAGACATAGGCTCTGACAACTGGTCATTCAACCGAAGGATATCGGCTCGATATTGATGAAAGGGCTCGTCCGGACGTTGCCATCTGGCATGGATCTTGTCCAGGACACTCTCATCCATGTTGACCGTCGAGTATTCCATGCGGAGTACCTCCTTCAGCCGTGTCTAGCGTATTGATGGTGGGGCCGAATGAATCCGCCAGTAAGTCTCGAGTGCTGCTCCCCTGAACAGCATTGGTAAATATCCTGCCAGCACCGTGTAGTCGCCGGCCAACATCTCTCCGACTAAGGACTCCACGCGACCAATGAAGACTTCCACGTTCAGGTCGTTTGGCTCCCCGCTAAAATGAAGGTTCCAACCCTGTACCATGCTGGGGATATGCTTCGGTTTCAGCATATAGGGTTGTTCCTACGGAGCCACTGGACCTAGAGTCGGTGGTGGTATTTGGTAGAGTCGTGGCGGAAGATCCGAGGCGTTCCAAGGCTGGTATCGAGATGGTGGATCCGGATCCTCAGACGGATGGTAGTCGGTTCTCCGAATCTTGTTTGGCTTGTTTATGGTTGGTTCCTGAGGACGTCGTGCCGATTGAAGTCGTTGTAGTGTTGACTCGGTTTGTTTACAGCGACGTATGAAGGAGTATATACGTTCCACTTCAGTGTAACACTCACCACAGATGTGGTCTGGTGAGCCATCTTCCAATGTGATGTTGATGTTGAGGGACTCCTTCAGGAAGTCGACAATAGCAATCCTCCTCACTTCGTCGACCAAACTATCACCCAGCGGATACATTTCTTCGCTGCTCTGTAGGCAAAGTCTACATGTGTTTAGAAAATTCATGGTAGAGAAAGCTAAAATTTGGGCTCTAATAAATACTGCATATTATAATAGAAATAGAAATAAATTTGATTATTACCCAGACAAAACAATCACAAGTGGCCGAAAGTGGCGAACTATAACAACTCCTCAAAAAAAAAACAAAAGGTATGCAAGAAAAAGTTTAGTACTTTACGTTATCAAAAACACCATGGCACAATCCTTTTAAAGCGTTTCAGGGACACTCTCTTGTGGCACCATGAAAATCAGGGTTCAGAAGTGATCCCTCATTAGCAAATTCCTCAAGTTGCAACTTGTTAGCCCAGGGTTGGATTCTAATCCACAAGCAGCGCGTGTCTTGTCATGGATAGTCATGGATTAGCTAATCAGCCAATCACATGAAATCAAGATCCATGTAGTTTAAGACACCTAGGCACCGCTGGTTTGGGGAGCGGATCAGAATCCTCCGCAAAAAGTTGTTGGGATAATAACCTCCGAACACAAAAAGGGACTCTAATATCATTTGGCCTTACTAGTTATACAATGGTGGTAAACCACCAAAGTATAAATCAAAAGCAGGACCAAACGATATCGATGACCGAAGACAACACAAGTTCGAAAGTTACTATTTGCTGGGGCACGATCAGTGCAATTACCCTCGGGAGTTATCTACCCGCCAATAATTCTAACACCTAGTGGGGACACCTAGAGACGATGGACTGTCTCGTGCTCACGACTGATGATACAGCCGGGCATTTCGGGCCCCACGTTGGGCGCCATTTGTAGTGATTTAGGAGTTTCATAAGTCCGTGAAGGACTGCAGCGATGGTCTGCTGCCTCGGCAGAGGAAGATGGAGGTATCTGCCGAGAATGCCCTCGTCCGGAGACGCGTGAATGCGCTGGCAGGCTAGCATTGCGGTGTCGTGGGGCGGGTTCGTTTCCCCGACACGAGGACTCACTACAAAACAATTTCGCATTCACGAATTTGTCGATAGCTCACGAGGCGACCGAAGTCGCAAAATAGTAGATAACCTCACCGAAGGAGATGTACTTGTTACAAGAGCAAGTGAAACCTGAGAAGAAAGGCGAACTTGGGGTGACCTCGTCGTTACCCAACGAAGTTCATGGCCCACAAATGAAAGAGGGGCAACCGGGTGGTGGTGGAGCCCCTTCATACCCACCCAACCGGAATAAATCCAAAGATAGCTTGTTGAAGTGGCCAGGTATTCCTCTTCTGAGTGGAAAACTCATACAACTTGAATTGTATGAACCTTCCCATCAGAAGGGGAGTACCCCGGTGACCAATTTATGTCATAGAATTATACAATTGGATTGCATAAATCTATGCCATAAAAAGGCACTCGGCTTGGGCCACTCAACCCATTACGTCACCTGAAACAGAAAAAGGAATTAGTTTGTACCCGGTGGCTGGCTCATATTATGAGGTGGAAGCCTGCCACCGTACCGGGTCCTATACCCGGTCAGAATGTCGGGAAAAGAAAGACCGATTTCCAAAAAATTCAGCAATTCATCCTTTCTCCTGTTTTATTTGTATAAATAAATCGGTTGAACTAAAATTTTATCTTTAGATACACAAACCAAATGCAAAATCTCTTTATACAAAATGTTTGAAACAATAGGCATAAAAAAATGAAACCATAGGCCTATATAGAAAATGAAATAATAGGCATATTTAAAAATGAAACAATAGGCATATAAAAATGAAACAATAAGCCTATATAGAAAATGAAACAATAGGCATAAAAAAAAATGAAACAATAGGCCTATATAGAAAATGAAACAATAGGCATATTTAAAAATGAAACAATAGGCATATAAAAATGAAACAATAGGCATATAAAAATGAAACAATAGGCCTATATAGAAAATGAAACAATAGGCATATTTAAAAATGAAACAATAGGCATATTTAAAAATGAAACAATAGGCATATTTAAAAATGAAACAATAGGCATATATAGAAAATGAAACAAACGGGGTACTTACCCGCATGATCCGTCGAGCGCTCGATGGGTGCAGGTATCCTCTGTTAAATTCGGGAAAATCCAATAATATAATTTTTCTCGGCTCACAAGCCAAAGAATAACAAAGATTATTAATCGTAAAATCGTCCATGCAAAAATAAATACTAAAAACCCAGCGGCCGCTATGCTTAAATAATATACGCCTTTCCTTAAAATAGGAGGCCAGAGCGGAAACATACAAATAATAATGCTCCTAATACGACAAATGTTCCATAAATCCAATAGTAAATGGGCACTGGGTCATAAATCCAAACACATGCTTCGGAACCGTCAACAAATATTTGCTCTGGGTGCATTTCGAGTCGACTTTTCGCTTTCGTTTTTCTTTGGATGTCAATTCTTCAGAGATTCCTTCAACATGACTATCCTGATCTGTTAGCTTCTCTTTGTCAGCGTCCTTGTCATTTGCATTCTCCTTTTCGTCTTTCTTCGACTTGCCTTTAAGCTCTTCTAAATAAACAGGAACTTTCTTTGCTCGATGAAGAAATTTATGGTCTAACATAAAATCCAAATAATCTATTGCACTCTCTCGGGATGGGAATAAACAATTATCTCCTTCAGCAAAACGAGACTTCATAAGAGCGTCAAGCGCTTTCGATGATGTAAAGTATTCTACATCGGGACTGAGAAATTTCGTCTTTTTCGTCCGCACATTAGTGACCATTCAAATGTCAACAGCAGGATGTACCGTTTTCCGGGGTTTTAAGAAAAAGCCGTTTCATTTCCATGCACTGCTGCGTCGTCAATGCATTCTTAATCCCGTTACACAATTGCTACCACTGAAATAAGTCGTAATCAACGCGAAGGGCATGGGGCCACAGTCCAGCACTGAACAATTCGATTGTCACTTTTCCGTTCACTCGCTCCGCAGCGCTTTCTTCCGCGGCCACCAACAACAATCTCTTCCTCGCAATCAACAAAATCCGTCAATCGTCACTTGAATCAGTCCGTCATCCCTCGCCACGCGATTCTTCCTATTCCATTCCCCGTACACGGACCGCCGATCTCGTCACTAGCGGACTCGAGATCCAAAACTCCCGGCAGATAACTTTGCTGAGGGGAGTTGTTAAAACTCGAAAAATGGCTGGAGGAAAATTTCGATCTTTCACCACGACGAATTCCCTGACGACCGCCCTTCTTGTCCTTTTCGATCCTCTCTCTCCCTCCCGTGTGTCACAACTTTGCACATGCGTACAAATGTTGGGTGGGAAAATTCAAATAAGTGAAAATTGGTAAGAATTTCCGAAAGTGTTGGTGTTAAAGAAATCCATTAATAAACGATAATGCATTTTGAACAACTTAACACAATTTTTCTGTATAAGTTTGGAAAACATTCGGTTTAATCATAAAAAACAGGATTTTTGCATGCACTGAACGCAGCCTAAGCATTTTTCCCAGCACGTGACAGCTGATGGACTACGATCAGCTGTTTCAGAATCAAAATTTGCCAACTTTGCACAAGTGCATTTTCCTGACAGCAATGCAATCCGGACCGGAATATGTCAAAGCGTTAGTAAATGGAGCGGGTTGTTTGAATCCATATATGTTCAACATAAAATGCAGTTTGTAGCCAAGGCGAAGTCAAATAAACATACAACTATTCCCTGCTGTGCAAAAAGTCACATGGAAAGCTACATTCACAGGATTTTCCCTTGAGGTAACTGGAGATAGCGAGAACAGCATTCGTGGCCTCTATGAAAACGGAGGATTTGGAAAGGGGCTCTCATTCACGAAGTTTCCCCCTGTCTAGTGTTGAAAGCAGGTCAAAGCTTACTGCGACGACGTACGCAGAGATATTGGTACTCGATTTGGAGGAAGCCTTCTTTCTAGCGTTTGTATCAAACGTAGTGGACATATTAGATCTTGATGGTGTTTCAATCAGCCGAGGGCAGGCGTATCAAAAGTTTGCAAAAATTAAGGCAAAATTTGCATATACATTACCCGCGTATATTTACCTCAAATCAAAAGGTTGGGTAGTCAAGAATGGAACCAAGTTTGGCGGTGATTTTCGTAAGATCGAATTTTCATAACACCATTTGAAAACTAATGAGTTAATTTCAGTGCTCTACAAGCTTGGGACCCGCTACTATCACGCAAGTTTTATTGTAATTGTTCTACCAGAAGAAAAGAACTTGGACCCAAAAGACTTTCAAGGGATGCATCGTATTGCAGAGACTTCCAACAAAGATGTTCTAATTCTGAACGTAATTGCTCCAAAGGAGATATCTCCCGACATCTTATATGACTTTATCCACACGTTTAAAGTAACAGAAACAATACCTCGTCGTTTTGATTTTAAACAACATGTTCAAAGTAAATAAAAAGCTACAAAACAAATTATATCTACTGTTTCTCTTAATACCAAAAAAAAAGACTTTTTCCCAATAATTCGGCTACTTATTTTCTCCTGCAAGTGCCTGTCTTTTCTTTTTTGTTAGTCCGGTACGTCGAAATTCCGCGCGTTCCTCCAGGTATATATCTTTGCATTCATTTTGAAACTGTTCGTTCCGATACCACTTCTCTAAACATGATTTCAGGGCTGAATTTTCCTTTCGCCATGTGATCACCATAAGTATGCTGCTTTCTTTGCAGCAGGAATCGAACGCTTTTACTTCATCAACACATTTTTCAGCTTTCGCACGTTCACGCATTATTTTCGGGATGAGTACTTCCTTCTCAACTTTACGCAGAGACCGGTCTTCTGGATCCTCTGAAGTTTAATTATTGGGGGGGGGTTTTAAATGATACAATGATTTTATCGTTCATATAATTTAAGGGGTTAACCGTTTCGTTCTAAGCATTTGTATACCGCGTCACACCGCAATTCGTTAAATTATATTCAAAAGATATTGTAATAAAATCACTACACATTAAAATTATTAAACAGTTTTAGAATTTTGTTTCCCGGGAGTTGAGTACAAAAGAAATTTTCTTGACTTATTTTTTATGCGAAAACAGAGCGAGTGTTGCGATGGGGAAAGTGACTCAATGGTTACTCGTTGTTAAATTGAGTTTGTGCTGTGTGCCTGTGGCAGCGCTGGCTTTTAGAGCCCTACTCCTCAATTACTACATATATATAAACACATATATATATAAACACATATATATATATATATATATATATATATATATATATATATATATATAAATATAGTGGCGGACAAAAGTCTACGACAACTCCTTATATTGAGATTCTGGGTAATTGGAAGCTTTTATCAAAGGACCAACTATTACTCGGTCCGTGTTCCGTCGTTCCTCTCTGTGTACTGTGAATGACAACATACATATACGAAAAGCTGCGAATTGTAATCAAAGCATCTGTGGGCGCGGCGTCGTATCCTGCATTAGCAGAAGTGGGTGTGTATCCATACTCGTATTAAGTACGAGTATTAAACATACTCGTATACACACAAGACTTCGCAATCGAACGTACCGCCTCAGTGGAACGATTTGGTTACACGCATTTGCAATGAGGCAACTCGAGCGAAAGCTTGAGCTTTGTATTTGCACCAGTCACAGAGAGATGGCATTACATTTTGAACTTTGATCATTTACTTGTTAAATTGTCTTCATTATTTTAGTTGGTAATCAATTAAGTCAGGATAATTATGCTATAAAAGAAAATTAAAGTAGTAAGAAAATCGAGAAGTATTTCTCCATTCGCTGGCTCAAGGCGTGTTGTAATGAATCATGCGACGCCGCTGGCTACCACTACTAACACACTTTGCTGTCAGGTGGCTTGTCATTTCAAGTTGGTTGCGACGAGCGCACATCCCACGTCAATTTTGTCGTGGGATGTCAAGAAGATTTGACAGCCACATGGGAGGAAAGTGTGGAAGTAGTGGCCGTCACACAGGAAGAAGAACTCTCCCACAAATAGGTCATCACTGATATCCATCGACTCTTCCAAAAGTAGTAAAGATATCAGAAATTGGAATTGGTAAGTCGGTGAATGCAAAGTTTGTTTTTCCGCTTCGAGTAAAATAACGTTCTGTGATGTTTAGGTTAACCGCGGATATCATCAATCAATCCATGCAGAGATGCGCAAATGCGATGGATGCCCGTATTTGCCTAGATTAAAGTGCCGCATTAAACAACAACCGGACAATACAAATGGGCGATTGCCTGCCGGAATGTATCCCCAATTTGGAGTCAGTAGTTCTTACTGGGAACAATATTCAAGAGTTGGGCGATTTGGAACCACTCACGCACCTCAAAAAGCTGGAAACATCGTGCTTGCTTGTAAACCCCGTATCTACAAAGCCATATTACAGTGAGTATGTTGCATATAAGTTAAATCCGATCCAATCTGAAGGACTTATGAAGTAAACTTGCCACTAATGTAAAGAACGATAACATGTCGGAAGTCCCGCGGAAGAGTTCTTTAGTTGATATCGGGAAAAAAAACATGAATTTATTGTTGCGTTTTCAACGAAATTCGAGCGTTTCCATAATCCTAGGTATATACATGTCATGTATGAAAATATGATCAACATAGACGTGCAAGTGAAACATCTTGATCGAAAGAAAAATGTTTACGATGATATCCATAGTGTGTGTAGAAGTGATATATTCAATATATATACAAACGGGGTAAAGTAACAATGAGAACAGTTTCAATTTAGTAATCAAGGACACCCGGTTTATATTATTAGTACCGCAATTTTTATATAAAACTTTTATAACCGTCAAATTATATTTAATATCATGCAATTACTATTCAATAAAATATAAGCAAATTACAATTAGGAGGCGAAATTGAAATTAATTAAATTCTAAGATATAGCTAGGGAAATCAATTAAATTTGAATCAATTTGGAAGCTTTTCGAGATTGAAAACGATGCGCATAAATTAATATTACCTTTTTATTAATATATCAAAGAAAAAAAAAGGAATGAAGAGAAAGACAAAACACCCCAATAACATAATTATACAAGTTGAGTAAGCAGGAGAGTGCTCCTACCAGAAGGTCTTTGTAAACATCTTATGGTTAGAAGCAAGTTTTCTAATGGCGTGAATTGATACCTTGAATTATTCATCCAATACTTAGATATGAAATCGTTCAAATTTATACAAAAGTTGCACAGTTTCTTTCCTAAGCACAGTGCAGCTGCCATTTTAATCTAGCTTAAATGATTTTTCTGAATGCTCGGCCGATTGAACATGTTCAAGTTAAACACTATTCCTTAAATTTTCATGAAAATTGAAAGAAAATAAAAGTACCTAAGTCAATTTTAAATATATATAGGGTTTTCCAATAAGAGGTGTTATTTTGAATAGATCTTCTGATTTAACATCTTGCGACTTCTTCCTTTGGAGCCACGTGATAGAGAAGGCCTATGCCAATAGCTCAGCGTCAATTCAAGATCTCAAAGATGAAATTCGTGAGGCTATCGAGGACATAGGGCAGCCACTTTGCGATTTGGTTATGGAAAATTTCATGAAAAGGATATGGTCCTGCAAGCGTGTCGTAGTGGTTATTTGCCCAATGTTAGTTATTGCTATTAACGGCATATGTTCTTCTTTATAATGAACTAAACATCCGATCATTTATTTTAAAAAATGGCATTTTTCTTTTAATATCAAAATAACACCTCTTATTGGAAAACCCTATATCAACCATAAACACGTGTTATCGTTGTTGTAATTCCATATAATTGAAATGGCTATAACTCACTTGATTATGATTCGATCTCAATTAAATTTTGTGAACATATATATCTTATGTTAGTCTATATAATTGCAGAATTCTAAGAAGTTTAAAGGTACCGTTTTGATTTTATGGGCAAAAATGTAAAATCTGCAAAACATAATACTATTATTAACAAAGTTGAGCGAATTTCGATTTCTAAGGTATTTGTTGCCCTTGTACTCATAAGGATCCACATTCGTGATAATTTTCAGATTTTTCGGCTCAAAGGTGTCCAATCGCGAGGGGGGGGGGGGGGGGGGACACAAATTTTGGGTACATTTTGCATTCCCCGTGGACCCCCTAATTCATCAAATGATTTTTTTATTTCAGATTCTAAAAGTTCTAATCAAGACCTTTCATTTGATACCCCATTCGACTACCTTTGATTAAAAAAAATTTTTAAGGGCCAATTCGTTATTTGGGGGGACCCCCCTTAAACATTTTTAAAATTTTTGTCAAGCCCTTAACTTTTGAGAGACCATCACTTCTGACCTTTTCACAAAGTTTGAGCATTCTAGCTTCTATGGTTTCTGAGGAAATTAGCTGTGACGCACGGACAGACGGACGGACGGACAGACGGACGGACAGACAGGTCGCGAAACTAGTAGGTCTTTGAAAAAAATTTTTTTACAAAGACCTAATAAAGCTGTATTAGATTTAAACTAGGAAAATACTGGCATTAATATATAATCATCCATTGATATGTGATTTATTAATAACTGGTAAATTTTTAGAAATTTTAATGAAATTAAGAATTTATGACTGTCATATTTGTAATGTTGAAGCTTAATAATAAATAACTCATAATACAAATAATAATGCAAAATAATTTGAACACTATAATATCTAACAAATAATACTGAGAATATTTGTAATCGAATTCATTTTCGCCTTCACAAAATACTCCAACTGAAAATAGAAAAAGACAGCTTCCTTTTAATTTTGTGTATTGTTTTTATTCTCGAAATCGATTTTCGACCGTAATCGTTCGGTCTTCTTCAGCGATTAATTTATTTTTACTCACATTCCTCCTTATATACTAGCTATGTTTAAGGAAATTTACTCTAGGTCATTAAAAAGTAATTAGGGAAATTTGCTTAAGCTAATAAAAGGTAGGAAAGGTAATTTACAAAAGGGGTAGTTATAAAAATATTATTTTTACATGATTCAGAGAAGATATTATTATTTAATTAATTTAAATAGCCATGATCTGCAGTTTCCGTCATCCTGATTCATTAACTTTTTCCTTACCCGGGTAATTGCCAGGCTTTCCATCACATCCAATTCACGTGTCTCTCTAGCTTCCTTGATGACTACAGCGTCCTCCATTGTTATCTCGTGTCCCTTCGTGATAATATGTTCCGCTACCGCTGACTTGAAATTCGAAGTTCTTTCTTTCTTTCTTGCTGCTGCTGCTTCGCCTAGATGCTCCTTGATTCGCGTGCCGATGAGCCTTCTCGTTTGACCTATGTACACTTCTTCACAAGTGGGACATTCGATGCGATAGATACCAGATTTCTCGTGTGGTTCGCGCTTGTCTTTCGTTGATCCGAGAACGTTTTTGAGCTGGTTCTTGCTGCTTGATTCGATTAACCGTACAGAATTGAGCTGATTTATTCGCCGCTTGATCCGATTGCTGATGCCTTCGTGATAAGTTAGAGCCTTCCAGTACGTTCTTTCGGTATTCGCATTTGATAATGTTGATCGTCCCTGACGCTGTCTATTAGTCTGGATCTTCTGTGCCATTCTCCTAATCGTCGAGCCCTTGAAGCCGTTTAGTTTAGCTGTCTCAACAATGTACCTCATCTCCTTTTCCTTAGCTTCCTTGCTTAGCGGCAAATCGAGCATCCTGTGGATCATGGCTTTGTACGGAGAAACCTTGATTTGCTGCGAATGATTTGATGTATTTGGAATCGTTCTTTGTGTGTGAGTTGCTTTCCGGTATACATCGAAAGTTATATTTGTTTGAGTCCTCCTTACTACTATATCTAGGAACGATAGTTTACCGTCTTTCTCTTCCTCCATCGTGAATACTATATTTTTGTGGGCTCCATTCAGGTCAGCAAGGACCATCTCCACGTCACTCCTTTTCACATATGCAAACACATCGTCCACATATCGGACCCAATGTTTTGGTACTGGCCTTTCTCCTGCAGTCCGTCTTCTAGTTTTGTCATAAATATCTCGCTGAAAAATGGTGAAAGTGGATTTCCCATCGCAACTCCGCCTTTCGTCTTATAAAATTTCCCCCGAAAGGTGAAATAATTTTCGATCATGAATTTAAGGGAATGACCCAAATGAATGGTAGATCTGTAAAAAACAGCAAAGAATTCTCCGAGAAAATCCTGAAGTTTGGCCCACCAGCGCAAGACGAAATTATGGTGTCTTTCGACGTGAAAGCTCTATTCCCGAGTATTCCGGTGATGGAGACACTGGGATATATAGAAGAATGGCTTTCCCACCAAGAAAACTCATTATCTTGGAAAATAAAAACTAGGCAGTATATCCAACTTGCGAGACTGTGCATGATCGAAAATTATTTCACCTTTCGGGGGAAATTTTATAAGACGAAAGGCGGAGTTGCGATGGGAAATCCACTTTCACCATTTTTCAGCGAGATATTTATGACAAAACTAGAAGACGGACTGCAGGAGAAAGGCCAGTTACCAAAACATTGGGTCCGATATGTGGACGATGTGTTTGCATATGTGAAAAGGAGTGACGTGGAGATGGTCCTTGCTGACCTGAATGGAGCCCACAAAAATATAGTATTCACGATGGAGGAAGAGAAAGACGGTAAACTATCGTTCCTAGATATAGTAGTAAGGAGGACTCAAACAAATATAACTTTCGATGTATACCGGAAAGCAACTCACACACAAAGAACGATTCCAAATACATCAAATCATTCGCAGCAAATCAAGGTTTCTCCGTACAGAGCCATGATCCACAGGATACTCGATTTGCCGCTAAGCAAGGAAGCTAAGGAAAAGGAGATGAGGTACATTGTTGAGACAGCTAAACTAAACGGCTTCAAGGGCTCGACGATTAGGAGAATGGCACAGAAGATCCAGACTAATAGACAGCGTCAGGGACGATCAACATTATCAAATGCGAATACCGAAAGAACGTACTGGAAGGCTCTAACTTATCACGAAGGCATCAGCAATCGGATCAAGCGGCGAATAAATCAGCTCAATTCTGTACGGTTAATCGAATCAAGCAGCAAGAACCAGCTCAAAAACGTTCTCGGATCAACGAAAGACAAGCGCGAACCACACGAGAAATCTGGTATCTATCGCATCGAATGTCCCACTTGTGAAGAAGTGTACATAGGTCAAACGAGAAGGCTCATCGGCACGCGAATCAAGGAGCATCTAGGCGAAGCAGCAGCAGCAAGAAAGAAAGAAAGAACTTCGAATTTCAAGTCAGCGGTAGCGGAACATATTATCACGAAGGGACACGAGATAACAATGGAGGACGCTGTAGTCATCAAGGAAGCTAGAGATACACGTGAATTGGATGTGATGGAAAGCCTGGCAATTACCCGGGAAAGGAAAATGTTAATGAATCAGGATGACGGAAACTGCAGATCATGGCTATTTAAATTAATTAAATAATAATATCTTCTCTGAATCATGTAAAAATAATATTTTTATAACTACCCCTTTTGTAAATTACCTTTCCTACCTTTTATTAGCTTAAGCAAATTTCCCTAATTACTTTTTAATGATCTAGAGTAAATTTCCTTAAACATAGCTAGTATATTAGCAGGAATGTGAGTAAAAATAAATTAATCGCTGAAGAAGACCGAACGATTACGGTCGAAAATCGATTTCGAGAATAAAAACAATACACAAAATTAAAAGGAAGCTGTCTTTTTCTATTTTCAATACTGAGAAATCATACGAACAATCATAATAAATAACCAATAATAATAAGACGTAATACTAAGCATGTTAATGAATACCAAATAATACAGACAATAATAAGGCATAATAGATATCATAATAGATAGCAACCAATGATACAAAGAACAATACTTGAGATATTGATGAAAGTCAAATTCAGTATTTTTGCGAGTCTTTTTTTCTTCTCTTCATACTACAAAATAAAGTACAATAGTGTGTAAACAAACTACCGAGGAAAATTTGTAACCTTTAAAATTGAGAATTTAAACAAAACTATTGAAAATAATTTTTGGGCCGCCACTTAGGTGCAAGAAAGTTAACACTTGTTAACTTTGATTCTTCCAGCTTTTTCTAATTGAAAACTTCCAGTCAATGGCCCATTAAATTTTCCAAATTCGGTCACCTTTGTATAAATTTCAAAAGGAAAGTGTCCTTACGCGAAAGTTATCTTCAAAGTAATTTTTAAAAGAGAAATTGGAGGTTTATATCGGAGGTATATGAACGTACATGAATTGATTTCTTACATTACTTGCAGTGAACGAGGCGGTTCAATGAACGTAGTTGCTAAATAGTACAATCTTTTTAAGAATTAACAAAAAGTTTTATATTATATCCCTAAAACATTGATAATTATACCCTATTATTGTTTACATAAGGTTGTAAATAATTTTTGTTAGAAACCAGTAAGGAATTTGTTCGATTAACTATAAATTGAACAGGTCACGAATTAAGTATTGACATGCAAGAAATAAAAATAACAAAATGAATTGTTAAACCAAAATAACGACTTTCCTTTCCAGTGGTTCTTCTTTTCAGCGGGAAATAAGGTGCAGGGTACGTATGCCGTTGCGAGGGTAGGGTTTGAGAAAATCCGCTGAGGTCGGTTTCGCGTCGCACGCGGTACGCGGTACCTTTGTTGTTTTGCCTTTTTATTAGAGTAGCTTTCGTCGGGTTGAGTTAACGTAGTATACTTTTCGGTACCGCGTCGGAAATTCGGGAACGCGAAGTAAAAATTAGATTTTGTTCTTTGACTGATTGATGAAGAAATACGGAGTAACGTAAAATAGGTTTCCTCTCCGTATGGTTTTGTTTTGTGACGCGTTTGAAAACGGGCATGTATTGGTGGCTGAATATTGTAAATGAGCGTAACCCATTCGGAGACCCGCGACCGAAATCCTCTCCGATCTAGCTGGCCGACAAGCAGCCACCGCGTGAATGGGTTACGGTGCACGGATTGGTTGACCGGTTGGTACCATCCGTTGGCACTACTCAGACTTAACGTCTAGAACCGATGAGAGGTCGGTTCCGCGTTCGCACGTAGACGTAAAATCATTACAGTGTGTCCGAGCTTAATCTATCCCAAGGCACTTAGCCCCGGATAAGTGAATTAAGAGTACGTTCAACTGCCTACTCAAGGCGTCAGCCCGAGCATTAGCGCCCCAAGGCAGTTACGCCCGGGGTCTGCAGTTGAATGAATAATTGATTGATTTATCAATCTGACTGCATACTCAAGGCGTTAGCCCGAGTATTAGCGTCCCAAGGCTTTGCACATGGGGCTAGCAGTTGGATTATTATTCAATTGATTCGTAAATATAACTGCGTACTCTAGGCGTCAGCCCGAGCATTAGCGCCCCAAGGCAGTTACGCCCAGGGCCTGCAGTTGAATGAATAATTGATTGATTTATCAATCTGACTGCATACTTAAGGAGTTAGCCCGAGTATTAGCGTCCCAAGGCTTTGCACCTGGGGCTAGCAGTTGGATTATTAATCAATTGATTCGTAAATACAACTGCGTACTCTAGGCGTCAGCCCGAGTAACAGTTAAAGCTTTAATAAATAGATTGGTTTCTTCGAATTTCCTTTTCCCTCTGAATGACTAACAAATATAATTAAAGTAAACATAAATCGAGTAAATCAACTGTTCCATTAATATTCTAAATATATACTTATGTAGGCATAACTCCGCAATATCTTGTTCTGTTATAAATTAGTTAGCTTCGAAGAATTCATTGTAATTGTATAAGCAAACAAACAAAGAAATAAAACTTAACTCATTAAATAAACGAACAGCTATTCACTGATCTAATTGATAAGTATAAAGTAGCAGGTAAGTGTTATAGAGAAATATCTCTCTCTCCCCGGGAGCCTTGATGTGTATATAGGATACACATCATATCAAGCCCCCAGTTCATGCCAGTATACATAGATTTACTGGTATTGTAACAAATCCATTGATGCACATTTTTCAGTAGCGTAAATATTTTTATAAAATAGTCAAGATAAAAACTTTTCATACCAGAATTAAGGAGAAATTCATAAAAACATAAAAAATGTCCAACTAAACGTATCGGAATGTCATCAATATTTGTTTATTTGCTCTTATTGCCATTCCATATATGTGCGCTTCTGCAATTCTGTTTTAGTTTTATCGTCTTCGTACAGTATAAAAAAGACAATAAATCGTGTTCGGAAACCGCGAAATTACTGAAACTTAAACGAACTTCTGTGTATTCAATCATCAAAAACTTTGAAAACAGTGGTTCCATTGAAAATAAGCCGCGAACTGGCCAACCGAAAAAAAGTTGTCGCGCAGAGACATTAGTTTCATTCTTAACGAAGTGAACAGTAATCCCAAAATAAGTGCTACAGATTGGGCGAAATAAGTGTCTACGGAAAGAAAAAAGGATGTCCATGCAAGAAGCATCACGAGAGCCTTAAATATTAATGGGTTTCAAAGCAGAACTCCACGTATAAAGCCATTAATATCCGTCAAAAATCGACTTTTGCGTCTACAGTTCGCCAAGGGCCATATTGGCAAGGACAATGATTTTTGGAATGGCATCCTTTTCACGGATGAGTCCAAATTCAACATTTTCGGAAGTGATGGTCGCAGTAAAGTATGGAGGAAAAAGAACACGGCTTTAAAGACCAACAATTTGATTCCTACTGTCAAGCACGGTGGAGGTAATGTGATGGATTAAAGAGTCATCGCTGCATCTGGGGTTGGCAGGCTGTTGAAACTACGATGGACCATTATGTTTACAAGAATCTGTTAGAACAACATTTGAAGGCATCAGTGGAGAAGTTGGGTCTTGTACAGAGATGGATCTTCCAACAAGACAATGATCCAAAACACACAGCACTTTTCGTCAAGAACTAGTTGTTGTACTACGCTCCAAGGCAACTTAATACGCCTCCGCAAAGTCCGAATTTAAACCCAGTAGAGCATGTATGGGAGCTTTTGGAACGGAAAATTCGAAAATGTCGCATTAAAAATAAAAATTTGTTGAAGGAAGCGCTTGTCACAGAATGTGCGAAAATCACATCTGCAGAAACTGGTGATTCAGTCGCCTCTACGCCCTGAAGGCTGCGAGCAGTAATTGATGCGAAAGGGGGTCCAACCAAAAGCAAAAATTTTAAAAATTCCAATACGTTTAGTTGAAAATATTTTGTGCACAAGCCAGCCAGCAACGACTGTCGTAGACGTTTGTCCATTAATTTTTTTATGTTTTTATGTATTTTTCCTTAAGTTTGTTATGTAGTGTTTCTATCTTTGTTTTTCTTATAAATATATTTACGTTACTGAAATATGCACACCAATGGATTTTTGATTAAAGCTTCCAATTAACCAGAATCTATATATATATATATATATATATATATATATATATATATATATATATATATATATATATTGTCGCGTGTTATGGTTCGCGACCAATAATTTTAATGTTCCGGGGAAGTGAAAACGCAATGTCTTTTAAATTAAAAGAGTTTATTTATTTACTAAAAATGCACAATCACTCATTTAACTATTTCACAATTTTAATTAGAATCTAACTTTCACTTGTCAATTAAATTTCTCTAACAACTGTCTTCACTTAACAATCAAAGAAAATCACTCCACTATTACTCGATCAATATCGCTTTTCAATTCGCTATCGCAGTTTTTACTACATCGCGGTTCTAATGAATAATCCCCCCATTCATTCAGCTCGCCTTTATATAGGGTCTCTACCCATTTCTCGTACATTGGCGAATGTTCTACCGAGAGGAACCTAGTATATTCGAGCAGGTTAATGAATGGAGTGACGTCACTTTCAGATGTTGATCATGCTTGGTGGGTTCTCGTGGTTTCGAGTAAATTCACTTTGTTGATCATGAGGTTCTTAATGGTTGTGAAAGCAATTGTAACAGTAGCTCGCAGAATTATTCGTGCATGTAACATTGCCCCCACCTCAGTTCTTTTCGCCCCGAAAAGATGTGTCGCCAGTTTTAGTCAATTCTCCCTGGATGTAATATGGGGCAAGACGGTCCAGCTTCACGATTTTCATTTTGGCTCTTGGCTTACTGTGTTCCTGTATGCGGTATACGACGTCGTTGATTCGCTTTGTAACTCGGTATGGTCCCTCCCAATTATGTTGCAACCTTTCGCCGTTGCGGGTTATATAGCCATACCAAGTCATCTTGCTGGAAGCCAGTAGAATTTGCCTTGAGATATACCTACTCTTCATGCGGTCAGTAGCCGATTCTAGGTGTTTTCGCATTGTCCGATTTATCTGGTTCAACCGTTGTCTTAGCTCACTTGCGGACTTCGAGATCGTTTGGGCTTTAACACTAGCTGTTCGGCTACAGTAGTTGCTTCCTGGTTGGGAATGGGGTAGACCTCGGGCCACTTGCTGAAATAATCGGCTACAACCAGTGTGTATCGATTTCCCCATTTAGATTCAGGAAAGGGTCCAGCGATGTCAACAGCAATCCTTTCAAACGGTACTCCCACGTTATAGGTTTGCATTTGTCCTCTCAGTCGTCGCTTTGGACCTTTGACGGAAGCGCAAATTGTGCATCTGCGACACCAGTCCTCTACGTCTTCTCGAGCGTGGCGCCAGTAGAACCTTTCCCGCAATTTCGCTAAGGTCTTGTTAACACCAAGGTGGCCTCCGAAGATCCTTCATGCATTTCCTTAACCACATCGTGGATTCGGCTTTTGGGTAGTATAGTTTGCATCCTATAGGAGCTGCCATCCGCCTTTTCCCATTTCCACTTGAGTATGCCACTCTCTGCCTGAAGGGAGTTCCATTGTGCCCAATAGCTTTTCAGGGTTGGCCATGCATTGAAACGTATTTCCACTCAGGACGCCCAGTCGTCTCCTTCCATACGAGCAATGGTCCGATTTTTTGATCGGTTAACTGGGCATTTCGAATCTCCTCCGATGACCAACCTTCATCGAAATCGGCCGTTATCACTTGCAGATCAACGGTCGGCTGCGTTTCCTTAGCCCGTTGGCAGTGCTTGCAGTTACATGGACACGGATGACGAGATAGGGCTGCATACTCAAGGCGTTAGCCCGAGTAGTAGCGTCCCAAGGATCCTTCGTGCATCTCCTTAACCACGTCGTGGATTCGGCTTTTGGGAAGTATAGTTTGCATCTTATAGGAGCTGCCATCCGCCGTTTCCCATTTCCGCTTGAGTACGCCACCCTCTACCTGAAGGGAGTTCCATTGTGCGCAGTAGCTTTTCAGGGTTGCGCCATGCATTGAAACGTCTTTCCACTCAGGTCGCCCAGTTGTCTCCTTCCACACGAGCAATGGTCCGATGTCTTCATCGGCTAACTGGGCATTACGAACCTCCTTCGGTGACCAACCTTCATCGAATTCGGACGTTATCAATCGCAGATCAACTGGCGGTTCCTTTTTCTCAATCCGTCGGCAATGTTTGCAGTTAGCTGGACATGGACGACGAGATAGGGCGTCAGCATTTCCATGAACTCCGCCCTTCCGATGAACAATTTCGTAGTCGTATGACTGCAATCTTTCGATCCATCTCGCAACTTGTCCTTCGGGGTTTTTGAAGTTGAGCAGCCATCTCAGCGATACATAGTCCGTTCGAAGAACAAATTTCTGGCCATATAGGTACTTGTGGAACTGCTTGGTGGCCTCTATTATAGCCAATAGCTCCTTCCTGGTCACGCAGTAGTTCCTCTAACTTTTTGAAAGAACTCGACAGTAATACGAGAGGACTCTTTCTTCGCCATTGATCTGCTGGGAGAGTACAGCTCCAATACCGCCGTTGCTTGCATCGGCGTCAACTACAAACATTTTTTCGGGTTTCGGATATGCCAGCACGGGTGATTCACACAGCTTCTCCTTCAAGGTTTCAAAGGCTACCTGGCATTGTTCATTCCAGACATACGGACGATTTTTCTCGGTTAGCTGATGAAGACACTTAGCTATTTTGGCAAAGTCCGTGACGAATCTTCGATAGTAGGTTGCCAGACCCAGAAAACTTCATAGTTGGCGCTTGTTGTTTGGTGTTGGCCAGCTTTTCACGGCTTCAATTTTCTCAGGGTCTGTTTTGACCCCTTCTGCTGATACGACGTGTCCCAGGTATTTTACTTCAGCTGCGAAAAGGGTACACTTGTCGGGACTAAGTTTCAAATTCGCCAGTCGCAATCGGGAGAAAACCTCTTCTAAGTTCCGCACATGCTCTTCGAACGTTCTTCCGATGACAATGATGTCATCTAGGTACACCAAGCAGGTTTTCCAGGTTAGGCCACGTAGCACGTATTCCATCAGGCGTTCGAAGGTGGCTGGAGCATTGCAAAGCCCAAATGGCATCACCACAAATTGCTACAATCCGGTCCCAACTGAAAATGCGGTCTTCTCTCGGTCCTTCTTGTCGATTCCTACCTGCCAGTAGCCACTCTTGAGATCGAGTGTAGAAAACCATTTTGCGTCGGCCAAAGTGTCCATGATGTCATCGATGCGTGGAAACGGGTAACTATCTTTCTTAGTGACGAACTACTGGCGCGGCCCATGGACTGACAGAAGGTTCGATAACGCCTTGTTTTTCCATGTCCGAGATCAGTGCGCTCACTTCTCCTTGTTTGGCTATAGGAAGACGTCTTGGTGCTTGTCGAATTGGCTTGGCTCCCTGTGTATCTATGACGTGAGTTACCATACTCGTTCGGCCATGGTCATCCGGGATTGTTGAGAAGATGTCACTGTACTTGGTGACCAGATCAGAGGCTCGCTTGAATAGCTGCACTGGTAATTTGACCAGCTTCAATATTGCAGACGTGGATTCCCGGGCTTTGTCTGCGTCTTGCCTCCTTTTCCAATGATGGTCGTGAGTGGCTTCCAAGGAGGTGATGGTGGAAACAGGCTGGCAGCTGCCGATGACTTCTCCCGCTTTGATGCTCGTGGTTGAGTCTGCGGTGTTAAGGACTCTAACCGGCACGTATCCGTTCCTTATAGATCTTACAATGCTTCGTCCTACAATCAAACTGCGCAATGTGGACGTCTTCGTTGGCTCTATCAGATAAGATCGCTGGTCTCCAGAATCACCATCAAGCTTGGCCCCTACAATGTTTTCAGAAGAATTCCGCACATCAGTGTCGGCACATACTACTACATTCATTTTGGGAATTTGAACGCTAGGATCCTCCATCAAAACTTCGACATTCTGCCATTTCAATACCCGTTTGCCCAAATCCAACGTGATTCCATGTGGTCGCAGAAAATCCATTCCGAGAATGCAGTCATCCATAATGTTTGCGACCTGAAAGTTATGTCGGAACGCAAGGTCTCCCAACTGTATCTGGAGGTTGACCTCTCCATGAACAGGTGCAGTTTCTCCCGTAGCTGTCCGTAGTGAGAAAATCCTGCCCTTGTGAAGTAGTTGTTGCCTCACTAGGTCTGGTCGGATAATCGATCGGGTTGCACCAGTGTCGATTGTTATGGTACAATGTTCTGCATCAACTTGACCCGGAAGGCATAAGTCTGCTTCTCCACGATGTAGTCTTGACACGGTGATGGTGTTGCTGGGGACGTCGATCCTCCTAGCCAACCTCTGCCCCACGAAGTTGGCTCTTACATGTTTTCCGACCCCTCAGCTTGAAAGGCTTCCATTCTGGACTCCTGACTCGGTCTAAGTCTTCTCCTAGCTGCACACCCTGGACAATAGCTCAGTTTTCTTCGCTTCTTGCAGTCTCTTTGCAGGTGCCCCTTCTCTCCGCAATTCCAGCATCTAGGCGCACCATTTACATGCGGATCTCGCTCAATCTCCACGCGCTCACACCTGGACTCGTCTGTCACTACCTCGCGAATCCGGGCAGTGGTACGGCTCACATTTTTTGCTGCCTCATAATTCAGACTATAAGCCAATGCATCCTTAACTGTTTGCTTTTGAGCTAAACGCACGGCTTGCTGCAATTCTTGGTCTTTTAATGCACTGATGAATGCTTCTGTTGCTGCGTCATCTCGATGTTCTGGGTCATAAGCTGGGTAAGCCAAAAGTGCCAGTCGCGCAATGTCTTGCGCTAGCTGCTGTAATGTTTCGCCAGACTTCTGCATCCGATGCCGTAGCTGTGACCGATAAATCTGCTTCAGATGATCGTCTCCATAACGCATGTCGAGCGCATTCATTATAGCAACCGGGTTTGAATGCAACTCAACGGGGATGGTCGGCAACGACTCGGCAGCTGGGCCTCTTAGAGCAAGAATCAATGCAGTTGCTCGTTCCTGCTCATTCCAGTGATTTATCCGAGCGGCTGCTTCAAACTGAGTTTTGTAAATAGTCCAGACTGTTTGCCCATCGAATATTGGTGCTTGCACATTTCTGGATGTGCTTTGCGCTGCGGTTATAAGCGAGGCTGGTGAGGTGGTTACTATTGCCTTTGCTGCTTCCAATTCCTTTTTCATGTTTCCCATCTCATGGTTGATTCTCTCCTCTACCTGGCTGATATCATGGTTTATTCTCTCCTCGACCTGGCTGATCTCATAGTTAATTCTCTCCTCGACCTGGTAAACCTTTTCCTCGACGCATTTAATTTGTTTGTTCAGACTACCGAGCTTCGCTTTTATTTCGGTTGACTGTTTTTGAAAATCTGCCTTGATTTCGATCGCTTGTTGATCCAGCTTCGCTGATTGTTCATTTAGCTTCGTTGATTGTTCATTTAGCTTCGCAGTTAAATTGGAGGACTGTTCATTTAGCTTGGCAGTAAAATTGGAAGACTGTTGCCGCTGCTCTTGCTGCATCAGCATTAACATTTGCATTATCGCATTTGCTGGCTCCTTTGATTTTGGTGTTTCTACTTCTCCACATTCTGCGCCTTGTTCCGCATCTGAGAGCTCACCCGAATCCAGATTCACGCCTTCCGACTCGATCGCGTCACGCAAGCGTGCAGTCAGTATGGCCTTTATACCTTGTGTGGCCAGATTTCGCTGTTCCAATTCCTCCTTGAGCTCCGATATGGTCAATTGATCAATTTTTAGATGTAAGTTTCCTGGCATTTTTATTGTTTCGGCTATTTTTCCACCAGTTTCCTCGTTAATTTTCACTATTGTGCACTTTAAAAATGTTCAAAAGTGTTCATTTCCAAAATTTTCTTTCTCACTTCTTGACACCATTGTCGCGTGTTATGGTTCGCGGCCAATAATTTTAATGTTCCGGGAAAGTGAAAACGCAATGTCTTTTAAATTAAAAGAGTTTATTTATTTACTAAAAATGCACAATCACTCATTTAACTATTTCACAATTTTAATTAGAATCTAACTTTCACTTGTCAATTAAATTTCTCTAACAACTGTCTTCACTTAACAATCAACGAAAATCACTCCACTATTACTTGATCAATATCGCTTTTCAATTCGCTATCGCAGTTTTTACTACATCGCGGTTCTAATGAATGATCCCCCCATTCATTCAGCTCGCCTTTATATAGGGTCTCTACCCATTCAACCCATTTCTCGTACATTGGCGAATGTTCTACCGAGAGGTACCTGGTATATTCGAGCAGCTTAATGAATGGAGTGACGTCACTTTCAGATGTTGATCATGCTTGGTGGGTTCTCGTGGTTTCGAGTAAATTCACTTTGTTGATCATGAGGTTCTTAATGGTTGTGAAAACAATTGCAACAGTAGCTCGCAGAATTATTCGTGCATGTAACACTGCCGCCACCTCAGTTCTTTTCGCCCCGAAAAGATGTGTCGCCAGTTTTAGTCAATTCTCCCTGGATGTAATGTGGGGCAAGACGGTTCAGGTGCACGGTTTTCATTTTGGCTCTTGGGTTACGATGTTCCTGTATTCGGTATACGCAGTCGTTGATTCGCTTTGCAACTCGGCAACTCCCAATTATGTTGCAACTTTGGAGACCTGCCCTTTCGCCGTTGCGGGTTATATAGCCACACCAAGTCATCTTGCTGGAAGCCAGTAGAATTTGCCTTTAGATCATACCTGGTCTTCATGCGGTCAGTAGCCGATTCGAGGTGTTTTCGCACTGTCCGATGTATCTGGTTCAACCGTTGTCTTAGCTCACTTGCGTACTCCGAGATGGTTTGGGGTTTCTCGGGACGTGTTCCGAACTTTATATCAGCTGGCAGACGAATAGTCTTTCCAAAAATGACTTTGGCTGGGGCTTGGCCCGTCGATGCATGTTCGGCAGCTCTGTACGCCATCAAAAATAGTGGGATATGTCGGTCCCAGTCCCTTTGGTTCTCGTCAACCATCTTGGCCAGGTGTTTATTGAGAGTGCCGTTGAAACGTTCGACCATTCCATCGGATTGGGGATGCAGCGGTGTTGTCCTCGTTTTCCGTATTCCCAGCAGCTCGCACATTTCGCCAAAAACTAGTGACTCGAAGTTTCGGCCTTGATCTGAATGTAGTTCACAAGGTACGTCGTACCTGCTGACCCAATTTAACACTAGCTGTTCGGCTACAGTAGTTGCTTCCTGGTTGGGAATGGGGTAGACCTCGGGCCACTTGCTGAAATAATCGGCTACAACCAGTGTGTATCGATTTCCCCATTCAGATTCAGGAAAGGGTCCAGCGATGTCAACAGCAATCCTTTCAAACGGTACTCCCACGTTATAGGTTTGCATTTGTCCTCTCAGTCGTCGCTTTGGACCTTTGACGGAAGCGCAAATTGTGCATCTGCGACACCAGTCCTCTACGTCTTCTCGAGCGTGGCGCCAGTAGAACCTTTCCCGCAATTTCGCCAAGGTCTTGTTAACACCAAGGTGGCCTCCCGAAGATCCTTCATGCATTTCCTTAACCACATCGTGGATTCGGCTTTTGGGTAGTAAAGTTTGCATCCTATAGGAGCTGCCATCCGCCTTTTCCCATTTCCACTTGAGTATGCCACTCTCTGCCTGAAGGGAGTTCCATTGTGCCCAATAGCTTTTCAGGGTTGGCCATGCATTGAAACGTCTTTCCACTCAGGACGCCCAGTCGTCTCCTTCCATACGAGCAATGGTCCGATTTCTTCATCGGTTAACTGGGCATTTCGAATCTCCTCCGATGACCAACCTTCATCGAAATCGGCCGTTATCACTTGCAGATCAACGGTCGGCTGCGTTTCCTTAGCCCGTTGGCAGTGCTTGCAGTTACATGGACACGGATGACGAGATAGGGCTGCATACTCAAGGCGTTATCCCGAGTAGTAGGTCCCAAGGATCCTTCGTGCATCTCCTTAACCACGTCGTGGATTCGGCTTTTGGGAAGTATAGTTTGCATCTTATAGGAGCTGCCATCCGCCGTTTCCCATTTCCGCTTGAGTACGCCACCCTCTACCTGAAGGGAGTTCCATTGTGCGCAGTAGCTTTTCAGGGTTGCGCCATGCATTGAAACGTCTTTCCACTCAGGTCGCCCAGTTGTCTCCTTCCACACGAGCAATGGTCCGATGTCTTCATCGGCTAACTGGGCATTTCGAACCTCCTTCGGTGACCAACCTTCATCGAATTCGGACGTTATCAATCGCAGATCAACGGGCGGTTCCTTTTTCTCAATCCGTCGGCAATGTTTGCAGTTAGCTGGACATGGACGACGAGATAGGGCGTCAGCATTTCCATGAACTCCGCCCTTCCGATGAACAATTTCGTAGTCGTATGACTGCAATCTTTCGATCCATCTCGCAACTTGTCCTTCGGGGTTTTTGAAGTTGAGCAGCCATCTCAGCGATACATAGTCCGTTCGAAGAACAAATTTCTGGCCATATAGGTACTTGTGGAACTGCTTGGTGGCCTCTATTATAGCCAATAGCTCCTTCCTGGTCACGCAGTAGTTCCTCTAACTTTTTGAAAGAACTCGACAGTAATACGAGAGGACTCTTTCTTCGCCATTGATCTGCTGGGAGAGTACAGCTCCAATACCACCGTTGCTTGCATCGGTGTCAACTACAAACATTTTTTCGGGTTTCGTATATGCCAGCACGGGTGATTCACACAGCTTCTCCTTCAAGGTTTCAAAGGCTACCTGGCATTGTTCATTCCAGACATACGGACGATTTTTCTCGGTTAGCTGATGAAGACACTTAGCCTATTTTGGCAAAGTCCTTGACGAATCTTCGATAGTAGGTTGCCAGACCCAGAAAACTTCATAGTTGGCGCTTGTTGTTTGGTGTTGGCCAGCTTTTCACGGCTTCAATTTTCTCAGGGTCTGTTTTGACCCCTTCTGCTGATACGACGTGTCCCAGGTATTTTACTTCAGCTGCGAAAAGGGTACACTTGTCGGGACTAAGTTTCAAATTCGCCAGTCGCAATCGGGAGAAAACCTCTTCTAAGTTCCGCACATGCTCTTCGAACGTTCTTCCGATGACAATGATGTCATCTAGGTACACCAAGCAGGTTTTCCAGGTTAGGCCACGTAGCACGTATTCCATCAGGCGTTCGAAGGTGGCTGGAGCATTGCAAAGCCCAAATGGCATCACCACAAATTGCTACAATCCGGTCCCAACTGAAAATGCGGTCTTCTCTCGGTCCTTCTTGTCGATTCCTACCTGCCAGTAGCCACTCTTGAGATCGAGTGTAGAAAACCATTTTGCGTCGGCCAAAGTGTCCATGATGTCATCGATGCGTGGAAACGGGTAACTATCTTTCTTAGTGACGAACTACTGGCGCGGCCCATGGACTGACAGAAGGTTCGATAACGCCTTGTTTTTCCATGTCCGAGATCAGTGCGCTCACTTCTCCTTGTTTGGCTATAGGAAGACGTCTTGGTGCTTGTCGAATTGGCTTGGCTCCCTGTGTATCTATGACGTGAGTTACCATACTCGTTCGGCCATGGTCATCCGGGATTGTTGAGAAGATGTCACTGTACTTGGTGACCAGATCAGAGGCTCGCTTGAATAGCTGCACTGGTAATTTGACCAGCTTCAATATTGCAGACGTGGATTCCCGGGCTTTGTCTGCGTCTTGCCTCCTTTTCCAATGATGGTCGTGAGTGGCTTCCAAGGAGGTGATGGTGGAAACAGGCTGGCAGCTGCCGATGACTTCTCCCGCTTTGATGCTCGTGGTTGAGTCTGCGGTGTTAAGGACTCTAACCGGCACGTATCCGTTCCTTATAGATCTTACAAGGCTTCGTCCTAAAATCAAACTGCGCAATGTGGACGTCTTCGTTGGCTCTATCAGATAAGATCGCTGGTCTCCAGAATCACCATCAAGCTTGGCCCCTACAATGTTTTCAGAAGAATTCCGCACATCAGTGTCGGCACATACTACTACATTCATTTTGGGAATTTGAACGCTAGGATCCTCCATCAAAACTTCGACATTCTGCCATTTCAATACCCGTTTGCCCAAATCCAACGTGATTCCATGTGGTCGCAGAAAATCCATTCCGAGAATGCAGTCATCCATAATGTTTGCGACCAGAAAGTTATGTCGGAACGCAAGGTCTCCCAACTGTATCTGGAGGTTGACCTCTCCATGAACAGGTGCAGTTTCTCCCGTAGCTGTCCGTAGTGAGAAAATCCTGCCCTTGTGAAGTAGTTGTTGCCTCACTAGGTCTGGTCGGATAATCGATCGGGTTGCACCAGTGTCGATTGTTATGGTACAATGTTCTGCATCAACTTGACCCGGAAGGCATAAGTCTGCTTCTCCACGATGTAGTCTTGACACGGTGATGGTGTTGCTGGGGACGTCGATCCTCCTAGCCAACCTCTGCCCCACGAAGTTGGCTCTTACATGTTTTCCGACCCCTCAGCTTGAAAGGCTTCCATTCTGGACTCCTGACTCGGTCTAAGTCTTCTCCTAGCTGCACACCCTGGACAATAGCTCAGTTTTCTTCGCTTCTTGCAGTCTCTTTGCAGGTGCCCCTTCTCTCCGCAATTCCAGCATCTAGGCGCACCATTTACATGCGGATCTCGCTCAATCTCCACGCGCTCACACCTGGACTCGTCTGTCACTACCTCGCGAATCCGGGCAGTGGTACGGCTCACATTTTTTGCTGCCTCATAATTCAGACTATAAGCCAATGCATCCTTAACTGTTTGCTTTTGAGCTAAACGCACGGCTTGCTGCAATTCTTGGTCTTTTAATGCACTGATGAATGCTTCTGTTGCTGCGTCATCTCGATGTTCTGGGTCATAAGCTGGGTAAGCCAAAAGTGCCAGTCGCGCAATGTCTTGCGCTAGCTGCTGTAATGTTTCGCCAGACTTCTGCATCCGATGCCGTAGCTGTGACCGATAAATCTGCTTCAGATGATCGTCTCCATAACGCATGTCGAGCGCATTCATTATAGCAACCGGGTTTGAATGCAACTCAACGGGGATGGTCGGCAACGACTCGGCAGCTGGGCCTCTTAGAGCAAGAATCAATGCAGTTGCTCGTTCCTGCTCATTCCAGTGATTTATCCGAGCGGCTGCTTCAAACTGAGTTTTGTAAATAGTCCAGACTGTTTGCCCATCGAATATTGGTGCTTGCACATTTCTGGATGTGCTTTGCGCTGCGGTTATAAGCGAGGCTGGTGAGGTGGTTACTATTGCCTTTGCTGCTTCCAATTCCTTTTTCATGTTTCCCATCTCATGGTTGATTCTCTCCTCTACCTGGCTGATATCATGGTTTATTTTCTCCTCGACCTGGCTGATCTCATAGTTAATTCTCTCCTCGACCTGGTAAACCTTTTCCTCGACGCATTTAATTTGTTTGTTCAGACTACCGAGCTTCGCTTTTGTTTCGGTTGACTGTTTTTGAAAATCTGCCTTGATTTCGATCGCATGTTGATCCAGCTTCGCTGATTGTTCATTTAGCTTCGTTGATTGTTCATTTAGCTTCGCAGTTAAATTGGAGGACTGTTCATTTAGCTTGGCAGTAAAATTGGAAGACTGTTGCCGCTGCTCTTGCTGCATCAGCATTAACATTTGCATTATCGCATTTGCTGGCTCCTTTGATTTTGGTGTTTCTACTTCTCCACATTCTGCGCCTTGTTCCGCATCTGAGGGCTCACCCGAATCCAGATTCACGCCTTCCGACTCGATCGCGTCACGCAAGCGTGCAGTCAGTATGACCTTTATACCTTGTGTGGCCAGATTTCGCTGTTCCAATTCCTCCTTGAGCTCCGATGGCATTTTTATTGTTTCGGCTATTTTTCCACCAGTTTCCTCGTTAATTTTCACTATTGTGCACTTTAAAAATGTTCAAAAGTGTTCATTTCCAAAATTTTCTTTCTCACTTCTTGACACCATTGTCGCGTGTTATGGTTCGCGGCCAATAATTTTAATGTTCCGGGAAAGTGAAAACGCAATGTCTTTTAAATTAAAAGAGTTTATTTATTTACTAAAAATGCACAATCACTCATTTAACTATTTCACAATTTTAATTAGAATCTAACTTTCACTTGTCAATTAAATTTCTCTAACAACTGTCTTCACTTAACAATCAACGAAAATCACTCCACTATTACTTGATCAATATCGCTTTTCAATTCGCTATCGCAGTTTTTACTACATCGCGGTTCTAATGAATGATCCCCCCATTCATTCAGCTCGCCTTTATATAGGGTCTCTACCCATTCAACCCATTTCTCGTACATTGGCGAATGTTCTACCGAGAGGTACCTGGTATATTCGAGCAGCTTAATGAATGGAGTGACGTCACTTTCAGATGTTGATCATGCTTGGTGGGTTCTCGTGGTTTCGAGTAAATTCACTTTGTTGATCATGAGGTTCTTAATGGTTGTGAAAACAATTGCAACAGTAGCTCGCAGAATTATTCGTGCATGTAACACTGCCGCCACCTCAGTTCTTTTCGCCCCGAAAAGATGTGTCGCCAGTTTTAGTCAATTCTCCCTGGATGTAATGTGGGGCAAGACGGTTCAGGTGCACGGTTTTCATTTTGGCTCTTGGGTTACGATGTTCCTGTATTCGGTATACGCAGTCGTTGATTCGCTTTGCAACTCGGCAACTCCCAATTATGTTGCAACTTTGGAGACCTGCCCTTTCGCCGTTGCGGGTTATATAGCCACACCAAGTCATCTTGCTGGAAGCCAGTAGAATTTGCCTTTAGATCATACCTGGTCTTCATGCGGTCAGTAGCCGATTCGTGGTGTTTTCGCACTGTCCGATGTATCTGGTTCAACCGTTGTCTTAGCTCACTTGCGTACTCCGAGATGGTTTGGGGTTTCTCGGGACGTGTTCCGAACTTTATATCAGCTGGCAGACGAATAGTCTTTCCAAAATTGACTTTGGCTGGGGCTTGGCCCGTCGATGCATGTTCGGCAGCTCTGTACGCCATCAAAAATAGTGGGATATGTCGGTCCCAGTCCCTTTGGTTCTCGTCAACCATCTTGGCCAGGTGTTTATTGAGAGTGCCGTTGAAACGTTCGACCATTCCATCGGATTGGGGATGCAGCGGTGTTGTCCTCGTTTTCCGTATTCCCAGCAGCTCGCACATTTCGCCAAAAACTAGTGACTCGAAGTTTCGGCCTTGATCTGAATGTAGTTGCTTCCTGGTTGGGAATGGGGTAGACCTCGGGCCACTTGCTGAAATAATCGGCTACAACCAGTGTGTATCGATTTCCCCATTCAGATTCAGGAAAGGGTCCAGCGATGTCAACAGCAATCCTTTCAAACGGTACTCCCACGTTACAGGTTTGCATTTGTCCTCTCAGTCGTCGCTTTGGACCTTTGACGGAAGCGCAAATTGTGCATCTGCGACACCAGTCCTCTACGCCTTCTCGAGCGTGGAGCCAGTAGAACCTTTCCCGCAATTTCGCTAAGGTCTTGTTAACACCAAGGTGGCCTCCCGAGGATCCTTCATGCATTTCCTTAACCGCATCGTGGATTTGGCTTTTGGGTAGTATAGTTTGCATCTTATAGGAGCTGCCATCCGCCGTTTCCCATTTCCGCTTGAGTACGCCACCCTCTACCTGAAGGGAGTTCCATTGTGCGCAGTAGCTTTTCAGGGTTGCGCCATGCATTGAAACGTCTTTCCACTCAGGTCGCCCAGTCGTCTCCTTCCATACGAGCAATGGTCCGATGTCTTCATCGGCTAACTGGGCATTTCGAATCTCCTCCGATGACCAACCTTGATCGAATTCGGCCGTTATCAATCGCAGATCAACGGGCGGTTCGTTTTCCTCAATCCGTCGGCAATGCTTGCAGTTAGATGGACATGGATGACGAGATAGGGCGTCAGCATTTCCATGAACTCTGCCCTTGTGAAGTAGTTGGGGCCTCACTAGGTCTGGTTGGATCGTCGATCGGGTTGCACTAGTGTCGTTTGTTATGGTGCAATGTTCTTCATCAACTTGACCAGGAAGGCATCTGTCTGCTTCTCCACGATGTTGTCTTGGCACGGTGATGGGGGTGCTGGGGATGTCGATCCTCCTAGCCGACGTCCGTCGCATGAAGTTGGCCCTTTCAGTTTGATGGGCTTCTATTCTAGCCTCCTGACACGGTCTGCATCTCCACCATTCTGGACAATGGCCCCGTTTTCTTCGCTTCTTGCAGTCTCTTTGCAGAAGCCCCTTCTCACCGCAATCCCAGCATCTAGGCGCTCATTTTCCACGCGCTCACACCTGCACTCGTCTGCCACTACCTTGCGAACCCGGGCAGTGGTACGAGTCACATTTCCACTGCCTCAAAGTTCAGACTATAAGCGAATGCATCCTTGACTGTTTGCTTTTGAGCTAAACGCACAGCTTGTTGCAATTCTGGGTCCCTTTATGCGCTAATGAACGCTTCTGTTGCTGCGTCATCTCGATGTTCTGGGTCGTAAGCTGGGTAAGCCAAAAGTGCCAGTCGCTCAATGTCTTGGGCTAGCTGCTGTAAGGTTTCGCCAGGCTTCTGCATCCGATGCCGTAGCTGTGCCCGGTAAATCTGCTTCAGATGATCGCCTCCATAACGCATCTCGAGCGCATTCAGTATAGCAGCCGGGTTTGAGTGTAACTCAACGGGGATAGCCCGAAAAGCAAGAATTAGTGCATTCGCTCGTTCCTGCTCATTCCAGTGATTTGCCCTAGCGGCAGCTTCAAACTGTGTTTTGTAAACACTCCGAATATTGGTGCTTTCACATTTCTGGATGTGCTTTGCACTGGGGTTATAAGTGGGGCTGGTGAGTTGGTTACTACTGCCTTCGCTGCTTCAAAGTCCTTTTTCACTTTTTCCATCTGATGGTTCATTCTCTCCTCGACCTGGCTAATCTCATGATTGATTCTCTCCTCGACTTGATAAACCTTTTCTTCGACGCATTTAATTTGGCTGTTCAGACTACCGAGCTCCGCCTTTATTTCGGTTGACTGTTTTTGCAAATCCGCCTTGATTTCGATCGCTTGTTGGTCCATTTTTGCTATTTATTCATTTAGCTTCGTTGATTGTTCATTTAGCTTCGCAGTTAAATTCGATGACTGTTCATTTAGCTTCGCAGTTAAATTGGATGACTGTTGTCGGTGCTCTTGCTGCATCAGCATTAACATTTGCATCAGCGCATTTTCTGGTTCCTTTGGTTTTGGTGTTTCTGCTTCACCCTTAAGTTCCGCCATGGTAAATTCATTTATTTTCAAATGTTAGCTTCCTGGTTATTATTTATTTTAATTATTTCGGCTTTTATTATTATTTTTTTCCCACCAATTTCCACGTTAATTTTCACTATTGTGCACTTTAAAAATGTTTAAACGTTTTCACTTCCAAAATTTTCTTTCTCACTTCTTGACACCATTGTCGCG
Source organism: Odontomyia ornata (assembly GCA_963969285.1). Classification (NCBI taxonomy): domain Eukaryota; kingdom Metazoa; phylum Arthropoda; class Insecta; order Diptera; family Stratiomyidae; genus Odontomyia; species Odontomyia ornata. The sequence goes on from OZ017738.1 coordinate 191,241,077, forward strand.
TCTTATGGTTCGCGGCCAATAATTTTAATGTTCCGGGGAAGTGAAAACGCAATGTCTTTTAAATTAAATTAAAAGAGTTTATTTATTTACTAAAAATGCACAATCACTCATTTAACTATTTCACAATTTTAATTAGAATCTAACTTTCACTTGTCAATTAAATTTCTCTAACAACTGTCTTCACTTAACAATCAACGAAAATCACTCCACTATTACTCGATCAATATCGCTTTTCAATTCGCTATCGCAGTTTTTACTACATCGCGGTTCTAATGAATGATCCCCCCATTCATTCAGCTCGCCTTTATATAGGGTCTCTACCCATTCAACCCATTTCTCGTACATTGGCGAATGTTCTACCGAGAGGTACCTGGTATATTCGAGCAGCTTAATGAATGGAGTGACGTCACTTTCAGATGTTGATCATGCTTGGTGGGTTCTCGTGGTTTCGAGTAAATTCACTTTGTTGATCATGAGGTTCTTAATGGTTGTGAAAACAATTGCAACAGTAGCTCGCAGAATTATTCGTGCATGTAACACTGCCGCCACCTCAGTTCTTTTCGCCCCGAAAAGATGTGTCGCCAGTTTTAGTCAATTCTCCCTGGATGTTATATGGGGCAAGACGGTTCAGGTGCACGGTTTTCATTTTGGATCTTGGGTTACGATGTTCCTGTATTCGGTATACGCAGTCGTTGATTCGCTTTGCAACTCGGCAACTCCCGATTATGTTGCAACTTTGGAGACCTGCCCTTTCGCCGTTGCGGGTTATATAGCCACACCAAGTCATCTTGCTGGAAGCCAGTAGAATTTGCCTTTAGATCATACCTGGTCTTCATGCGGTCAGTAGCCGATTCGAGGTGTTTTCGCACTGTCCGATGTATCTGGTTCAACCGTTGTCTTAGCTCACTTGCATACTCCGAGATGGTTTGGGGTTTCTCGGGACGTGTTCCGAACTTTATATCAGCTGGCAGACGAATAGTCTTTCCAAAAATGACTTTGGCTGGGGCTTGGCCCGTCGATGCATGTTCGGCAGCTCTGTACGCCATCAAAAATAGTGGGATATGTCGGTCCCAGTCCCTTTGGTTCTCGTCAACCATCTTGGCCAGGTGTTTATTGAGAGTGCCGTTGAAACGTTCGACCATTCCATCGGATTGGGGATGCAGCGGTGTTGTCCTCGTTTTCCGTATTCCCAGCAGCTCGCACATTTCGCCAAAAACTAGTGACTCGAAGTTTCGGCCTTGATCTGAATGTAGTTCACAAGGTACGTCGTACCTGCTGACCCAATTTAACACTAGCTGTTCGGCTACAGTAGTTGCTTCCTGGTTGGGAATGGGGTAGACCTCGGGCCACTTGCTGAAATAATCGGCTACAACCAGTGTGTATCGATTTCCCCATTCAGATTCAGGAAAGGGTCCAGCGATGTCAACAGCAATCCTTTCAAACGGTACTCCCACGTTATAGGTTTGCATTTGTCCTCTCAGTCGTCGCTTTGGACCTTTGACGGAAGCGCAAATTGTGCATCTGCGACACCAGTCCTCTACGTCTTCTCGAGCGTGGCGCCAGTAGAACCTTTCGCGCAATTTCGCTAAGGTCTTGTTAACACCAAGGTGGCCTCCCGAAGATCCTTCATGCATTTCCTTAACCACATCGTGGATTCGGCTTTTGGGTAGTAAAGTTTGCATCCTATAGGAGCTGCCATCCGCCTTTTCCCATTTCCACTTGAGTATGCCACTCTCTGCCTGAAGGGAGTTCCATTGTGCCCAATAGCTTTTCAGGGTTGGCCATGCATTGAAACGTCTTTCCACTCAGGACGCCCAGTCGTCTCCTTCCATACGAGCAATGGTCCGATTTCTTTATCGGTTAACTGGGCATTTCGAATCTCCTCCGATGACCAACCTTCATCGAAATCGGCCGTTATCACTTGCAGATCAACGGTCGGCTGCGTTTCCTTAGCCCGTTGGCAGTGCTTGCAGTTACATGGACACGGATGACGAGATAGGGCTGCATACTCAAGGCGTTAGCCCGAGTAGTAGCGTCCCAAGGATCCTTCGTGCATCTCCTTAACCACGTCGTGGATTCGGCTTTTGGGAAGTATAGTTTGCATCTTATAGAAGCTGCCATCCGCCGTTTCCCATTTCCGCTTGAGTACGCCACCCTCTACCTGAAGGGAGTTCCATTGTGCGCAGTAGCTTTTCAGGGTTGCGCCATGCATTGAAACGTCTTTCCACTCAGGTCGCCCAGTTGTCTCCTTCCACACGAGCAATGGTCCGATGTCTTCATCGGCTAACTGGGCATTTCGAACCTCCTTCGGTGACCAACCTTCATCGAATTCGGACGTTATCAATCGCAGATCAACGGGCGGTTCCTTTTTCTCAATCCGTCGGCAATGTTTGCAGTTAGCTGGACATGGACGACGAGATAGGGCGTCAGCATTTCCATGAACTCCGCCCTTCCGATGAACAATTTCGTAGTCGTATGACTGCAATCTTTCGATCCATCTCGCAACTTGTCCTTCGGGGTTTTTGAAGTTGAGCAGCCATCTCAGCGATACATAGTCCGTTCGTAGAACAAATTTCTGGCCATATAGGTACTTGTGGAACTGCTTGGTGGCCTCTATTATAGCCAATAGCTCCTTCCTGGTCACGCAGTAGTTCCTCTAACTTTTTGAAAGAACTCGACAGTAATACGAGAGGACTCTTTCTTCGCCATTGATCTGCTGGGAGAGTACAGCTCCAATACCACCGTTGCTTGCATCGGTGTCAACTACAAACATTTTTTCGGGTTTCGTATATGCCAGCACGGGTGATTCACACAGCTTCTCCTTCAAGGTTTCAAAGGCTACCTGGCATTGTTCATTCCAGACATACGGACGATTTTTCTCGGTTAGCTGATGAAGACACTTAGCTATTTTGGCAAAGTCCTTGACGAATCTTCGATAGTAGGTTGCCAGACCCAGAAAACTTCATAGTTGGCGCTTGTTGTTTGGTGTTGGCCAGCTTTTCACGGCTTCAATTTTCTCAGGGTCTGTTTTGACCCCTTCTGCTGATACGACGTGTCCCAGGTATTTTACTTCAGCTGCGAAAAGGGTACACTTGTCGGGACTAAGTTTCAAATTCGCCAGTCGCAATCGGGAGAAAACCTCTTCTAAGTTCCGCACATGCTCTTCGAACGTTCTTCCGATGACAATGATGTCATCTAGGTACACCAAGCAGGTTTTCCAGGTTAGGCCACGTAGCACGTATTCCATCAGGCGTTCGAAGGTGGCTGGAGCATTGCAAAGCCCAAATGGCATCACCACGGTCCCAACTGAAAATGCGGTCTTCTCTCGGTCCTTCTTGTCGATTCCTACCTGCCAGTAGCCACTCTTGAGATCGAGTGTAGAAAACCATTTTGCGTCGGCCAAAGTGTCCATGATGTCATCGATGCGTGGAAACGGGTAACTATCTTTCTTAGTGACGAACTACTGGCGCGGCCCATGGACTGACAGAAGGTTCGATAACGCCTTGTTTTTCCATGTCCGAGATCAGTGCGCTCACTTCTCCTTGTTTGGCTATAGGAAGACGTCTTGGTGCTTGTCGAATTGGCTTGGCTCCCTGTGTATCTATGACGTGAGTTACCATACTCGTTCAGCCATGGTCATCCGGGATTGTTGAGAAGATGTCACTGTACTTGGTGACCAGATCAGAGGCTCGCTTGAATAGCTGCACTGGTAATTTGACCAGCTTTAATATTGCAGACGTGGATTCCCGGGCTTTGTCTGCGTCTTGCCTCCTTTTCCAATGATGGTCGTGAGTGGCTTCCAAGGAGGTGATGGTGGAAACAGGCTGGCAGCTGCCGATGACTTCTCCCGCTTTGATGCTCGTGGTTGAGTCTGCGGTGTTAAGGACTCTAACCGGCACGTATCCGTTCCTTATAGATCTTACAAGGCTTCGTCCTAAAATCAAACTGCGCAATGTGGACGTCTTCGTTGGCTCTATCAGATAAGATCGCTGGTCTCCAGAATCACCATCAAGCTTGGCCCCTACAATGTTTTCAGAAGAATTCCGCACATCAGTGTCGGCACATACTACTACATTCATTTTGGGAATTTGAACGCTAGGATCCTCCATCAAAACTTCGACATTCTGCCATTTCAATACCCGTTTGCCCAAATCCAACGTGATTCCATGTGGTCGCAGAAAATCCATTCCGAGAATGCAGTCATCCATAATGTTTGCGACCAGAAAGTTATGTCGGAACGCAAGGTCTCCCAACTGTATCTGGAGGTTGACCTCTCCATGAACAGGTGCAGTTTCTCCCGTAGCTGTCCGTAGTGAGAAAATCCTGCCCTTGTGAAGTAGTTGTTGCCTCACTAGGTCTGGTCGGATAATCGATCGGGTTGCACCAGTGTCGATTGTTATGGTACAATGTTCTGCATCAACTTGACCCGGAAGGCATAAGTCTGCTTCTCCACGATGTAGTCTTGACACGGTGATGGTGTTGCTGGGGACGTCGATCCTCCTAGCCAACCTCTGCCCCACGAAGTTGGCTCTTACATGTTTTCCGACCCCTCAGCTTGAAAGGCTTCCATTCTGGACTCCTGACTCGGTCTAAGTCTTCTCCTAGCTGCACACCCTGGACAATAGCTCAGTTTTCTTCGCTTCTTGCAGTCTCTTTGCAGGTGCCCCTTCTCTCCGCAATTCCAGCATCTAGGCGCACCATTTACATGCGGATCTCGCTCAATCTCCACGCGCTCACACCTGGACTCGTCTGTCACTACCTCGCGAATCCGGGCAGTGGTACGGCTCACATTTTTTGCTGCCTCATAATTCAGACTATAAGCCAATGCATCCTTAACTGTTTGCTTTTGAGCTAAACGCACGGCTTGCTGCAATTCTTGGTCTTTTAATGCACTGATGAATGCTTCTGTTGCTGCGTCATCTCGATGTTCTGGGTCATAAGCTGGGTAAGCCAAAAGTGCCAGTCGCGCAATGTCTTGCGCTAGCTGCTGTAATGTTTCGCCAGACTTCTGCATCCGATGCCGTAGCTGTGACCGATAAATCTGCTTCAGATGATCGTCTCCATAACGCATGTCGAGCGCATTCATTATAGCAACCGGGTTTGAATGCAACTCAACGGGGATGGTCGGCAACAACTCGGCAGCTGGGCCTCTTAGAGCAAGAATCAATGCAGTTGCTCGTTCCTGCTCATTCCAGTGATTTATCCGAGCGGCTGCTTCAAACTGAGTTTTGTAAATATTCCAGACTGTTTGCCCATCGAATATTGGTGCTTGCACATTTCTGGATGTGCTTTGCGCTGCGGTTATAAGCGAGGCTGGTGAGGTGGTTACTATTGCCTTTGCTGCTTCCAATTCCTTTTTCATGTTTCCCATCTCATGGTTGATTCTCTCCTCTACCTGGCTGATATCATGGTTTATTCTCTCCTCGACCTGGCTGATCTCATAGTTAATTCTCTCCTCGACCTGGTAAACCTTTTCCTCGACGCATTTAATTTGTTTGTTCAGACTACCGAGCTTCGCTTTTATTTCGGTTGACTGTTTTTGAAAATCTGCCTTGATTTCGATCGCATGTTGATCCAGCTTCGCTGATTGTTCATTTAGCTTCGTTGATTGTTCATTTAGCTTCGCAGTTAAATTGGAGGACTGTTCATTTAGCTTGGCAGTAAAATTGGAAGACTGTTGCCGCTGCTCTTGCTGCATCAGCATTAACATTTGCATTATCGCATTTGCTGGCTCCTTTGATTTTGGTGTTTCTACTTCTCCACATTCTGCGCCTTGTTCCGCATCTGAGGGCTCACCCGAATCCAGATTCACGCCTTCCGACTCGATCGCGTCACGCAAGCGAGCAGTCAGTATGGCCTTTATACCTTGTGTGGCCAGATTTTGCTGTTCCAATTCCTCCTTGAGCTCCGATGGCATTTTTATTGTTTCGGCTATTTTTCCACCAGTTTCCTCGTTAATTTTCACTATTGTGCACTTTAAAAATGTTCAAAAGTGTTCATTTCCAAAATTTTCTTTCTCACTTCTTGACACCATTGTCGCGTGTTATGGTTCGCGGCCAATAATTTTAATGTTCCGGGAAAGTGAAAACGCAATGTCTTTTAAATTAAAAGAGTTTATTTATTTACTAAAAATGCACAATCACTCATTTAACTATTTCACAATTTTAATTAGAATCTAACTTTCACTTGTCAATTAAATTTCTCTAACAACTGTCTTCACTTAACAATCAACGAAAATCACTCCACTATTACTTGATCAATATCGCTTTTCAATTCGCTATCGCAGTTTTTACTACATCGCGGTTCTAATGAATGATCCCCCCATTCATTCAGCTCGCCTTTATATAGGGTCTCTACCCATTCAACCCATTTCTCGTACATTGGCGAATGTTCTACCGAGAGGTACCTGGTATATTCGAGCAGCTTAATGAATGGAGTGACGTCACTTTCAGATGTTGATCATGCTTGGTGGGTTCTCGTGGTTTCGAGTAAATTCACTTTGTTGATCATGAGGTTCTTAATGGTTGTGAAAACAATTGCAACAGTAGCTCGCAGAATTATTCGTGCATGTAACACTGCCGCCACCTCAGTTCTTTTCGCCCCGAAAAGATATGTCGCCAGTTTTAGTCAATTCTCCCTGGATGTAATGTGGGGCAAGACGGTTCAGGTGCACGGTTTTCATTTTGGCTCTTGGGTTACGATGTTCCTGTATTCGGTATACGCAGTCGTTGATTCGCTTTGCAACTCGGCAACTCCCAATTATGTTGCAACTTTGGAGACCTGCCCTTTCGCCGTTGCGGGTTATATAGCCACACCAAGTCATCTTGCTGGAAGCCAGTAGAATTTGCCTTTAGATCATACCTGGTCTTCATGCGGTCAGTAGCCGATTCGAGGTGTTTTCGCACTGTCCGATGTATCTGGTTCAACCGTTGTCTTAGCTCACTTGCGTACTCCGAGATGGTTTGGGGTTTCTCGGGACGTGTTCCGAACTTTATATCAGCTGGCAGACGAATAGTCTTTCCAAAATTGACTTTGGCTGGGGCTTGGCCCGTCGATGCATGTTCGGCAGCTCTGTACGCCATCAAAAATAGTGGGATATGTCGGTCCCAGTCCCTTTGGTTCTCGTCAACCATCTTGGCCAGGTGTTTATTGAGAGTGCCGTTGAAACGTTCGACCATTCCATCGGATTGGGGATGCAGCGGTGTTGTCCTCGTTTTCCGTATTCCCAGCAGCTCGCACATTTCGCCAAAAACTAGTGACTCGAAGTTTCGGCCTTGATCTGAATGTAGTTCACAAGGTACGTCGTACGTCGTTCGGCTACAGTAGTTGCTTCCTGGTTGGGAATGGGGTAGACCTCGGGCCACTTGCTGAAATAATCGGCTACAACCAGTGTGTATCGATTTCCCCATTCAGATTCAGGAAAGGGTCCAGCGATGTCAACAGCAATCCTTTCAAACGGTACTCCCACGTTACAGGTTTGCATTTGTCCTCTCAGTCGTCGCTTTGGACCTTTGACGGAAGCGCAAATTGTGCATCTGCGACACCAGTCCTCTACGTCTTCTCGAGCGTGGAGCCAGTAGAACCTTTCCCGCAATTTCGCTAAGGTCTTGTTAACACCAAGGTGGCCTCCCGAGGATCCTTCATGCATTTCCTTAACCGCATCGTGGATTTGGCTTTTGGGTAGTATAGTTTGCATCTTATAGGAGCTGCCATCCGCCGTTTCCCATTTCCGCTTGAGTACGCCACCCTCTACCTGAAGGGAGTTCCATTGTGCGCAGTAGCTTTTCAGGGTTGCGCCATGCATTGAAACGTCTTTCCACTCAGGTCGCCCAGTCGTCTCCTTCCATACGAGCAATGGTCCGATGTCTTCATCGGCTAACTGGGCATTTCGAATCTCCTCCGATGACCAACCTTGATCGAATTCGGCCGTTATCAATCGCAGATCAACGGGCGGTTCGTTTTCCTCAATCCGTCGGCAATGCTTGCAGTTAGATGGACATGGATGACGAGATAGGGCGTCAGCATTTCCATGAACTCTGCCCTTGTGAAGTAGTTGGGGCCTCACTAGGTCTGGTTGGATCGTCGATCGGGTTGCACTAGTGTCGTTTGTTATGGTGCAATGTTCTTCATCAACTTGACCAGGAAGGCATCTGTCTGCTTCTCCACGATGTTGTCTTGGCACGGTGATGGGGGTGCTGGGGATGTCGATCCTCCTAGCCGACGTCCGTCGCATGAAGTTGGCCCTTTCAGTTTGATGGGCTTCTATTCTAGCCTCCTGACACGGTCTGCATCTCCACCATTCTGGACAATGGCCCCGTTTTCTTCGCTTCTTGCAGTCTCTTTGCAGAAGCCCCTTCTCACCGCAATCCCAGCATCTAGGCGCTCATTTTCCACGCGCTCACACCTGCACTCGTCTGCCACTACCTTGCGAACCCGGGCAGTGGTACGAGTCACATTTCCACTGCCTCAAAGTTCAGACTATAAGCGAATGCATCCTTGACTGTTTGCTTTTGAGCTAAACGCACAGCTTGTTGCAATTCTGGGTCCCTTTATGCGCTAATGAACGCTTCTGTTGCTGCGTCATCTCGATGTTCTGGGTCGTAAGCTGGGTAAGCCAAAAGTGCCAGTCGCTCAATGTCTTGGGCTAGCTGCTGTAAGGTTTCGCCAGGCTTCTGCATCCGATGCCGTAGCTGTGCCCGGTAAATCTGCTTCAGATGATCGCCTCCATAACGCATCTCGAGCGCATTCAGTATAGCAGCCGGGTTTGAGTGTAACTCAACGGGGATAGCCCGAAAAGCAAGAATTAGTGCATTCGCTCGTTCCTGCTCATTCCAGTGATTTGCCCTAGCGGCAGCTTCAAACTGTGTTTTGTAAACACTCCGAATATTGGTGCTTTCACATTTCTGGATGTGCTTTGCACTGGGGTTATAAGTGGGGCTGGTGAGTTGGTTACTACTGCCTTCGCTGCTTCAAAGTCCTTTTTCACTTTTTCCATCTGATGGTTCATTCTCTCCTCGACCTGGCTAATCTCATGATTGATTCTCTCCTCGACTTGATAAACCTTTTCTTCGACGCATTTAATTTGGCTGTTCAGACTACCGAGCTCCGCCTTTATTTCGGTTGACTGTTTTTGCAAATCCGCCTTGATTTCGATCGCTTGTTGGTCCATTTTTGCTATTTATTCATTTAGCTTCGTTGATTGTTCATTTAGCTTCGCAGTTAAATTCGATGACTGTTCATTTAGCTTCGCAGTTAAATTGGATGACTGTTGTCGGTGCTCTTGCTGCATCAGCATTAACATTTGCATCAGCGCATTTTCTGGTTCCTTTGGTTTTGGTGTTTCTGCTTCACCCTTAAGTTCCGCCATGGTAAATTCATTTATTTTCAAATGTTAGCTTCCTGGTTATTATTTATTTTAATTATTTCGGCTTTTATTATTATTTTTTTCCCACCAATTTCCACGTTAATTTTCACTATTGTGCACTTTAAAAATGTTTAAACGTTTTCACTTCCAAAATTTTCTTTCTCACTTCTTGACACCATTGTCGCGTCTTATGGTTCGCGGCCAATAATTTTAATGTTCCGGGGAAGTGAAAACGCAATGTCTTTTAAATTAAATTAAAAGAGTTTATTTATTTACTAAAAATGCACAATCACTCATTTAACTATTTCACAATTTTAATTAGAATCTAACTTTCACTTGTCAATTAAATTTCTCTAACAACTGTCTTCACTTAACAATCAACGAAAATCACTCCACTATTACTCGATCAATATCGCTTTTCAATTCGCTATCGCAGTTTTTACTACATCGCGGTTCTAATGAATGATCCCCCCATTCATTCAGCTCGTCTTTATATAGGGTCTCTACCCATTCAACCCATTTCTCGTACATTGGCGAATGTTCTACCGAGAGGTACCTGGTATATTCGAGCAGCTTAATGAATGGAGTGACGTCACTTTCAGATGTTGATCATGCTTGGTGGGTTCTCGTGGTTTCGAGTAAATTCACTTTGTTGATCATGAGGTTCTTAATGGTTGTGAAAACAATTGCAACAGTAGCTCGCAGAATTATTCGTGCATGTAACACTGCCGCCACCTCAGTTCTTTTCGCCCCGAAAAGATGTGTCGCCAGTTTTAGTCAATTCTCCCTGGATGTTATATGGGGCAAGACGGTTCAGGTGCACGGTTTTCATTTTGGCTCTTGGGTTACGATGTTCCTGTATTCGGTATACGCAGTCGTTGATTCGCTTTGCAACTCGGCAACTCCCGATTATGTTGCAACTTTGGAGACCTGCCCTTTCGCCGTTGCGGGTTATATAGCCACACCAAGTCATCTTGCTGGAAGCCAGTAGAATTTGCCTTTAGATCATACCTGGTCTTCATGCGGTCAGTAGCCGATTCGAGGTGTTTTCGCACTGTCCGATGTATCTGGTTCAACCGTTGTCTTAGCTCACTTGCGTACTCCGAGATGGTTTGGGGTTTCTCGGGACGTGTTCCGAACTTTATATCAGCTGGCAGACGAATAGTCTTTCCAAAAATGACTTTGGCTGGGGCTTGGCCCGTCGATGCATGTTCGGCAGCTCTGTACGCCATCAAAAATAGTGGGATATGTCGGTCCCAGTCCCTTTGGTTCTCGTCAACCATCTTGGCCAGGTGTTTATTGAGAGTGCCGTTGAAACGTTCGACCATTCCATCGGATTGGGGATGCAGCGGTGTTGTCCTCGTTTTCCGTATTCCCAGCAGCTCGCACATTTCGCCAAAAACTAGTGACTCGAAGTTTCGGCCTTGATCTGAATGTAGTTCACAAGGTACGTCGTACCTGCTGACCCAATTTAACACTAGCTGTTCGGCTACAGTAGTTGCTTCCTGGTTGGGAATGGGGTAGACCTCGGGCCACTTGCTGAAATAATCGGCTACAACCAGTGTGTATCGATTTCCCCATTCAGATTCAGGAAAGGGTCCAGCGATGTCAACAGCAATCCTTTCAAACGGTACTCCCACGTTATAGGTTTGCATTTGTCCTCTCAGTCGTCGCTTTGGACCTTTGACGGAAGCGCAAATTGTGCATCTGCGACACCAGTCCTCTACGTCTTCTCGAGCGTGGCGCCAGTAGAACCTTTCGCGCAATTTCGCTAAGGTCTTGTTAACACCAAGGTGGCCTCCCGAAGATCCTTCATGCATTTCCTTAACCACATCGTGGATTCGGCTTTTGGGTAGTAAAGTTTGCATCCTATAGGAGCTGCCATCCGCCTTTTCCCATTTCCACTTGAGTATGCCACTCTCTGCCTGAAGGGAGTTCCATTGTGCCCAATAGCTTTTCAGGGTTGGCCATGCATTGAAACGTCTTTCCACTCAGGACGCCCAGTCGTCTCCTTCCATACGAGCAATGGTCCGATTTCTTCATCGGTTAACTGGGCATTTCGAATCTCCTCCGATGACCAACCTTCATCGAAATCGGCCGTTATCACTTGCAGATCAACGGTCGGCTGCGTTTCCTTAGCCCGTTGGCAGTGCTTGCAGTTACATGGACACGGATGACGAGATAGGGCTGCATACTCAAGGCGTTAGCCCGAGTAGTAGCGTCCCAAGGATCCTTCGTGCATCTCCTTAACCACGTCGTGGATTCGGCTTTTGGGAAGTATAGTTTGCATCTTATAGAAGCTGCCATCCGCCGTTTCCCATTTCCGCTTGAGTACGCCACCCTCTACCTGAAGGGAGTTCCATTGTGCGCAGTAGCTTTTCAGGGTTGCGCCATGCATTGAAACGTCTTTCCACTCAGGTCGCCCAGTTGTCTCCTTCCACACGAGCAATGGTCCGATGTCTTCATCGGCTAACTGGGCATTTCGAACCTCCTTCGGTGACCAACCTTCATCGAATTCGGACGTTATCAATCGCAGATCAACGGGCGGTTCCTTTTTCTCAATCCGTCGGCAATGTTTGCAGTTAGCTGGACATGGACGACGAGATAGGGCGTCAGCATTTCCATGAACTCCGCCCTTCCGATGAACAATTTCGTAGTCGTATGACTGCAATCTTTCGATCCATCTCGCAACTTGTCCTTCGGGGTTTTTGAAGTTGAGCAGCCATCTCAGCGATACATAGTCCGTTCGAAGAACAAATTTCTGGCCATATAGGTACTTGTGGAACTGCTTGGTGGCCTCTATTATAGCCAATAGCTCCTTCCTGGTCACGCAGTAGTTCCTCTAACTTTTTGAAAGAACTCGACAGTAATACGAGAGGACTCTTTCTTCGCCATTGATCTGCTGGGAGAGTACAGCTCCAATACCACCGTTGCTTGCATCGGTGTCAACTACAAACATTTTTTCGGGTTTCGTATATGCCAGCACGGGTGATTCACACAGCTTCTCCTTCAAGGTTTCAAAGGCTACCTGGCATTGTTCATTCCAGACATACGGACGATTTTTCTCGGTTAGCTGATGAAGACACTTAGCTATTTTGGCAAAGTCCTTGACGAATCTTCGATAGTAGGTTGCCAGACCCAGAAAACTTCATAGTTGGCGCTTGTTGTTTGGTGTTGGCCAGCTTTTCACGGCTTCAATTTTCTCAGGGTCTGTTTTGACCCCTTCTGCTGATACGACGTGTCCCAGGTATTTTACTTCAGCTGCGAAAAGGGTACACTTGTCGGGACTAAGTTTCAAATTCGCCAGTCGCAATCGGGAGAAAACCTCTTCTAAGTTCCGCACATGCTCTTCGAACGTTCTTCCGATGACAATGATGTCATCTAGGTACACCAAGCAGGTTTTCCAGGTTAGGCCACGTAGCACGTATTCCATCAGGCGTTCGAAGGTGGCTGGAGCATTGCAAAGCCCAAATGGCATCACCACAAATTGCTACAATCCGGTCCCAACTGAAAATGCGGTCTTCTCTCGGTCCTTCTTGTCGATTCCTACCTGCCAGTAGCCACTCTTGAGATCGAGTGTAGAAAACCATTTTGCGTCGGCCAAAGTGTCCATGATGTCATCGATGCGTGGAAACGGGTAACTATCTTTCTTAGTGACGAACTACTGGCGCGGCCCATGGACTGACAGAAGGTTCGATAACGCCTTGTTTTTCCATGTCCGAGATCAGTGCGCTCACTTCTCCTTGTTTGGCTATAGGAAGACGTCTTGGTGCTTGTCGAATTGGCTTGGCTCCCTGTGTATCTATGACGTGAGTTACCATACTCGTTCAGCCATGGTCATCCGGGATTGTTGAGAAGATGTCACTGTACTTGGTGACCAGATCAGAGGCTCGCTTGAATAGCTGCACTGGTAATTTGACCAGCTTCAATATTGCAGACGTGGATTCCCGGGCTTTGTCTGCGTCTTGCCTCCTTTTCCAATGATGGTCGTGAGTGGCTTCCAAGGAGGTGATGGTGGAAACAGGCTGGCAGCTGCCGATGACTTCTCCCGCTTTGATGCTCGTGGTTGAGTCTGCGGTGTTAAGGACTCTAACCGGCACGTATCCGTTCCTTATAGATCTTACAAGGCTTCGTCCTAAAATCAAACTGCGCAATGTGGACGTCTTCGTTGGCTCTATCAGATAAGATCGCTGGTCTCCAGAATCACCATCAAGCTTGGCCCCTACAATGTTTTCAGAAGAATTCCGCACATCAGTGTCGGTACATACTACTACATTCATTTTGGGAATTTGAACGCTAGGATCCTCCATCAAAACTTCGACATTCTGCCATTTCAATACCCGTTTGCCCAAATCCAACGTGATTCCATGTGGTCGCAGAAAATCCATTCCGAGAATGCAGTCATCCATAATGTTTGCGACCAGAAAGTTATGTCGGAACGCAAGGTCTCCCAACTGTATCTGGAGGTTGACCTCTCCATGAACAGGTGCAGTTTCTCCCGTAGCTGTCCGTAGTGAGAAAATCCTGCCCTTGTGAAGTAGTTGTTGCCTCACTAGGTCTGGTCGGATAATCGATCGGGTTGCACCAGTGTCGATTGTTATGGTACAATGTTCTGCATCAACTTGACCCGGAAGGCATAAGTCTGCTTCTCCACGATGTAGTCTTGACACGGTGATGGTGTTGCTGGGGACGTCGATCCTCCTAGCCAACCTCTGCCCCACGAAGTTGGCTCTTACATGTTTTCCGACCCCTCAGCTTGAAGGGCTTCCATTCTGGACTCCTGACTCGGTCTAAGTCTTCTCCTAGCTGCACACCCTGGACAATAGCTCAGTTTTCTTCGCTTCTTGCAGTCTCTTTGCAGGTGCCCCTTCTCTCCGCAATTCCAGCATCTAGGCGCACCATTTACATGCGGATCTCGCTCAATCTCCACGCGCTCACACCTGGACTCGTCTGTCACTACCTCGCGAATCCGGGCAGTGGTACGGCTCACATTTTTTGCTGCCTCATAATTCAGACTATAAGCCAATGCATCCTTAACTGTTTGCTTTTGAGCTAAACGCACGGCTTGCTGCAATTCTTGGTCTTTTAATGCACTGATGAATGCTTCTGTTGCTGTGTCATCTCGATGTTCTGGGTCATAAGCTGGGTAAGCCAAAAGTGCCAGTCGCGCAATGTCTTGCGCTAGCTGCTGTAATGTTTCGCCAGACTTCTGCATCCGATGCCGTAGCTGTGACCGATAAATCTGCTTCAGATGATCGTCTCCATAACGCATGTCGAGCGCATTCATTATAGCAACCGGGTTTGAATGCAACTCAACGGGGATGGTCGGCAACGACTCGGCAGCTGGGCCTCTTAGAGCAAGAATCAATGCAGTTGCTCGTTCCTGCTCATTCCAGTGATTTATCCGAGCGGCTGCTTCAAACTGAGTTTTGTAAATAGTCCAGACTGTTTGCCCATCGAATATTGGTGCTTGCACATTTCGTGATGTGCTTTGCGCTGCGGTTATAAGCGAGGCTGGTGAGGTGGTTACTATTGCCTTTGCTGCTTCCAATTCCTTTTTCATGTTTCCCATCTCATGGTTGATTCTCTCCTCTACCTGGCTGATATCATGGTTTATTCTCTCCTCGACCTGGCTGATCTCATAGTTAATTCTCTCCTCGACCTGGTAAACCTTTTCCTCGACGCATTTAATTTGTTTGTTCAGACTACCGAGCTTCGCTTTTATTTCGGTTGACTGTTTTTGAAAATCTGCCTTGATTTCGATCGCTTGTTGATCCAGCTTCGCTGATTGTTCATTTAGCTTCGTTGATTGTTCATTTAGCTTCGCAGTTAAATTGGAGGACTGTTCATTTAGCTTGGCAGTAAAATTGGAAGACTGTTGCCGCTGCTCTTGCTGCATCAGCATTAACATTTGCATTATCGCATTTGCTGGCTCCTTTGATTTTGGTGTTTCTACTTCTCCACATTCTGCGCCTTGTTCCGCATCTGAGGGCTCACCCGAATCCAGATTCACGCCTTCCGACTCGATCGCGTCACGCAAGCGTGCAGTCAGTATGGCCTTTATACCTTGTGTGGCCAGATTTCGCTGTTCCAATTCCTCCTTGAGCTCCGATGGCATTTTTATTGTTTCGGCTATTTTTCCACCAGTTTCCTCGTTAATTTTCACTATTGTGCACTTTAAAAATGTTCAAAAGTGTTCATTTCCAAAATTTTCTTTCTCACTTCTTGACACCATTGTCGCGTGTTATGGTTCGCGGCCAATAATTTTAATGTTCCGGGAAAGTGAAAACGCAATGTCTTTTAAATTAAAAGAGTTTATTTATTTACTAAAAATGCACAATCACTCATTTAACTATTTCACAATTTTAATTAGAATCTAACTTTCACTTGTCAATTAAATTTCTCTAACAACTGTCTTCACTTAACAAGCAACGAAAATCACTCCACTATTACTTGATCAATATCGCTTTTCAATTCGCTATCGCAGTTTTTACTACATCGCGGTTCTAATGAATGATCCCCCCATTCATTCAGCTCGCCTTTATATAGGGTCTCTACCCATTCAACCCATTTCTCGTACATTGGCGAATGTTCTACCGAGAGGTACCTGGTATATTCGAGCAGCTTAATGAATGGAGTGACGTCACTTTCAGATGTTGATCATGCTTGGTGGGTTCTCGTGGTTTCGAGTAAATTCACTTTGTTGATCATGAGGTTCTTAATGGTTGTGAAAACAATTGCAACAGTAGCTCGCAGAATTATTCGTGCATGTAACACTGCCGCCACCTCAGTTCTTTTCGCCCCGAAAAGATGTGTCGCCAGTTTTAGTCAATTCTCCCTGGATGTAATGTGGGGCAAGACGGTTCAGGTGCACGGTTTTCATTTTGGCTCTTGGGTTACGATGTTCCTGTATTCGGTATACGCAGTCGTTGATTCGCTTTGCAACTCGGCAACTCCCAATTATGTTGCAACTTTGGAGACCTGCCCTTTCGCCGTTGCGGGTTATATAGCCACACCAAGTCATCTTGCTGGAAGCCAGTAGAATTTGCCTTTAGATCATACCTGGTCTTCATGCGGTCAGTAGCCGATTCGTGGTGTTTTCGCACTGTCCGATGTATCTGGTTCAACCGTTGTCTTAGCTCACTTGCGTACTCCGAGATGGTTTGGGGTTTCTCGGGACGTGTTCCGAACTTTATATCAGCTGGCAGACGAATAGTCTTTCCAAAATTGACTTTGGCTGGGGCTTGGCCCGTCGATGCATGTTCGGCAGCTCTGTACGCCATCAAAAATAGTGGGATATGTCGGTCCCAGTCCCTTTGGTTCTCGTCAACCATCTTGGCCAGGTGTTTATTGAGAGTGCCGTTGAAACGTTCGACCATTCCATCGGATTGGGGATGCAGCGGTGTTGTCCTCGTTTTCCGTATTCCCAGCAGCTCGCACATTTCGCCAAAAACTAGTGACTCGAAGTTTCGGCCTTGATCTGAATGTAGTTGCTTCCTGGTTGGGAATGGGGTAGACCTCGGGCCACTTGCTGAAATAATCGGCTACAACCAGTGTGTATCGATTTCCCCATTCAGATTCAGGAAAGGGTCCAGCGATGTCAACAGTAATCCTTTCAAACGGTACTCCCACGTTACAGGTTTGCATTTGTCCTCTCAGTCGTCGCTTTGGACCTTTGACGGAAGCGCAAATTGTGCATCTGCGACACCAGTCCTCTACGTCTTCTCGAGCGTGGAGCCAGTAGAACCTTTCCCGCAATTTCGCTAAGGTCTTGTTAACACCAAGGTGGCCTCCCGAGGATCCTTCATGCATTTCCTTAACCGCATCGTGGATTCGGCTTTTGGGTAGTATAGTTTGCATCTTATAGGAGCTGCCATCCGCCGTTTCCCATTTCCGCTTGAGTACGCCACCCTCTACCTGAAGGGAGTTCCATTGTGCGCAGTAGCTTTTCAGGGTTGCGCCATGCATTGAAACGTCTTTCCACTCAGGTCGCCCAGTCGTCTCCTTCCATACGAGCAATGGTCCGATGTCTTCATCGGCTAACTGGGCATTTCGAATCTCCTCCGATGACCAACCTTGATCGAATTCGGCCGTTATCAATCGCAGATCAACGGGCGGTTCGTTTTCCTCAATCCGTCGGCAATGCTTGCAGTTAGATGGACATGGATGACGAGATAGGGCGTCAGCATTTCCATGAACTCTGCCCTTGTGAAGTAGTTGGGGCCTCACTAGGTCTGGTTGGATCGTCGATCGGGTTGCACTAGTGTCGTTTGTTATGGTGCAATGTTCTTCATCAACTTGACCAGGAAGGCATCTGTCTGCTTCTCCACGATGTTGTCTTGGCACGGTGATGGGGGTGCTGGGGATGTCGATCCTCCTAGCCGACGTCCGTCGCATGAAGTTGGCCCTTTCAGTTTGATGGGCTTCTATTCTAGCCTCCTGACACGGTCTGCATCTCCACCATTCTGGACAATGGCCCCGTTTTCTTCGCTTCTTGCAGTCTCTTTGCAGAAGCCCCTTCTCACCGCAATCCCAGCATCTAGGCGCTCATTTTCCACGCGCTCACACCTGCACTCGTCTGCCACTACCTTGCGAACCCGGGCAGTGGTACGAGTCACATTTCCACTGCCTCAAAGTTCAGACTATAAGCGAATGCATCCTTGACTGTTTGCTTTTGAGCTAAACGCACAGCTTGTTGCAATTCTGGGTCCCTTTATGCGCTAATGAACGCTTCTGTTGCTGCGTCATCTCGATGTTCTGGGTCGTAAGCTGAGTAAGCCAAAAGTGCCAGTCGCTCAATGTCTTGGGCTAGCTGCTGTAAGGTTTCGCCAGGCTTCTGCATCCGATGCCGTAGCTGTGCCCGGTAAATCTGCTTCAGATGATCGCCTCCATAACGCATCTCGAGCGCATTCAGTATAGCAGCCGGGTTTGAGTGTAACTCAACGGGGATAGCCCGAAAAGCAAGAATTAGTGCATTCGCTCGTTCCTGCTCATTCCAGTGATTTGCCCTAGCGGCAGCTTCAAACTGTGTTTTGTAAACACTCCGAATATTGGTGCTTTCACATTTCTGGATGTGCTTTGCACTGGGGTTATAAGTGGGGCTGGTGAGTTGGTTACTACTGCCTTCGCTGCTTCAAAGTCCTTTTTCACTTTTTCCATCTGATGGTTCATTCTCTCCTCGACCTGGCTAATCTCATGATTGATTCTCTCCTCGACTTGATAAACCTTTTCTTCGACGCATTTAATTTGGCTGTTCAGACTACCGAGCTCCGCCTTTATTTCGGTTGACTGTTTTTGCAAATCCGCCTTGATTTCGATCGCTTGTTGGTCCATTTTTGCTATTTATTCATTTAGCTTCGTTGATTGTTCATTTAGCTTCGCAGTTAAATTCGATGACTGTTCATTTAGCTTCGCAGTTAAATTGGATGACTGTTGTCGGTGCTCTTGCTGCATCAGCATTAACATTTGCATCAGCGCATTTTCTGGTTCCTTTGGTTTTGGTGTTTCTGCTTCACCCTTAAGTTCCGCCATGGTAAATTCATTTATTTTCAAATGTTAGCTTCCTGGTTATTATTTATTTTAATTATTTCGGCTTTTATTATTATTTTTTTCCCACCAATTTCCACGTTAATTTTCACTATTGTGCACTTTAAAAATGTTTAAACGTTTTCACTTCCAAAATTTTCTTTCTCACTTCTTGACACCATTGTCGCGTCTTATGGTTCGCGGCCAATAATTTTAATGTTCCGGGGAAGTGAAAACGCAATGTCTTTTAAATTAAATTAAAAGAGTTTATTTATTTACTAAAAATGCACAATCACTCATTTAACTATTTCACAATTTTAATTAGAATCTAACTTTCACTTGTCAATTAAATTTCTCTAACAACTGTCTTCACTTAACAATCAACGAAAATCACTCCACTATTACTCGATCAATATCGCTTTTCAATTCGCTATCGCAGTTTTTACTACATCGCGGTTCTAATGAATGATCCCCCCATTCATTCAGCTCGCCTTTATATAGGGTCTCTACCCATTCAACCCATTTCTCGTACATTGGCGAATGTTCTACCGAGAGGTACCTGGTATATTCGAGCAGCTTAATGAATGGAGTGACGTCACTTTCAGATGTTGATCATGCTTGGTGGGTTCTCGTGGTTTCGAGTAAATTCACTTTGTTGATCATGAGGTTCTTAATGGTTGTGAAAACAATTGCAACAGTAGCTCGCAGAATTATTCGTGCATGTAACACTGCCGCCACCTCAGTTCTTTTCGCCCCGAAAAGATGTGTCGCCAGTTTTAGTCAATTCTCCCTGGATGTTATATGGGGCAAGACGGTTCAGGTGCACGGTTTTCATTTTGGCTCTTGGGTTACGATGTTCCTGTATTCGGTATACGCAGTCGTTGATTCGCTTTGCAACTCGGCAACTCCCGATTATGTTGCAACTTTGGAGACCTGCCCTTTCGCCGTTGCGGGTTATATAGCCACACCAAGTCATCTTGCTGGAAGCCAGTAGAATTTGCCTTTAGATCATACCTGGTCTTCATGCGGTCAGTAGCCGATTCGAGGTGTTTTCGCACTGTCCGATGTATCTGGTTCAACCGTTGTCTTAGCTCACTTGCGTACTCCGAGATGGTTTGGGGTTTCTCGGGACGTGTTCCGAACTTTATATCAGCTGGCAGACGAATAGTCTTTCCAAAAATGACTTTGGCTGGGGCTTGGCCCGTCGATGCATGTTCGGCAGCTCTGTACGCCATCAAAAATAGTGGGATATGTCGGTCCCAGTCCCTTTGGTTCTCGTCAACCATCTTGGCCAGGTGTTTATTGAGAGTGCCGTTGAAACGTTCGACCATTCCATCGGATTGGGGATGCAGCGGTGTTGTCCTCGTTTTCCGTATTCCCAGCAGCTCGCACATTTCGCCAAAAACTAGTGACTCGAAGTTTCGGCCTTGATCTGAATGTAGTTCACAAGGTACGTCGTACCTGCTGACCCAATTTAACACTAGCTGTTCGGCTACAGTAGTTGCTTCCTGGTTGGGAATGGGGTAGACCTCGGGCCACTTGCTGAAATAATCGGCTACAACCAGTGTGTATCGATTTCCCCATTCAGATTCAGGAAAGGGTCCAGCGATGTCAACAGCAATCCTTTCAAACGGTACTCCCACGTTATAGGTTTGCATTTGTCCTCTCAGTCGTCGCTTTGGACCTTTGACGGAAGCGCAAATTGTGCATCTGCGACACCAGTCCTCTACGTCTTCTCGAGCGTGGCGCCAGTAGAACCTTTCGCGCAATTTCGCTAAGGTCTTGTTAACACCAAGGTGGCCTCCCGAAGATCCTTCATGCATTTCCTTAACCACATCGTGGATTCGGCTTTTGGGTAGTAAAGTTTGCATCCTATAGGAGCTGCCATCCGCCTTTTCCCATTTCCACTTGAGTATGCCACTCTCTGCCTGAAGGGAGTTCCATTGTGCCCAATAGCTTTTCAGGGTTGGCCATGCATTGAAACGTCTTTCCACTCAGGACGCCCAGTCGTCTCCTTCCATACGAGCAATGGTCCGATTTCTTCATCGGTTAACTGGGCATTTCGAATCTCCTCCGATGACCAACCTTCATCGAAATCGGCCGTTATCACTTGCAGATCAACGGTCGGCTGCGTTTCCTTAGCCCGTTGGCAGTGCTTGCAGTTACATGGACACGGATGACGAGATAGGGCTGCATACTCAAGGCGTTAGCCCGAGTAGTAGCGTCCCAAGGATCCTTCGTGCATCTCCTTAACCACGTCGTGGATTCGGCTTTTGGGAAGTATAGTTTGCATCTTATAGAAGCTGCCATCCGCCGTTTCCCATTTCCGCTTGAGTACGCCACCCTCTACCTGAAGGGAGTTCCATTGTGCGCAGTAGCTTTTCAGGGTTGCGCCATGCATTGAAACGTCTTTCCACTCAGGTCGCCCAGTTGTCTCCTTCCACACGAGCAATGGTCCGATGTCTTCATCGGCTAACTGGGCATTTCGAACCTCCTTCGGTGACCAACCTTCATCGAATTCGGACGTTATCAATCGCAGATCAACGGGCGGTTCCTTTTTCTCAATCCGTCGGCAATGTTTGCAGTTAGCTGGACATGGACGACGAGATAGGGCGTCAGCATTTCCATGAACTCCGCCCTTCCGATGAACAATTTCGTAGTCGTATGACTGCAATCTTTCGATCCATCTCGCAACTTGTCCTTCGGGGTTTTTGAAGTTGAGCAGCCATCTCAGCGATACATAGTCCGTTCGAAGAACAAATTTCTGGCCATATAGGTACTTGTGGAACTGCTTGGTGGCCTCTATTATAGCCAATAGCTCCTTCCTGGTCACGCAGTAGTTCCTCTAACTTTTTGAAAGAACTCGACAGTAATACGAGAGGACTCTTTCTTCGCCATTGATCTGCTGGGAGAGTACAGCTCCAATACCACCGTTGCTTGCATCGGTGTCAACTACAAACATTTTTTCGGGTTTCGTATATGCCAGCACGGGTGATTCACACAGCTTCTCCTTCAAGGTTTCAAAGGCTACCTGGCATTGTTCATTCCAGACATACGGACGATTTTTCTCGGTTAGCTGATGAAGACACTTAGCTATTTTGGCAAAGTCCTTGACGAATCTTCGATAGTAGGTTGCCAGACCCAGAAAACTTCATAGTTGGCGCTTGTTGTTTGGTGTTGGCCAGCTTTTCACGGCTTCAATTTTCTCAGGGTCTGTTTTGACCCCTTCTGCTGATACGACGTGTCCCAGGTATTTTACTTCAGCTGCGAAAAGGGTACACTTGTCGGGACTAAGTTTCAAATTCGCCAGTCGCAATCGGGAGAAAACCTCTTCTAAGTTCCGCACATGCTCTTCGAACGTTCTTCCGATGACAATGATGTCATCTAGGTACACCAAGCAGGTTTTCCAGGTTAGGCCACGTAGCACGTATTCCATCAGGCGTTCGAAGGTGGCTGGAGCATTGCAAAGCCCAAATGGCATCACCACAAATTGCTACAATCCGGTCCCAACTGAAAATGCGGTCTTCTCTCGGTCCTTCTTGTCGATTCCTACCTGCCAGTAGCCACTCTTGAGATCGAGTGTAGAAAACCATTTTGCGTCGGCCAAAGTGTCCATGATGTCATCGATGCGTGGAAACGGGTAACTATCTTTCTTAGTGACGAACTACTGGCGCGGCCCATGGACTGACAGAAGGTTCGATAACGCCTTGTTTTTCCATGTCCGAGATCAGTGCGCTCACTTCTCCTTGTTTGGCTATAGGAAGACGTCTTGGTGCTTGTCGAATTGGCTTGGCTCCCTGTGTATCTATGACGTGAGTTACCATACTCGTTCAGCCATGGTCATCCGGGATTGTTGAGAAGATGTCACTGTACTTGGTGACCAGATCAGAGGCTCGCTTGAATAGCTGCACTGGTAATTTGACCAGCTTCAATATTGCAGACGTGGATTCCCGGGCTTTGTCTGCGTCTTGCCTCCTTTTCCAATGATGGTCGTGAGTGGCTTCCAAGGAGGTGATGGTGGAAACAGGCTGGCAGCTGCCGATGACTTCTCCCGCTTTGATGCTCGTGGTTGAGTCTGCGGTGTTAAGGACTCTAACCGGCACGTATCCGTTCCTTATAGATCTTACAAGGCTTCGTCCTAAAATCAAACTGCGCAATGTGGACGTCTTCGTTGGCTCTATCAGATAAGATCGCTGGTCTCCAGAATCACCATCAAGCTTGGCCCCTACAATGTTTTCAGAAGAATTCCGCACATCAGTGTCGGCACATACTACTACATTCATTTTGGGAATTTGAACGCTAGGATCCTCCATCAAAACTTCGACATTCTGCCATTTCAATACCCGTTTGCCCAAATCCAACGTGATTCCATGTGGTCGCAGAAAATCCATTCCGAGAATGCAGTCATCCATAATGTTTGCGACCAGAAAGTTATGTCGGAACGCAAGGTCTCCCAACTGTATCTGGAGGTTGACCTCTCCATGAACAGGTGCAGTTTCTCCCGTAGCTGTCCGTAGTGAGAAAATCCTGCCCTTGTGAAGTAGTTGTTGCCTCACTAGGTCTGGTCGGATAATCGATCGGGTTGCACCAGTGTCGATTGTTATGGTACAATGTTCTGCATCAACTTGACCCGGAAGGCATAAGTCTGCTTCTCCACGATGTAGTCTTGACACGGTGATGGTGTTGCTGGGGACGTCGATCCTCCTAGCCAACCTCTGCCCCACGAAGTTGGCTCTTACATGTTTTCCGACCCCTCAGCTTGAAGGGCTTCCATTCTGGACTCCTGACTCGGTCTAAGTCTTCTCCTAGCTGCACACCCTGGACAATAGCTCAGTTTTCTTCGCTTCTTGCAGTCTCTTTGCAGGTGCCCCTTCTCTCCGCAATTCCAGCATCTAGGCGCACCATTTACATGCGGATCTCGCTCAATCTCCACGCGCTCACACCTGGACTCGTCTGTCACTACCTCGCGAATCCGGGCAGTGGTACGGCTCACATTTTTTGCTGCCTCATAATTCAGACTATAAGCCAATGCATCCTTAACTGTTTGCTTTTGAGCTAAACGCACGGCTTGCTGCAATTCTTGGTCTTTTAATGCACTGATGAATGCTTCTGTTGCTGTGTCATCTCGATGTTCTGGGTCATAAGCTGGGTAAGCCAAAAGTGCCAGTCGCGCAATGTCTTGCGCTAGCTGCTGTAATGTTTCGCCAGACTTCTGCATCCGATGCCGTAGCTGTGACCGATAAATCTGCTTCAGATGATCGTCTCCATAACGCATGTCGAGCGCATTCATTATAGCAACCGGGTTTGAATGCAACTCAACGGGGATGGTCGGCAACGACTCGGCAGCTGGGCCTCTTAGAGCAAGAATCAATGCAGTTGCTCGTTCCTGCTCATTCCAGTGATTTATCCGAGCGGCTGCTTCAAACTGAGTTTTGTAAATAGTCCAGACTGTTTGCCCATCGAATATTGGTGCTTGCACATTTCGTGATGTGCTTTGCGCTGCGGTTATAAGCGAGGCTGGTGAGGTGGTTACTATTGCCTTTGCTGCTTCCAATTCCTTTTTCATGTTTCCCATCTCATGGTTGATTCTCTCCTCTACCTGGCTGATATCATGGTTTATTCTCTCCTCGACCTGGCTGATCTCATAGTTAATTCTCTCCTCGACCTGGTAAACCTTTTCCTCGACGCATTTAATTTGTTTGTTCAGACTACCGAGCTTCGCTTTTATTTCGGTTGACTGTTTTTGAAAATCTGCCTTGATTTCGATCGCTTGTTGATCCAGCTTCGCTGATTGTTCATTTAGCTTCGTTGATTGTTCATTTAGCTTCGCAGTTAAATTGGAGGACTGTTCATTTAGCTTGGCAGTAAAATTGGAAGACTGTTGCCGCTGCTCTTGCTGCATCAGCATTAACATTTGCATTATCGCATTTGCTGGCTCCTTTGATTTTGGTGTTTCTACTTCTCCACATTCTGCGCCTTGTTCCGCATCTGAGGGCTCACCCGAATCCAGATTCACGCCTTCCGACTCGATCGCGTCACGCAAGCGTGCAGTCAGTATGGCCTTTATACCTTGTGTGGCCAGATTTCGCTGTTCCAATTCCTCCTTGAGCTCCGATGGCATTTTTATTGTTTCGGCTATTTTTCCACCAGTTTCCTCGTTAATTTTCACTATTGTGCACTTTAAAAATGTTCAAAAGTGTTCATTTCCAAAATTTTCTTTCTCACTTCTTGACACCATTGTCGCGTGTTATGGTTCGCGGCCAATAATTTTAAT
This sequence comes from Odontomyia ornata, assembly GCA_963969285.1. NCBI lineage: Eukaryota > Metazoa > Arthropoda > Insecta > Diptera > Stratiomyidae > Odontomyia > Odontomyia ornata. Next base: position 191,266,240 of record OZ017738.1, read on the forward strand.
GTTCCGGGAAAGTGAAAACGCAATGTCTTTTAAATTAAAAGAGTTTATTTATTTACTAAAAATGCACAATCACTCATTTAACTATTTCACAATTTTAATTAGAATCTAACTTTCACTTGTCAATTAAATTTCTCTAACAACTGTCTTCACTTAACAAGCAACGAAAATCACTCCACTATTACTTGATCAATATCGCTTTTCAATTCGCTATCGCAGTTTTTACTACATCGCGGTTCTAATGAATGATCCCCCCATTCATTCAGCTCGCCTTTATATAGGGTCTCTACCCATTCAACCCATTTCTCGTACATTGGCGAATGTTCTACCGAGAGGTACCTGGTATATTCGAGCAGCTTAATGAATGGAGTGACGTCACTTTCAGATGTTGATCATGCTTGGTGGGTTCTCGTGGTTTCGAGTAAATTCACTTTGTTGATCATGAGGTTCTTAATGGTTGTGAAAACAATTGCAACAGTAGCTCGCAGAATTATTCGTGCATGTAACACTGCCGCCACCTCAGTTCTTTTCGCCCCGAAAAGATGTGTCGCCAGTTTTAGTCAATTCTCCCTGGATGTAATGTGGGGCAAGACGGTTCAGGTGCACGGTTTTCATTTTGGCTCTTGGGTTACGATGTTCCTGTATTCGGTATACGCAGTCGTTGATTCGCTTTGCAACTCGGCAACTCCCAATTATGTTGCAACTTTGGAGACCTGCCCTTTCGCCGTTGCGGGTTATATAGCCACACCAAGTCATCTTGCTGGAAGCCAGTAGAATTTGCCTTTAGATCATACCTGGTCTTCATGCGGTCAGTAGCCGATTCGTGGTGTTTTCGCACTGTCCGATGTATCTGGTTCAACCGTTGTCTTAGCTCACTTGCGTACTCCGAGATGGTTTGGGGTTTCTCGGGACGTGTTCCGAACTTTATATCAGCTGGCAGACGAATAGTCTTTCCAAAATTGACTTTGGCTGGGGCTTGGCCCGTCGATGCATGTTCGGCAGCTCTGTACGCCATCAAAAATAGTGGGATATGTCGGTCCCAGTCCCTTTGGTTCTCGTCAACCATCTTGGCCAGGTGTTTATTGAGAGTGCCGTTGAAACGTTCGACCATTCCATCGGATTGGGGATGCAGCGGTGTTGTCCTCGTTTTCCGTATTCCCAGCAGCTCGCACATTTCGCCAAAAACTAGTGACTCGAAGTTTCGGCCTTGATCTGAATGTAGTTGCTTCCTGGTTGGGAATGGGGTAGACCTCGGGCCACTTGCTGAAATAATCGGCTACAACCAGTGTGTATCGATTTCCCCATTCAGATTCAGGAAAGGGTCCAGCGATGTCAACAGTAATCCTTTCAAACGGTACTCCCACGTTACAGGTTTGCATTTGTCCTCTCAGTCGTCGCTTTGGACCTTTGACGGAAGCGCAAATTGTGCATCTGCGACACCAGTCCTCTACGTCTTCTCGAGCGTGGAGCCAGTAGAACCTTTCCCGCAATTTCGCTAAGGTCTTGTTAACACCAAGGTGGCCTCCCGAGGATCCTTCATGCATTTCCTTAACCGCATCGTGGATTCGGCTTTTGGGTAGTATAGTTTGCATCTTATAGGAGCTGCCATCCGCCGTTTCCCATTTCCGCTTGAGTACGCCACCCTCTACCTGAAGGGAGTTCCATTGTGCGCAGTAGCTTTTCAGGGTTGCGCCATGCATTGAAACGTCTTTCCACTCAGGTCGCCCAGTCGTCTCCTTCCATACGAGCAATGGTCCGATGTCTTCATCGGCTAACTGGGCATTTCGAATCTCCTCCGATGACCAACCTTGATCGAATTCGGCCGTTATCAATCGCAGATCAACGGGCGGTTCGTTTTCCTCAATCCGTCGGCAATGCTTGCAGTTAGATGGACATGGATGACGAGATAGGGCGTCAGCATTTCCATGAACTCTGCCCTTGTGAAGTAGTTGGGGCCTCACTAGGTCTGGTTGGATCGTCGATCGGGTTGCACTAGTGTCGTTTGTTATGGTGCAATGTTCTTCATCAACTTGACCAGGAAGGCATCTGTCTGCTTCTCCACGATGTTGTCTTGGCACGGTGATGGGGGTGCTGGGGATGTCGATCCTCCTAGCCGACGTCCGTCGCATGAAGTTGGCCCTTTCAGTTTGATGGGCTTCTATTCTAGCCTCCTGACACGGTCTGCATCTCCACCATTCTGGACAATGGCCCCGTTTTCTTCGCTTCTTGCAGTCTCTTTGCAGAAGCCCCTTCTCACCGCAATCCCAGCATCTAGGCGCTCATTTTCCACGCGCTCACACCTGCACTCGTCTGCCACTACCTTGCGAACCCGGGCAGTGGTACGAGTCACATTTCCACTGCCTCAAAGTTCAGACTATAAGCGAATGCATCCTTGACTGTTTGCTTTTGAGCTAAACGCACAGCTTGTTGCAATTCTGGGTCCCTTTATGCGCTAATGAACGCTTCTGTTGCTGCGTCATCTCGATGTTCTGGGTCGTAAGCTGGGTAAGCCAAAAGTGCCAGTCGCTCAATGTCTTGGGCTAGCTGCTGTAAGGTTTCGCCAGGCTTCTGCATCCGATGCCGTAGCTGTGCCCGGTAAATCTGCTTCAGATGATCGCCTCCATAACGCATCTCGAGCGCATTCAGTATAGCAGCCGGGTTTGAGTGTAACTCAACGGGGATAGCCCGAAAAGCAAGAATTAGTGCATTCGCTCGTTCCTGCTCATTCCAGTGATTTGCCCTAGCGGCAGCTTCAAACTGTGTTTTGTAAACACTCCGAATATTGGTGCTTTCACATTTCTGGATGTGCTTTGCACTGGGGTTATAAGTGGGGCTGGTGAGTTGGTTACTACTGCCTTCGCTGCTTCAAAGTCCTTTTTCACTTTTTCCATCTGATGGTTCATTCTCTCCTCGACCTGGCTAATCTCATGATTGATTCTCTCCTCGACTTGATAAACCTTTTCTTCGACGCATTTAATTTGGCTGTTCAGACTACCGAGCTCCGCCTTTATTTCGGTTGACTGTTTTTGCAAATCCGCCTTGATTTCGATCGCTTGTTGGTCCATTTTTGCTATTTATTCATTTAGCTTCGTTGATTGTTCATTTAGCTTCGCAGTTAAATTCGATGACTGTTCATTTAGCTTCGCAGTTAAATTGGATGACTGTTGTCGGTGCTCTTGCTGCATCAGCATTAACATTTGCATCAGCGCATTTTCTGGTTCCTTTGGTTTTGGTGTTTCTGCTTCACCCTTAAGTTCCGCCATGGTAAATTCATTTATTTTCAAATGTTAGCTTCCTGGTTATTATTTATTTTAATTATTTCGGCTTTTATTATTATTTTTTTCCCACCAATTTCCACGTTAATTTTCAATATTGTGCACTTTAAAAATGTTTAAACGTTTTCACTTCCAAAATTTTCTTTCTCACTTCTTGACACCATTGTCGCGTGTTATGGTTCGCGGCCAATAATTTTAATGTTCCGGGGAAGTGAAAACGCAATGTCTTTTAAATTAAATCAAAAGAGTTTATTTATTTACTAAAAATGCACAATCACTCATTTAACTATTTCACAATTTTAATTAGAATCTAACTTTCACTTGTCAATTAAATTTCTCTAACAACTGTCTTCACTTAACAATCAACGAAAATCACTCCACTATTACTCGATCAATATCGCTTTTCAATTCGCTATCGCAGTTTTTACTACATCGCGGTTCTAATGAATGATCCCCCCATTCATTCAGCTCGCCTTTATATAGGGTCTCTACCCATTCAACCCATTTCTCGTACATTGGCGAATGTTCTACCGAGAGGTACCTGGTATATTCGAGCAGCTTAATGAGTGGAGTGACGTCACTTTCAGATGTTGATCATGCTTGGTGGGTTCTCGTGGTTTCGAGTAAATTCACTTTGTTGATCATGAGGTTCTTAATGGTTGTGAAAACAATTGCAACAGTAGCTCGCAGAATTATTCGTGCATGTAACAACATATATATATATATATATATATATATATATATATATATATATATATATTATATATATAAATATATGTATATATGAATATGTTTATATATATATATATATATATATATAAATATATATATATATATATATATATATATATATATATATATATATATTTATATATATATATATATATATATATATATATATATATATATATATATATATAATATATATATATATATATATATAAATATATATAATATATATATGTATACACACACACACACACATATATATATATATATACATAAAGTTAACACCGCAATGGGTAAATTTAACTAAGAAGATCCTTCTTAACCGTATCACTCGTTCACGTTTATTCTATACACATCGCATTCGTTTTCAGTAAACTATGGTACCTAATTTTCATTTGATGTCCTACAGCTAAATGAAAACTCGACTATTTATTTTAATGTTCATCTTTAAAGTCATGATCAGTTATAGAAGGAAAAATATCGTCTTTTTAGGTCGCGATTCCCGTCGGTCTTTAGTGTGGAAATCACTAATTTTAGATTTCTGGGTATGTCATGTATAATATTATATAGAAATTAGCGAATCAATTTTCAAATGGTGATTAGCTCTACAATTCGCAGTCACTCAATCTTTATTATTTCTTGGGGGAATTTGGCAAATCCACCTTAAACATCTTCATTTAAAGATTTGAGAAAGATTTTTTAATTAGTTTATCAGTAAGCGAAGGCCGAGCGTGGAAGATAAATGCAATTATGAAATTTCATCCAATGATATTGCTCTAAATCATCTTGTATTGTAGCATTTATGCTGCATTTAGAATTAATTTATTGGTTATTTTCGGCAGAAATGATTGACAAAAATGTACCGCTTATAGAAAAAATTAAGGATACTGATCATTTTTATCATCCATGACCAAAAGATTCTCCATCAAATCTTGGAAGAGTTGCAAAATAATTGGCATTTCGTAAGAAAGAGCATTAATTCGTAAGAAAGATTATTAATTCGTAAGAAAGATCATTAGTTACAAAAACATATTGAATTCGCATAAGTAGGAAAATTAAAAATAACTCTCACCTCTAAGCATGGTGGTCGCCATCACCGGTGTGTAGTCGTATCCACCTTCTTCTAATATTTTTCTTCTCTAATAATTTTTCAGAAAAAAATTATTAAAAATAAGTTACTCAATCATGTAGCTACAAAAAATTTCATAAGTAATCATTAAAATTCAATTTTTCGACATTATGTACCATATTGAACTGTTAATATCTACAGATTCCTTGAAAGGATTGCAATTCCGTGCCGATACATTTTAGTCCAATATGTTATTTTTCATTTGACATCCCTATAATCAAAATCCTTATATGCATTCGTCAGTTATGCTGAAAAATCGGGGTGAAAGTAGGAAATTTTTTAGTTTTAACGATAAAAATCCTTTACCGTTACTTGATTTTCTTCTCCTCTAAACGGGAACTAATGGAAAGTAAGACGTATCATTTGCTGAAAACAGGACCCTTCTACCCATCCCCGCTCAAAAATTATGCGTGAATCTTACACAACCAGTATACCCTATGTATACTGGAATGAATTTGATTTGTAAGATACACATCTCCTGGGGAGATGACACTTATCTACTACTATTTTACATTTTAAACTAGATCAACAAAGCCGAGAATTAATCAGATTGAATAATTTTATTTATTTTTAATTTGGGTGTACATTTACACATTGTTTAAGTTTTTAATGTTTTCAATGCTTGGAATTTTTTGTACTCTTTGAAAACTTCTAACGATTGATATTGAATGAAGTGCTTTTGACTTTGACTTGATACTCGTATTTCTTGAGATCGGCCGGATTTATCGCGCTTCCCATGTGAGCATTAGCGTGTAGAGGGAACCAAGAAGGCGAGCTTGTGGATCGGGGTGGCCACACGGCGTGGAACACCAATAGGCCGGGTGAGGTTCACGGCTCAAGCCAACACCTCACCCCTCACCATTCAGTTATCACCAAACAAACCCTCAGCTTAATTCCGGCGGTTAAACTTTACTCGCGAACGTTGCGTTATTTTTTGTAATTACGTGGGTAGCAACATGCTTTCTAGTAGATTCGAATCATACACTGATCAGCCAGTACTCAACCAAGAGTTTATATTTGGTCGCGGAGATGCTTTTGCTCCAATTTTCCCTGAAATCTGCTGAATACGCGAACACGTGAGCTCCCATTCCACAGAAGTTCTTCCTCCCCGTCTCGTCTCGTTTGTACGTAAACTAAGAAAGCAAACAAACGATATTCTCATAGGAGAAGCAGACTTGCGGAAGAGCGAGGAGAGCTTTTGAGCTGATTGCATCATTCTCCTCTCTGGAGCTTTTACAAGGCTGATTTCCACTCGCTCGCGAGATACGTTTTGTTTCTGTTTTTCCTTCTTCTTCTTCTTGCTGCTGGCTGACTCGTACTTGATTGTAAGATACATGTCGCTGCCGTCTCTTTACCTCCACCGCATACCTGCTATATGAGGTAACACGACTTGATCGTAATTTGATAATTCTTATCATGCGAATGAACGTAAAGCGGAAAGCTCCCCATATCTTTTAGTATTGATGCCATTGGCTGGCGAAGGCATGAGGCGGCGCGTTTGGCGTTCACAACAGTTCTTCCGGCACTTGAAAATAGGATTAACTTTTCTTGAGGAGAACAGTAAATTATCGTTTTACAAGACAAACGTATCAGATTACCACTAATTGACCTATTTGAGGCGTTGGCGATACGAGCAAACGTTATTGGCTGCTTCGACTCGTTGAACGTTTATCATGTTATTATTAATTTAACTTAGCTGCGTACCAGGTGGTGCGCCATATAATAGATGTCTTGTGCTGACTTGAGATGGTCATGTAAGGTTTTTTTTGCTTAGAGACGACAATGTGTACGGGATGTATTATTGATGTTTTTTTTTGTTTTGAGATTTACGTGTATCATGTGCGCCATATTTTTGATGTTTTTGCTTTGAAATAGTGATTTGTATCCAATGAGGTTGTGCGGATCGACATATTATTACTATTTTTTTTTGATTAGAGATAATGTGCATCCAATAGGTTGAGTGAGCGTTATTATTGGTGTTTTTTGTTTTGAATTATTATATTATACTATATCCCTTTTCATATTCTCTACTAACTATTGCTACTTAGCATTATCATGATCATCGATTTAACATCTACTATTTTAATTGAATTTATTTTTTCTTGCTTATTTCACAACAACATTGCTTCCCGCAATATTTATTTTTTCCAATTGAATCACAATGGTATGCTGTAGTTTTTAAATAATTTTCTATTTCGGGTTGCCTTACTTTTAATAAAATAATTGTTTACTTAGACTTATTACGCATTTCTATTTTATTTTATTTTGCTTATTTACTATTACAATCGGTTACAGTGTACGCCTGACAAACAAATTTTTATTTACTCATTGCGATCTAAATTTTGGCTTTTAATTTCTTTAGTTTTTGACTTGATATTTTGAATTTCTTGCAAATTTAACATTACTTATTTCAAAATTATATTTGATATCTATTATTACATATTTTGCATTTCTAGTCTGTAATTTTCATTCGATATGTTTTGGTCTTTCATTTCTTCAGTTTTTATCTTGATATTCTGAATCTCTTGTAAATTTAACATTACTCATTTTTAAATTATATTTGATATATTTTTTTACATTCTATATGTCCCTGGTTTGCTCGGTTAGAAGTAATTACAAGATTTCTTACAGCATTATGGAGTTATTGTAGTTAATAGTAATATTACCGCTTATAAATTTTGGCCATTATTTTGCTTTATTTTTTTATATGATTCATTACACTATTATAATTTTTTCCTTTACCGTTGAAATTGGTTACGATTTTTCCCTCTTATCTACGTTTATTCTTCTTTTTCGTAGCACTACAGCCCCTCTCGGGCCTTCGCTTCCTGCAAACAGCGCCTTCTAACTGTCTCGGTCCATTGACCGCGTCCTCCAATTTCGAAATCCGAGCAGCGATGAACTGTCTTCGTCGACCGAGTCAGACCAGCGTTTCCTCGGTTTCCCCACTGGCCGCCGGCCTTCAGTTCTCCCAACGAATACCGTTTTGGGTATCCGTTGATCGTCTATACGATTCATGTGACCAGCCCATTGCAGCTTCTGCAGTCTGACAATCGGTGAGACCCCAGGCTCGTCAAAAATTTTATACAGCTCATGGTTGTATCGAATTTGCCATTGGTCCCCGTCTAGCTACGCTCTTATTACTCGCCTCAGGACCCGTCGCTCAAAGGCGTTCAATATATTTACGGATGCGTGGGTTATGATCCACGTTTCACACCCATAGCATAACACAGGGCTTATCACAGATTTGTATACTTGGAGCTTTGTTTTCCTGTGTATGCAGCTGGATTTCAAGATCGTCAGAAATGAATAAAATATTTTATTTGCGAGCTGTATTCTGCGGTGTATTTCGTCGCTTTCATTACTGATTCTCGTCATTTTGGCGCTTAAATATACAAATTTGCTAACATTTACGATACTGGATTCACCAAGTGTGATATTTTGTCTGCTTGAGGTATTTTTCCTCGACTGCGTCATTAGTTTTGTTTTATTCTCATTGACTTGTAGCCCTAGGAGTGTTGCTTCGCTGTCGAGTTTCAGGAAGAGTTCTTTGGCAGTTGTTAATGGGCGTAATAAAATGTTGATGTCGTCCGCATAGGCTACTACTTGGCTCGACTTCTATAGTAATGTACCTCGTGTATCGACGGTATGACTTACTCCAAAGCCAAATTGAATAGCAATGAGACCAGCCCATCTCCCTGTTTTAGTCCGATATTTGTGTCAAAGGCATCGGTGAGTTGGTTATGATGCAGACTTGTACGCCGTACAAAGTAGTGATATGCCTCTATAATTTTCGCACTATAGCTTATCACCTTTTTTTTAGATAGGAATATAATTGATTGGCTCCACTCTTTCGGCATATGCTCTTCTTTCCAAATGTGGTGGATGACTTTGTGAATAGCTTTATGAACACTATTGCCACTATATTTGATGATCTCCACTGGAATCTTTTGGGCTTTGATGATGGAACAAACTTCATCCAGAGTTAGCGGGGCCAGTGGGAGCTCTCCGCCGACACCTATAGGCTCCGATGTTGTGGAGCTGTGCGGAGGATTAAGGAGGTTCGTGAAATATGATGCCCATCTTTCCTTAATCTTGGTTTCATCAGCGATGATATTGCCGATGTGATCACGGCAGAGAGTGTTTTTGGGCTGATAACCATGTCTCAGGCTTTTCACTACTTTGTATGCTTGTCTTGGGTTGTTGCTCGCTAAACTTACATCTATACTTTTCAATTGGTCGTCATAGTATTTTCTTTTCTTAATTCTAATTATCTTATTCGCTACCCTTCTGAGATTTTCATAGTGTTCTCTATTCGTCCTGGTTTTCCTACCTACGTAGTCTTTGTACGCCTGATTCTTTTTGTCTAACGCATTCTGGCACTTATCATCGAACCAATCATTTCTCTTGCGCCGGGCTTGATGTCCGATCGTCTGTTCTGCCACGGTCCTAATAGCCGCTTTCACTTCCATCTAGAGCTCGTTGGTTGTTTTCAGCGATACCGCTGACAAGATGGGTGCCAGCTGGTTGTCGAAGTTTTCCATTTTTGGCCACAGACGCCGTTTGGAGCCTTTTGATGTCGAATTTTTGTAAAGGGCTGGTCTTCGCTGAATATGCCTTTGACATACGACATCGATAGGTTAATTTGATCAAGTATTCATCCGAGTTACAATTGGCTCCTCGGTATGTACGGACGTCCAAAAATAAGACGCAAATTTTCGCTCAAATTAAATTTTAGTTACTTGATTGACAATACATCTCAAAGTTCCTACAGACACAGTTTGAATTGCGTTAAATTTGTTTTGTATTATTCTAACATGAAAATCACGATGATTTAGGTACGTTGCCACGAAATGCGAATGCGCAACCCTTCGCTGTTTATCTGCTACTGACATAAATGTATCACCCTCACTCCACACACGCATGAAACTGTACGCGCATCATCATCATCTTTCGCGCCAGACGCAACGTCAGCACAATGAATGCATGAAACTTTACGCGCATTATCATCATCTTTCGCGCAATCCCGCACACGTGATGCGCCCTACTACCGACAAATACAATGCGCACATTATGCTTACATTGCATTGTCGATAGCGCAACACACCATGAGATGGTAATGATGCGGAAACACACATTACTAATATTATTGCGATGACTGTAGTCTCCTGATTTTGTTGGTAGCTTGGGTTGGGATGATTGTGGTTGAGCAGATGAACCAATCTGGAAAATTCCAAGCTATTGAATTATTCACAAACAAAACCCATACGAAAAAAATAAAATATGAAAACAGACTAGTATAGATTAAAAATTTAACTTTTTTAGACAAGCCCATCAGTAATCAAAATCACTTTAAAGAATTTTATAATAAATCAATAATCAAAGCGGATATAATTAACATTGCCTTCAAAATCAATTCCCCCAATCATGGTTTTCCTCCCAAAAAGGCTATAAATACTTTGAAGTCCTTAATAAGACCTGCAATAGAAACAAATTTGGCAAACACAATAACGCACCCAAATATTTTTTAAATAAAATCGATAGTCTCAAAGGAAAATACCTTGGTGTTCCTATGACAGCTCCCAATATATTCACCTTTACCCTAGCTAAAGAATTACCAGCCAGACTAAGAGCAAACAACTACTTGCTAAAGAAATCCGAAAAAACGCATACTGAAAAATTTGAGAGAAATTATCACGGAAAACAACAATAACTCAAATTACAGTACGACATGCAGAAAATATGCTTTTTCAATAACATTTGGTACATATCCTTCTTACCAAATCCACACAATATTAAGTTTCAATCATATAGCTTCATGAATAATATCCCCAAAGCTTTTAAATTAATAAATTATGAAATTTTCAACAATTTAATGGAAGTTGTTTTACAGAACCTCATGGAAAATAGTGTAAACATATTCTTTACTGACGCTACAAAAAGTGGGCTACAATCTGTTTAAGCTACTTACTGCTACTACATAAAAAAGACGAAAAATTCTGCATCAACATAGACTCCATTGTTGTTAACGCAGAAATAAAAGCTATATATGAAGCCATAGTATCGGTAGAACTTCAACAATACTTTTGTTATTTTTACAGACTCCAAGAACGCAATAAAAGAAATTACTAACAATACAAATAAAATAATCACAGAAAAAATAAGAAAAAACTTAAAAGGCAGACAAAACTCCCTACTCCTTTTTTTCGCAGCACTACAGCCCCTTTCGGGCCTTCGCTTAGAGACAGTTGGAGTATCTCATTATTATGAATGAATGTATTACGCTTTGGCCGTGTGTATGTCCCAAAGACATCTAAAGTAAATGACGCGAAATATACTTATTTTCATCCATACGTGAGTGAAGGTTTTTACTATATACATGCCTTCCTCTCCCATACGAATGAAAATCCCCCCGCGTTTCACGCCGCTATAGCATCCACACACTCAAGTTGCTCTCTAGTTGTTCTCACGTAAATCCCACTCCTCTTATACTTTAACCCCCGGATTGTCAACGAAAACTCAACCATATGATTGAAAACATATGATTCGTGAAAATTCAACAGATGACGGGAAACTTCTTGTCAAGTTGAATTTGAAATTGTACACAGAACAATTTTTTAAGATAAATCTTGTTGACTGTAGTGCAAAAGCGTTGCAAAAGTGATAATGAATTAAACTGAAAAGTTTGACAGGGAGCACGAGTGTTGTTATGTCGGGAAAAGAAAAATGTAGTGATGTGTGTGGGATTGTAAAAACAGCTATCAGAAGCATGCCATGGACGTATCCTTTATAGGGTGTCATGTTAAATCTTTTATTTCGTTTAAATTAGAATACCCCCCACGGAAAATTGATTTAGTTCAAGAAGCGAAAATTGGTGGGAGACGTTACATCAAATTTATTTGAGATTCGAATCAACAGCCGATGACACGCCAACTTCACGCCACATCGTGAAGTGCACCAATTCTCGCGATGTATTTCGCATCCATTCTCTCTGAAATCTATGGTCGCTCCACCCAGCTGCGATACGTTCTGATTTTAAACCAACACGTATCATAACTGAACGGACTTATACTTCGTCCGAAGAATCACTCGAACTAAATCTCGTTGGCGCCAACGAGACTTCAACCAGGCTTTCGGCTTGCGGGTTGAGTCCTCTTTTTATACTGGATATCAAAATCCGAAGAATTCCATACTTTTGGATTCATAGATAAAGCGTCCAAAATAGTTATTGTTCAGGGTTTAGCCGTGAATTCATTTCTAGAATGCGATGAATCTATCAAAAAAATTATCGATTCAATTAACACAGAATGGCGTGAATATTAGCGCAAGACAGCTTTACACTAGTATACAGCCCTTAGCTACGAACAGATCTTATATTTAGAAAATAATCATGGTTTCACTATGTTACCGCAAATGGAAATATTCAAAAGCATATTAATATAACTCTCCTCAATAGAGCATAACATCTCAAAAGATTAAAAAAGTAACATTTGTTGCATATAGACGTGTTTTTAATCGCTCCTGGCAATAATTTCCAAAAATAATTAATTTTTACAAAAATCAGTTGAAAATAATTTTCGAATTATCGAATACCTGAAGTTTTCTGAAGAAGTCTCAAAAAGCGGAAATACATTCAACATACTGAAAAAGTCGAATTCAAAAACTTTGAATCTCTTGAAGTGTCCGTTATCAAAATTACTTGAACTTCCGAGTGGTGAGGTGGTGAGGCTGGAACGCCTCCAAAAGAGTGAGGTCAACCAATGCTAGTTCAAGTTCAAGTTCAAAAGCGCTTTATTTAATACCAATCGTTATAAATTTTTAAAAGAACATAAAGCAAATTCTAAACAATAAAACTATAAAAACCTTAATGGCCCGAATGGCTCTCTAAATTTATACGTTATCAGTTAAACACATTTAATGAAAAAAATACACTTGCAAATTTAAATTAATTAAGATTATTAGATATTTTTTGATTCAATTGGAAAAAGGAGAAAAAACCAACCAGCATTATTCAAAAATTACTTATACTACTAACACAACAATGAACTTATATCCTATACCTAATATGTTACACCCTAATTCTAAATAATTTCAATCAAAACAAAAAAAAAAAAAAAAGTTACCTTATATTGAAACCTATTCCTAGCTTATAATACAAATAAACGACAATACTAGATGTAGCAATAATGAGATGCATCAAAAAAACTAAGTAACGAGAAAAAGCACAAAAACAGAAAATAAACACGAATAATTTAGACATTGTCATTCAGCCACCAATACCTAGATTGTTCCATCTCAGCTCGACCAGCCTCAACGAATCTAGCAAATGAGTATCTCCATTGGAATTGTTGGTCTCGTGAACTCAGATTCGGAGGATATTTTATCTTTTTATCGGTGGCCCGTCGATATATGTGATATATGATTGGGACGCCGTCAGAATCAAAAACGTATCGATTCATGTCCAAATACACGAATGCTTCTGGAGGAACGAAGCCAGTAGCGAGGCAAGTCACAATATACCCGTCTGTAGGGTGGAACGGCTGTGAAATCCAAGGGTTTTCACTCACAGTTACAGATTTTGCGATATGATTCCGAAGAAGTTTCAATATGAAGATATCGACTCTTGTCACTTGAGCGGTTTGATAAATTTTTCTATTCGATATATAGTGCTTCCAATCCGTCCCAGGCTTTCTGTACAAACCAGTACATGCACGAAGACATTTCCTTTCGAAAACTCTTAATCTTTCCATTGTACTAGCACTCTGGTTGTACCAGATCTGGCATCCGTATGTCAAAACTGGCCTAACCAGGGTCTTGTAACAAATAACTTTGACTTTTTGATCAATGTATCTGGAATGAAAGAGTCGCCGAAGGGCCATGACTACTTTTAGTGCTTTACTGAGCATGATTTTGACATGTTCAGTATAGTACAGATACTGATCGAGATGAACACCGAGGTATCGAACACAGGATTTATGTGGAACCCGTTCTGAACTACCCTCGCCGGCCATGATGTGGAAATCCTTCCAATTACGTTTCAGGTCTTGACTGGCCCCCTGCATATCAATGAGACATGCTCCAACGCATTGTCTATCATTTAGTTTCCAACAGATGTCTGAGGTTACTTTCGTTATTGCATGTATGGTCGAATGCCTGGCACGAAAACCAAATTGGCAATTCGGCATCAACTCATATTTATCAATGTGGGCGTTTAATGCTCTGTTGAGTATCACTTCAAACACCTTGCTGATGTTAGGCAGCAAGCTGATTGGGCGATAGCTTTTAGGGCATGAAGATTCTTTTCCTTTCTTCAAGATCGGAAATACCTTAGCCTTTTTCCACTTATTTGGGAAATATGAATTGTTCAACATGTTGTTGAACAATATGCAATAATTCCTAATAGCAACCTCAGGCAAATGTCGGAGAACTATATTTGGAATACCGTCAGTACCACATGATTTCTTGTTGTTTATTCTGCGAAATATGAAACACAAGTCTTCATAGCTGAGAAAATAATCAATAAGATTCAAGGTCGGTATAAGGTCAGATGTTAATGTTTCATCGAAATGAAGAATTGATTCGCCGTTCAGGCTTGATTTGAAGTCGGAAACTTTTGCTTCAACGACCTCCGAAAATATTTCATTCCTTCTCTCTGGGTTTGGCAGATGAACCAATTCAAAATGTGTTCCAATCAGGGCAAGTTTCTGCAATCCATCACATATAATCCTGTTTCCATTTCTATCCGGAGTCGTACTATCAATTTCGATACCAGCTCTATCGAGAAGATTTATCTCATCCCTAGTGACTTCAAGATTCGATACCTTCACTCGAGACTTCTTGCGGAATATGCTATTCACTTTCGCGAACACGCCGTCTGGATCCTGTGGGCTAATACCCCTCAATTTTTCCGCCCATTGATTGTTGACCTCACTCCTGAAGTATGACCGGATTAAGTTCCAGGTATTCTTCAGGTGTAATTTCAACAAAGACAACGAGGGATGGTTGTAGTCTAAAAATCGTCGATAAATATTGTTGACGCGTGTTAGAAGAAGGCTTTTCAATCTTTTCAACCTTGCGATGGTTGGTGTTTCATATCCTTCCATATTGTTTCGATGTTTAATCTTGGGAACAACTTTCTCAATCGTTTCCAACGTCAGCTTCTCTAACTTCGACAAATAGAGATCTATTTGATCGTCAGTTAGATTTCTGTTATTAGGAACCATTGAGCAAGCGTTGCCATCATCAGAAGAGGGACATTGCTTCTGGTACTCCCGATTAAACTTCTTTTGAAACTTTCCCCAGTGTTTTTTTGAAATTCAACCGATGGTTTTCATGTTGAACTGAAATGAGGAAGAAATCATCCCTTTGATGATTGATTTCCATTACGATTGCGTTATGGTCGCTATCGTAAGAAAGCACCTGCAGTTTCCGTTGAGGACTATTAAAGCTGAGTTCAAGTCTTGCGTCAGCAATGCAGAGGTCCAAATATGAATTTCTCCTAGGGTATGTTGGGAACTCCGACCCATATAGGTTGCACCTGTATTCAATTTGGTTCTCTGTTATCCATGATTTCAGGAATACACCTCTTGGATTATTGGTGGCGTTTAGCCATGATGTATGCTTGGCATTCAGGTCAACGGCAAAAATATAATAACTATGCAGCCTGTTCAATTCGAGTATTTCAAACAAGGAATTGATTTCTTCCTTGAACTTGAGAACATTTTGACCAGTTGCATAGGCAGAGATAACGAAGAGGTTATTCCCACCTGGCAGTGAAATTTTGATGACGGACACTTCAAGAAATTCAAAGTTTTTGAATTCAACTTTTTCAATATTTTGGAAACAATAGAGTCTTCGAACCAATATCCCGGTGCCACCTCCCCATCACCTATTACCCTATCGTTTCTTACGAATGCAAAATCTTTGAAATCCATGGAATGCCATGAATTGAGGTGGGTTTTAGTGAGAAGTATGATGTCAGGCTTTTGCTTGACAATGAATTCAAGGAGATAATCACGTCGATGTATAGCAACGATAGAGTTGACGTTGATCGATATGAGGCGAAGCCTATCCATGGGAATATGACTGGATGACAAGTTATTATTAGGCATTTGAAAGACCTAAACGCTGAAAAGCGAAGTTAATTTTTGAATCTTGTTTGTCGATTCTCTCCGATAAAGAATTTAGTTGCTGGTAAATTTTGAGAAGCAGCTCATTATTGCCACTTACATTATTTACATTATTTCCAGCATTTTCTGCTGGTCCTCTTGCGGCGAGTGCAAATGATACTCCGGGCTTGACGAAGTTGGAAGGTATTATATTACGGTGTACTTGTGTTTGCTTTGGAGCAAATTTAACTTTTGCATCTTGATATCGGGAGCATCCTCGATATGATGCTGGGTGACCAAAAACACCGCAGTTAACGCAGTATAATTTTTCTTTAGGCTCCGTCTGAGCCAATTTGCACTCACCGGGAGCATGAACGTCTTTGCATTTAACGCAACGATAGTGCATGGCACAATTGGCAGCCGAATGTCCAAATCTTTGACACCGGTAACACTGGTTGACTTCTCTTTTCTGGAGGCGTTCCCACCTCACCACTCTGAAATTCAAGTACCTTATTTGTTGAAGGGCACTTGGACTGCTCTTATTTGCAATTTGTACCAGGTAAAGTGGTAAATTCTTCCTTTCTTTGGTCGACCTTCTTGTCGCAAAGGCTTTGACTGAAACAAAATCAATATCTGGTGCAGCCTCCTTGAGCACCTGAAGAAGATCGACCGTATCCTCTCCGCTGTCCAAACCCTTCAACAAGAAGGTCTGATTCTTTTCACTTTTTGGGGTAAAGGTGAAGTGTGGAACCTCCCCAGAAATCAGCGCATCTTTGGCTGACTTGAAATCAACTAGTGATTTCGTCCTTATAGTTAATTTTTCGGCATTAACTCTTTTGATTTCGAAATTGGCCAGTTTATTTTCGGCTGCCAATAGCCGAGCCATATCTTTCCCGGTTTGTCCGAACACGTTGATTGGCGGAACTTTTTCTGTCTTGTTGGAAGCTTTTTCAGAGGAACCAGCAGAACTGCGGGCTGGTTTTTTCTCTTATTGAATAAAATTAAGTCATTATCTTGATTAAAATTACCTCCGATGTTTTCTTCGATTTCCATATCTCCGGTTAATCCCTCCAGCGCTGCAAAATAATTTTGGCCCTCGTTGGCGCCACCAGCACTAAGAACTTCCTCTGGAATTGCTTGCTTTGTACTTTTCTTCGGCTTTGTTACCTGTTGCCATTGATTTTGTGGCTGCGTCTTTTGAGGCTTCATCCCTTTCTTGAAAAGATCCTTGAGAGACTGTATCTCTTGCCTTAGTTCATCATTTTCTTTCTGCAATTTGGCCATTTGTTGATTGTCCGCTATTATTTGCAGCTTGCACCCTCCATCTGCGGAGTTTTCTTCGTTATGCTTTCTTTTGGTGATTATCGCCAGTTTCGTATTCGTCGTTTCCCCAGGTTGCCCCAACGGTGGGAAGCCGTCGGGCTCCTCCATACCAGCGGCGAAATTTTCTTTGTGAATTTGTTTTTCGTTACCAATCGAAGTAAAAATATTCGATCGAAATTTCCTGAGTCGATTACTTCGACAATATAAGATTTTTTCCGATGAAAATTAACTTCGGACTAACGTTTTTAAAAAATTAATTTAATTTTTGAAAACTTTTGACAGGAGCGATTTAAAAGACGTCTATACGCAAAGACTACTACGATCAATCCTGTCAACCAATGCTACAGGTGACAAAGATTCGGTCATCCGGCTGCCAATTGTGCCATGAAATATATAATGTGTAAAGTGTAAAAATTTCCATGCTCCCGGCGAGTGCAAATTGGCTCAGACGGAGCCAAAAGAAAAACTTTATTGTGTGAAGTGCGGTGTCTTTGGTCATCCAGCATCATATCGAGGATGCCCCCGGGATCAAGATGCAAGGGTAAAATTAACTCTAAAACAAACTCAAGTGCACCGCAATGTGATACCTACCAACTTCGTCTATCCTGGGGTGTCATTTACACTTGCTGCTAGAGGACCAGCAGACAACAATGTGAATAATGTAAGTGGCAATAATGAGCTGCTTCTTAAAATTTACCAGCAACTTAATTCTCTATCGGAGAGAATCGTTAAACAGGATTCAAAAACTTTGTTTTTCTGCGTTTAGGACTTCCAAATGCCACAAAATACCTTGTCAGCCAGTCACATTCCCATCTCGATCAACTTTAACTCCATTGTGAGTCTACATTGACGTGACTGGCTCTTGGAATTCCTTGTCAAGCAAAAGCCTGAAATCATCCTTCTCACCGAAACCCACCTCAATTCATGGCACTCCATGACATTCAAAGAGTTTGAATTCGTAACAAACGATAGGGTAAACGATGATGGGGAAGGTAGCATCAGGATATTGGTTAGAAGACCCTATTGTTTCTAAAATATTGAAAAAGGCGAATTCAAAAACTTTGAATCTCTTGAAGTGTCCGTTATAAAAATTTCACTACCAGGTGGGGATAACCTCTTCGTTATCTCTGCCTACACAGCTGGTCGAAATGTTCTCAAGTTCTCAATTCCTGATTTGAAATACTCGAATTGAACAGACTGCATAGTTATTATATTCTTGCCGGTGACCCGAATGGCAAGCTTACATCATGACTGAACGCCACCATTAATCCAAAAGGTGTATTCCTGAAATTGTGGTTATCAGAGAATCAAATTGAATACAGGTGAAATCTCTATGGGTCGGAGTTCCCAACATACCCTAGAATAAATTCATATTTGGATCTCTGCATTGCTGACGCAAGACTTGAATTCAGCTTTAATAGTCTTCAACGGAAACTAACTAACGATGAAATATATGTCTATTTGTCGCAGTTAGAGAAGCTGACGTTGGAAACGATTGAGAAAGTAGTTCCCAAGATTAAACATCGAAACAATATCGAAGGATAAGAGACACCAACCATCGCAAGGTTGAAAAGATTGAAAAGCCTTCGTCTTACACGCGTGAACAATATTTATCGGCGATTTTTGGACTATAACCTTACCTTGTTGGCTGTGTTGAAATTACACCTGAAGAATGCCTGGAACTTAATCCGTACATACTTCAGGAGTGAGGTGTAGTGAAATAGGTAGATAAAAGTCCGTGCAGGGCTGCTGCGATGGTCTGTTGCCTCGGCGAAAGAGGATGGTGGGATTCGCCAAGATTGGCCTTGTCTGAGGACGCGTGAATGCACTGGCAGGCTAGCATTGCGGTGTCGTCGGGCGGGTTCATTTCCCCAGCACAAGGACCCACTACAAAAAAAATTCGCATTCTCGAATTGAAAGGATCTAATGCCGATGGATTGGTGTCGAGGCCGACGTAACCTACTAAGGGTTGAAATTGCTTATAGTCAGTAACAAACTGGGCCGGGAGAAAACAGACGGACTTAGGAGGACTTCGTCGTTATCGACGATACTTATGGCCCACAAATAAGAGTGGGTCAT
Organism: Odontomyia ornata; assembly: GCA_963969285.1. Taxonomy (NCBI): domain Eukaryota; kingdom Metazoa; phylum Arthropoda; class Insecta; order Diptera; family Stratiomyidae; genus Odontomyia; species Odontomyia ornata. Next base: position 191,285,880 of record OZ017738.1, read on the forward strand.
CCAGGTGGAAGCGGTGCCCCCTCGCGACCACCAAACCGGATCAAGATCCAAATGTAGAAGTGGCCATATATTTCCGATTTAAGTGAAAAACTTATACAAACATAATTTGTATTAATTTTCCCCTTAAATTTTGAAACATAAACGTTATAGTATTATGCGATAGAATCACATAAAAGGGCACGCGAGCGGAAGGCCACTCTACCCGGGCAAGAGCCCCTGTAACGCATAAAAAGGGGAGAGCTCGCTCGCTGACTAGCTCATTATAGTGGAGGGGCCGGCCAACGTGGCGGGTCTCATACCCGGTCAGGTTTTCGATAAATGGAAAGACCGAGCTTGGATTTTAACTTATCATTGTTTTTATTTTCTTATAATCCACTGTTTATCAAAATGCATATCAATCACTTAATTTCCCACAAAAAGTTATCAAATTCGGACTTGCTAAACACAGCACTGCTCACGAATCGACTACATTTATTTTTGTTACCATTGAATTTGCGACACACATTTACCGACGTTTTTCTCCTCGGACAGTGAACGGCACATACCAAAACATGACTCTTAACCATTTGAGCGATTGTTCCACCAAATTCACGCATGAAGAAGAAATTTTAAGTCAGAAATTTCGTATGAAAACTAATTTCCTTCCGGATAATCGTTCGACGGCCGAAAAGAGTCGCTAATCGTGACACTGCTCAAACACCTCTCGCCCAAAAATCAGACACCGAGAGCAGTTTGAAAGCAGGCATCCGCTACTTGTGGTGATCAGAAATAGAATCCCTTTCGTTGTCCATTGTGCACTTCTCGGTGCGCAACAGTAAATTTCCAAGCTTCTAGCTCAGCCAAGTTAGATTGCATTCGCAATGCAATCCTGGATGGCTGTATGATTTCAGGGTTCTCATGTCCGAAATTTTAATTTGCAGATTTGAATTTTAAAATTAACAGAAAACAAGTTGAGTAAGCAGGAGAGTGCTCCTACCAGAGGGGTTTGTAAACATCCTAGGGTTAGAAACAAGTTTTCTAATGGCGGGAATCGATAACTTGAATTATTCATCCAATACTTAGATATGAAATTGTTCAAATTTATACAAAAGATGCACAGTTTCTTTCATAAACACAGTGCAGCCGCCATTTTAATCTAGCTTAAATGATTTTTCTGAATGCTCGGCCGATTGAACATGTTCCAGTTAAACACTATTCCTTAAATTTTCATGAAAATTGAAAGAAAATAAAAGTGCCTAAGTCAATTTTAAATATATATAGGGTTTTCCAATAAGAGGTGTTATTTTGAATAGATCTTCTGATTTAACACCTTGCGACTTCTTCCTTTGGAGCCACGTGATAGAGAAGGCCTATGCCAAAAGCCCAGCGTCGATTCAAGATCTCAAAGATGAAATTCGTGAGGCTATCGAGGACATAGGGCAACCACTTTGCGATTTGGTTATGGAAAATTTTATGAAGAGGATATGGTCCTGTAAGCGTGTCGTAGTGGTTATTTGCTCAATGTTAATTATTGCTATTAACGGCATATCTTCTTCTTTATAATGAAATAAACATTCGATCATTTATTTTAAAAAATGGCATTTTTCTTTTAATATCAAAATAACACCTCTTAGTGGAAAACCCTATATCAACCATAAACACGTGTTATTGTTGGTATAATTCCATATAATTGAAATGGCTATAACTCACTTGATTATGATTCGATCTCAATTAAATTTTGTGAACATATATATCTTATGTTAGTCTATATAATTGCAGAATTCTAAGAAGTTTAAAGGTACCGTTTTGATTTTATGGGCAAAAATGTAAAATCTGCAAAACATAATACTATTATTAACAAAGTTGAGCGAATTTCGATTTCTAAGGTATTTGTTGCCCTTGTACTCATATAGGTCCACGTTCGTGATAATTTTCAGATTTTTCGGCTGAAAGGTGTCCAATCGCGAGGGGGGGGGACACAAATTTTGCGTACATTTTGCCTTCCCCTGGACCCCCTAATTCATAAAATGATTTTTTTATTTCAGATTCTAAAAGTTCTAATCAAGACCTTTCATTTGATACCCCACTCGACTACCTTTGATGAAAAAAAATTTTTAAGGGCCAATTCGTTATTAGGGGGGACCCCCCTTAAACATTTTTTAAATTTTTGGTAAGGCCTTAACTTTTGAGAGATCATCACTTCTGACCTTTTCACAGAGTTTGAGCATTCTAGCTTCTATAGTTTCTGAGGAAATCAGCTGTGACGCACGGACAGACGGACAGACGGACGGACGGACAGACGGACGGACAGACGGACAGACAGGTCGCGAAACTAGTGGGTCTTTGTAAAAAAAATTTTTACAAAGACCTAAAAAATGAAAAAATTTTAAATAATAATAAAAGGATAAATATCATAAAGAATAGGATTAGAAGGAAAAGTTTAAATTTAATATAGAAGAAAAATGATGTCAAATTTACATTTAATAAAAATAAAAAAATATTTTATGATTTATAACTATAAATTGAAATAATTTAAATTTTTTTCCAAATCTTCTGATAAGTGTTATGAAGGTTTTCGAGCAGTTTTCTTAGGCGACTGCTCGATTACTACAGGGCGGCTAATTTTCTCGCGATCCCAAGGCGACGAGGATTACGAAAAAGGAGATGAAGGATCTTCAGGTGGAAAATCGATTGTGTTCGGGGTCGGCGCGCGGAATGGGACGGCAAAAGAGAACGATTTGCAGACGGACAGACTGACGCAAGTAGTTTCGATTTGCTGTGAGTGGGTAAACTATGCGTGTGAATGAATCAAAGTACGCACGGACAAGACAGACGTGTATGCTTAAACTATCGACGCAGGTCGTTTGCGTGATATACTCCGACTTCCTTCCCCGATAGATCGGTGAGAAGGAAGCGATTGGGTCCTATAACCTTCTGTACACGACTTTTCAGGAAACAGCGATCTAGCTTGGCATTGTAATGCCCAGCGGCGTCGCTTTGGCGGAAGTTGCGACGAAAAACCTCATCCCCTTCTTTAAAATCGGAAGGTCGGGACCTCAGGTTGTAATGCGTCTCATTTGCACGTCCTGCGGCCTTTATCTTCCGTCCGATTTGTTGGCGGAGGTCTCCTAAACGTTCGTGGGGCTCCAGCGAAACGACGGGATCTCCCAAACATTTCAATTGCCGTAGTAGCCTGTATGATTTGTCATGGCAAATCCATGTCCGAAGGGTTGACGGAATGATAAGACGACCGCAGAGCGCAAGTGATGGCGGCCGATTTGCGGTCCCAATCCTTCTGAGTTGGATGGACATAAGAACGGATCGCGCCTAACAGTGTGCGATTCAAACGTTCTGATGCATTAGATTGAGGAGAGTATATTGGCGTTAGTTGGTGCTCGACACCGTACTGTTCGAGTAGACCCTTAAACTGCCGAAATCGGAATTGTACTCCGATGTCCGAGTACAAACTTTCTGGTACACCAAACACATGCAATACTCGACTCTCTAAGAATTTCACAATAGGTGGAGTCGTGAACTTGCGAATAGGTTCCACCAGCGGGAATTTCGAGAGCTAGTCTAGCACAAAGATAACTCCAATGTGTCCCATAGAAGAGCGAAGATATGGACTGAGTTGATCTATATAAAGACGTTGGAATACGCGCTCCGGAACGTTGAGTGGACTCATGGGAGGTCGAAACGGCTGGTTGGGAGTTTTAGTGCATTTACAGGTCTCACAGGCGCTTACATAATCTTTGACCTGGGATGACATTTTAGGCCAAAAAAGTACTTCTTAAGACGCCGAAGTCTTCGACCGTAGCCACCGCGAGCAGTTAGAGCATGGTGGAGTGCGCGAAGGATCAGATTGTGAGTCATTTCCTCCGGCACCCAGAGTTTACAGGACTCTTCTTCCTGCAATGGATCACCGGTTGGGTATTGATTACGTCGATAAATATGGCCGTCTATCACTTTCAAATCAGGCAACTGTGTTTGTTGAATTACAATGGTTTGCCTCAACTCGTTGCAGCTGTCTCAATTAAAATGCGGGCTGTCTAAGTTGATCTCGATGGGATCATCGTCATTTACTGTCAATTCTGCTCCCTCGGGTGAAAACTTCGCGAGAGAGTATCGGGCATGATATTTTGGGTCCGTTTTCGATTTTTGATGGAAAACTTAAACCCTTGCAGTTTAAGAGCCCATCTGGCCAGACGTCCGTGTAGGTCCGCTTGGTTCATCAGCCATTGTAACGAAGCGTGGTCCGTGATGATTTCAAACTGGTGGCTTTCGATGTACGCTTGGAATTTCTTGACATCCATCACCGCTGCCAGACATTCTTGTTCGGATACAAGAGAGTCGATATCTTCATATTGAAATTTTTTCGAAATCATATCGCAAGATCTGTAAGTGTAGGTGAAAACCCCTGGATTTCACAGCCGTCCCACCCTACAGACGGGTATATTGCGACTTGGCTCGCTACAGGCTTCGTTCCTCCAGAAGCATTCGTGTATTTTAACATGAATCTATATGTTTTTGATTCAGACGGTGTCTCAATCATATATCACATATATAGAGGGGCCACCGATAACAAGATAAAATATCCTCCAAAATTGAGTTCACGAGACCATTTGCTACTCATTTGCTAGATTCGTTGAGGCTGGTCGAGCTAAGACGGAGCAATCTAGGTATTGGTGGCTGAATGACAATGTCTAAATTATTTGTGTTTCTTTTCTGTTTTTCTCCTTTTCGTTACTTAGTTTTTGAGTTTCAGCTCATTATTGCTACATTTCATTTTGTTTGTGTTACGTTTATTATATTAGGTTTAGAGATAAGGTTTAACGCTTAGGTTGGAAATCTTATGTTAGTACTGCATTCGTATAGGATCAAGTTTTTGATTGAATTTTATTAAAATTAGGTTATAACATACTAGGTGTAGGATAAACGTTCACTGTTGTGTTAAAGATGCAAATAATTTTTGAATAGTGTTGGCCGGTTTTTCTCCTTTTTCTGATTGAACCATAAAATACATATGTAATAATTTTAATTAATTTGAATTTGTTATTGTTTTTTTGATTAAATGTTTTGACTGATAACGTATAAATTTAGAGAGATATTTGGGCCATTAAGTTTTAGTATTTTCATCGTTTGGAATTTGCTTTATATTCTTTTAAAATTTATAACGATTTGTATTGAATAAAGCGCTTTTGACTTTGATTAAAAAAATAAAAGTGTTTGCCAAACATTAAATTGATCATTCGACCCTTTTTACATCAATTTCATGTAGATCTATATGATAAATTTTGCTCTACAGTGAGCATTATTGCTTCGTGCGGGTATCGATCTCGTTTTTCGGATAGCTCCGATAGCTTGAAATTACTTATGAAAATTCTTTATGTATAGCTACATAATTGTGTTTCACTAATAATTTTTTCTGAAAAATTATTGAAGAGGAAAGTGTTAGAAGAAGTGGTTTCGACATGTAATTTGTGCTCTACAGAAAAATGAGATCGATACCCACACGAAGCAATAAAGCTAACTGTAGAGCAAAAACTATCGTATAGATTTACACGAAATTGATGTAAAAAGGGTCGAGTGATCAATTTAAAGTTTAACAAAGACATGTACTTACAGGAGGAAATTTAACCTGAACATAATTCGTAGTTAGAAAAACATATTGAGTTCGCATAAGCAGGAAAATTAAAAATCATTCTCCTCACCTCTAAGCATAGTGGTCGCCATCACCCGTGTGTATCTTATAAGAGTGATGGCCTGAGGAGAATTAATACACACGTCGAAACCACCTTCTTCTAACATTTTTCTTCTCTAATAATTATTCAGAAAAAAAGAATTTGCATAAGTAAAGTAAAAGTGGTTCCACCTCATGGGAGCAAGTAGTGTGGTATTACTGATGAGCTTGAACACAGAATACTATATTGCGAACGCTTTGAAACTCTCAAGGAACAAATATGAAATTTTTAAAAGTAACTACGCAATAGCTTAATTTTTCAACAAAAATAATGAAATATTATTTAATAAGTATCTATACTTATTTAATAAGTATCAAAGTTAATAATGTAATTCTCAAATGAGCAATCGAATATTTATCCGACTAGCCGCTCCAAACAACTACTAACAAACTAACCAAGTAATATTAATCAAGATTTGTAATCGAATTCATTTTCGCCTTCACAAAATACTCCAACTGAAAATAGAAAAAGACAGCTTCCTTTTAATTTTGTGTATTTTATTTATTTTTATTCTCGAAATCGATTTTCGACCGTAATCGTTCGGTCTTCTTCAGCGATATCGCTGAAGAAGACCGAACGATTACGGTCGAAAATCGATTTCGAGAATAAAAATAAATAAAATACACAAAATTAAAAGGAAGCTGTCTTTTTCTATTTTCAATTAATCAAGAGCCATAAATGTCATCATAAGTTCTACTGGACCATTATCGAGGATTCTACGTCTGGCAGTCATTGCGAACAGCCGCGTTTTTAATCGCTCTCGTAAATAATTTTCAAAAATTAAATAATTTTTTACAACAGTCAATTGGAAATACATTTTTTTGATTGAAAATCATCACCGTCGAATTATTCGAACAATTATTGAATACCTGAAATTTCACTTCTGAAGAAGCCTCAAAAAGCGGAAAGACATTCAAGGGCAGTTCCGGTTTATGAACATTCCCTCTAAACTCGATGCAAAAGCAACGAGATGGAGAACCCGGATGGCTTCAGCCATCAAATAGAACGATCTTGTCCATCGCCAACAATGACGAGCGAGAAAAAGCTAAAGCGAAGATTTGAGAACAATGAAGAACACGACAAGCTGAACATTTTATCAGTCGTCGAAATCGAACATCTAGTCAAAGGTAATGACAAAGTGGAGAAATATTCGCTAGAAGAGATAGTTGGCAAATTAACTTTCAACAAAGAAAAACAAACCACCAAGAAAGAAAAAGAAGTAAAGTCAAAAGCAACCGAAGACAAAAAACCAAAGAAACCCCAACAGGAATCTGATCAAGAAGATTTCTTCAGCGCAGGCGGAGCAAACGGCAGTACAAATTGTTATGCCGCGCTAGCTGGGCTAGACAATTCAATGATTATTGAAGAGGACGAAGGTAACAATAATTCTGAAAATTGTTTTACTAAACCTGATAATTAATTCATCGAATATTTAAAAATTAAAAATAGGGAGGAAAAACAAAAAGTTTTGTCTGCTGGTCCATCTGTCAATATTAATCAAAAGAAAGAAAAAGTCCCACCAATCAATGTATTTGGGCAAACTGGCAAAGATATGGTTCGACTATTGGCAGCCGAAAATAAATTAAATGATTTTGAGATCAAAAGAGTGAATGCAGACAAGCTGACGATTAAAACTAAGTCACTGGTTGACTTTCAGACAGCAAAAAGTGCGTTGAATTCCGGAGAGGTTCCGCACTTTACGTACATCCCCAAGAGCGAGAAAAGCCAGACCTTCTTGTTGAAGGCTCTGGACTGCGAAGAGGACACAGTCGATCTCCTTCAGGTGCTTCAAGAAGTTGCTTCAGAAATAGAATTTATTGCAGTTAAAGACTTCGCAATAAGGAGATCGATTGTTGAACGTAAAAATTTGCCTTTTTACTTAGTCCAAATTACGAGCAAAAGCAGTCCAGGTGCCCTGAAAAAAATAAGGTACTTGAACTTCCGAGTGGTGAGGTGGGAACGCCTCCAAAAGAGCGAGATCAATCAGTGCTACAGGTGCCAAAGATTCGGTCATTCGGCTGCCAATTGTGCCTTGAAATACAGAAGAGTAAAGTGCAAAGATGTTCATGCCCCCGGCGAGTGCAAATTGGCTCAGTAGGAGCCAAAAGAAAAGCTATATTGTGTGAACTGCGGTATCTTTTAAGATGCAAAGGTAAAATTTCTTCAAAACAAACCCAAGTGCATTGCAGTGTGATACCTACCAACTCCCTCAAACCCGGGTGTCATTTACACTTGCTGCTAGAGGACCGGCAGACAACAATGTGAATAATGTAATGAGCTGCTTCTTAAAATTTAACCAGCAACTAAATTCTTTATCGGAGAGAATCGATAAACAGGATTCAACAATTTTCTTTGTTTTTCAGAGTTTAGGACTTTCAAATGCCTCAAAATAACTTGTCATCCAGTCACATTCCCATGGATTGGCTTCGTCTCATTTCGACCAACGTCAACTCGGTTATGAGTCTAAATCGACGTGACTATATTCTTGAATTCATTGTTAAGCAAAAGCCTGACATCATCCTTCTCACCGAAACCCACCTCAATTCTTGGCGCTCCATGACATTCAAAGAGTTTGAATTCGTAACAAACGATAGGGTAAACGATGATGGGGGAGGTAACACCGGGATATTGGTTAGAAGACCCCATTGTTTCTAAAATATTGAAAAAGGCGAATTCAAAAACGTTGAATCTCTTGAAGTGTCCGTTATCAAAATTTCACTGCCAGGTGGGGATAACCTCTTCGTTATCTCTGCCTACCAACTGGTCGAAATTCCTTGTTTGAAATCCTCGAATTGAACAGGCTGCATAATTATTATATCCTTGCCAGTGACCTGGATGCCCGGCATACATCTTGGCTGAACGCAACTAATAACCCCAAAGGTGTATTCCTGAAATCGTGGATAAAAGCTAATCAAATTGAATACAGGTGCAATCTCTATGGGTCGGGGTTTCCAACATACCCTAGGATATATTAATATTTGGACCTCTGCATTGCTGACGAAAGACTTGAATTCAGCTTAAATAGTCCTCAACGGAAACTGCAGGTGCTTCTTTACGATAGGACTATAACGCAATCGTAGTGGAAATCAATCATCAAAGGGATGATCTGTTCATCATTTCAACATGAAAATCATGGGTTGAATTTCAAAAAAATGGATTGTGGAAAAATTCAAAAGCAGTTTAATCGGGATTACTAGAAGCAGTGTCCTCCTGATAGTGACAAAGCTTGGTCAATGGTTCCTAATGGCAGGAATCTAACTAACGATGAAATAGATCTCTATTTGTCGAAGTGAGAGAAGCTGACGTTGGAAACGATTGAGGAAGCAGTTCCCAAGATTAAACATCGAAACAATATGGAAGGATATGAAACACCAACCATCGCAAGGTTAAAAAGATTGAAAAACATTCTTTTCACACGCGTCAAGAATATTTATCGGCGATTTTTGGATTACAATTATCCCTCGTTGGCTTTGTTGAAATTACATCTGAAGAATGTGGCCCACAGGGCCCAGATGGCGTTTTCGCGAAAGTGAATAGCTTATTTCGTAAAAAGTCTCGAGTTAAGGTATGGAATCTCGGAGTCGCTAGTGATGCGATAAATCTTCTCGATAGAGCTGGTATCGAAATTGATACAACGACTCCGGATAGAAATGGAAACAGGAATATATGTGATGAATTGCAGAAACTTACCCTGATTGGAACTCATTTTGAGTTGGTTCATCTACCAAACCCTGAGAGAGGGAATCAAATATATTCAAAGGTCGTTGAAGCAAAAGTTTCCGACTTGAAATCAAGCCTGAACGGCGAATCAATTGTACATTTCAAATTAACATCTGACCTCATCCTTGTTGATTATTTTGTCAGCAATGAAAACTTGTGTTTCATATTTGCCAGGATAATCAACAAGAAATCATCTGGTACTGACGGTATTCCGACATTTAGCTGAGGTTGCTATTAGGAATTATTGCTTATTGTTTAACAACATGTTGAACAATTCACATTTCCCAAATGAGTGGAAAAACGCTTAGGTATTTCCAATCTTGAAGTTGAGAAACGTCAATTTAACCTGTTAGATGAACACAATTGTGGTCGATATTGATTAAAATTTAATAAATTTTTCACCCTTATGGACCTCAAATAATCAAGTTTAAAATAAACTAACTAATTTAATTAACACTTCAGATGTTACAAATGTATTTTATTCTAAACGACACGTCTGCATTTCGTTCTGTATTGCCGATCATCTTCAGGGCTAGACGCGAAACTACTAGTGAAACAATTACAACAAAAGCAAAGATATTAGCTAATAACAGTTAATTTTAACATATATGATTCAGTCGGATTAAATGAAATTGCCGGACTATTGTCAATATTACATTAAAGGTTTGTTACGTTATTTCAACATATGAGTTTTGATAATTGATGCAAAAGCTCGTAAAGTTAACCATAAATATATATTATCTGGCCAAATTAATAAAATTTGAATTTATTGGGCTGTTGTCGATATTTACTAAATTGTCCGTTATATGTATGAATAGAGATTCATATGCGTCGAGTTTTCGCGGATCAGTTACACTTTTTAATAATTTAAAATTATCAACTAACGGTCCGGTGCAGTACCTTCCTGGGTTGTTCAAATCCAATGCGTGTGCAGCAATACCTTTATTTACGTCTTTACTCTTGATGTATCTTTCGTGTTCCTTGAGACGAAATTCTACTGCACGTCTAGTTTGTCCAATATACTTCATATCACATTCTGTGCAATTGACTTGATAGGTTCCGCTTTTTTGTTTTGTGAAAATGGATCTTTCGTAAAGGCAAGGAGTGAGCAAAACTTGCGGGTAATATTATGCACAATCCTAAGATTGACTTTGCTGAATTCCTTCTCAAGTGAGTTGCAAATCGTTGGAACATATGCCATAGATACACGCGATTGAATATTGTTTGCTATGGAATCTTAATGGAAAAGGGTTGAAGCTCTCTCTCTCTCTCTTTTTATTTTATGCATGACGTAATTGTAGATATTGAATCTGCAACCCAATACAAGCCGATAGATGTTAAGAACCAAGTAAGAGAAAAGGCCATGCGAGTTATCGACGATCTTAAAAGAGGCGCAAGCTAAGATATATAAAGTAATGGACGTGAAATGAGCTTATTTTCATCCATACGTGAGTGAAGTACTTTTACTACATACATGCCTTCCTCTCGCATGCGAATTGAAATCCCCCTGCCTTTCACGCCACTAGGGCATCCACACATTCAAGTGGCTCTCTAGTTGCTCTCACGAAAATCCAACTCCTCTTATACCTTAACCCCCGAATTGTCAACAAAATGTCAACCATATGATTGAAAACATATGATTTGTGAAAATTCAACATTTATGGGAAACGTCTAATCAAGTTGAATTTGAAATTGTACATAAAGCAATTTTTCTAAGATAAACCATGTTGAATCTAGTGCAAAAGCGTTGCAAATGTGAAAATTAATCAAACGGAAAAGTTTGTTACGGATCGCGAGTGTTTTTGTGTCGAAAAATGAAAAATGTAGTGGCGTGTGTGGGATTGTAAAAACAGCTCTAGGAAGCATGTCAGGGACATATCCTTCGTAGCGTAAGTCATGTTCAATCTTTTATATCGTTCAAGTTAGAATACCCGCACGGAAAATTGATTTAGTTCAAGATGCGAAAATTAGTGGGAGACGTCACGTCAAATTTATTTGAAATTTGAATCAATAGCTAATAACGCGCCAACTTCACGCTACATGATAAAGTGCTTCAATTCTCTCGATGCATTTTGTATCCATTCTCTCTTACATCTATGGGTGCAAGGAATAACAAGCCTGACTCCAAAACAATTAAATGGAATCGTCCCTTAAGATCGTTAAAACAACGCGATGTATTTTACATGAAATTCGACAAAGGAAACAAGGTTGTTATAATTAACAAAACCGATTATGACGAATGCATCATGAAATCGATATCCGAAGATAATTTTACTGTTTGATTTTGCCCTCTAAATAAAATGGTGAAAGTTGCCAAGACTATCATAGACATCATAGATAATGTCTACAAAGGGAATAAACACTACTTAAAGAGTGCCAAACCCACAAGTGCCATTGATGTATGGCCTGCCGAAGATCCATAAGACTGGAGATAAAATGAGAAAAATAGTTTCGTGCGTAGACTCACCTTTCTCTAAATTGACCAAATGGATAGTCCATTTGGTCAATTTAGAGAAAGGTGAGTCTACGCACGAAACTATTTTTCTCATTTTATCTCCAGTCTTATGGATCTTCGGCAGGCCATACATCAATGGCACTTGTGGGTTTGGCACTCTTTAAGTAGTGTTTATTCCCTTTGTAGACATTATCTATGATGTCTATGATAGTCTTGGCATCTTTCACCATTTTATTTAGAGGGCAAAATCAAACAGTAAAATTATCTGCGGATATCGATTTCATGATGCATTCGTCATAATCGGTTTTGTTAATTATAACAACCTTGTTTCCTTTGTCGAATTTCATGTAAAATACATCGCGTTGTTTTAACGATCTTAAGGGACAATTCCATTTAATTGTTTTGGGGTCAGGCTTGTTATTCCTTGCACCCATAGATGTAAGAGAGAATGGATACAAAATGCATCGAGAGAATTGAAGCACTTTATCATGTAGCGTGAAGTTGGCGCGTTATTAGCTGTTGATTTGAATTTCAAATAAATTTGATGTGACGTCTCCCACTAATTTTCGCATCTTGAACTAAATCAATTTCCCGTGCGGGTATTCTAACTTGAACGATATAAAAGATTGAACATGACTTACGCTACGAAGGATATGTCCCTGACATGCTTCCTAGAGCTGTTTTTACAATCTCACACACGCCACTACAAATGGACTATCCATTTGGTCAATTTAGAGAAAGGTGAGTCTACGCACGAAACTATTTATCTCATTTTATCTCCAGTCTTATGGATCTTCGGCAGGCCATACATCAATGGCACTTGATGAGATCCATTTGGTCAATTTAGAGAAAAGTGAGTCTACGCACGAAACTATTTTTTCTCATTTTATCTCCAGTCTTATGGATCTTCGGCAGGCCATACATCAATGGCACTTGATGAGATGAAATGATTTGACAATTTTGAAGGGTTTTCAGGGAATAACTCACGAGTTTGTCAACAAGGTCGAAGATATATTTCTTTCGACGTCACAGCTCTTTTTCCCAGCGTCCCCGTTGATTTAGCCATCGAAGCAATTAGAGGCCATCTCCAAAAACGCAATATCTCCATCGAACATATCGACGCGTAAATACGCTGCATCGAACCATGCATAAAATACAATTGCTTCAAATTCAGGGGAAAATATTACTCGAGCGACTTTGGATGTAGTATGGGGAAAAGTTTGTCACAACTCATAGCCGAAGTCATCATGTGCAAATTCGAAAATGAATTGAAGAATGAAGGAATTTTACGAAGGGTTTGGTGGCGTTATGTAGACGATGTTTTCGGTGTCGTGAAGGAAGCAAGTGTAAATCAAACTTTGGAATTGCTCAACAGCCGTTATCCCAGTATAAAATTTAACCATCGAATCAGAAAATGAAAAAAACGCTGCCTCTTCTAGATTTAAATATTACGCGCAACGGCAGAAAAATAAAATTTTCGATATTTAGAAAGCTAACAACAACAGACAGATATATCATCTAAGACTCGTATTGTCCACATCAAAACAAAATTGCAGCGTTTAGATCGATGATAAATCGTATGTGTCGTTTATCATTATTAGTGGCAGATTATAAGAACGAGTATGATATCGTACACATGGCAGAAACGAATGGATACGATAAACCGTTTATGGAAAAATTGATTACCAAATGCATGCATAAAATAAAAAGAAAGAGAACTTCATCCCTTTTCCATCAAGAGTCCATAGCAAACAATATTCAATCGCGGGTATCTATGGCATATGTTCCAACGATTTGCAACTCACTTGAGAAGGAATTCAGCAAAGTCAATCTTCTGATTGTGCATTATATCACCCTTGGCTCTACGAAAGATCCATTTTCACAACACAAAAAAGCGGAATCTATCAAGTCAATTGCACAGAATGTGATATGAAGTATATTGGACAAACTAGACGTGCAGTAGAATTTCGTCTCAAGGAACACGAAAGATACATCAAGAGTAAAGACGTAAATAAAGGTATTGCTGCACACGCATTGGATTTGAACAACCCAGGAAGGTACTGCACCGGACCGTTAGTTGATAATTTTAAATTATTAAAAAGTGTAACTGATCCGCGAAAACTCGACGCATATGAATCTCTATTCATACATATAACGGACAATTTAGTAAATATCAACAATAGCCCAATAAATTCAAATTTATTTAATTTGGCCAGATAATATATATTAATGGTTAACTTTATGAGCTTTTGGATCAATTATCAAAACTCATATGTTGAAATAACGTAACAAACCTTTAATGTAATATTGACAATAGTCCGGCAATTTCATTTAATCCGACTGAATCAGATATGTTAAAATTAACTGTTATTAGCTAATATCTTTGCTTTTGTTGTAATTGTTTCACTAGTAGTTTCGCGTCTAGCCCTGAAGATGGTCCACAATACCGTTTAGAATAAAATACATTTGTAACATCTGAAGTGTTAATTAAATTAATATAGTTGAACACTGGTTTAATTTATTTTAAACTTGATTATTTGCGTCCATAAGGGTGAAAAACTTATTAAATTTTAATCTAATCTTGAAGAAAGGAAAAGAGTCTTCGAGTTCTAAACGCGATCGCCCAATTAGCTTGCTGCCTAATACCAGCAAGGTGTTTGAAGTGATACTGAACAAAGCATTAAACGCCCACATTGAGAAATATGAGTTGATGCCGAATCGCCTTGGTTTTCGTGCCAGGCATTCGACCATTAATGCGATAACGAAAGTAACCTCAGACATCTGTTGAAAACTAAATAACAGAGAATGTTTTGGAGCGTTTCTCATTGATACAGAGAAAGCCTTCGAAACGGCGTGGTTAGATGGACTAATTTTTAAACTCCTTCAGTACAGGTTCCCCAGACAGCTTGTCGCTATGATGTGCAATATTGTTACATGTACAAATAATCAACAACAAAATGAATTTACTCGAAACCACGAGAACCCACCAAGTATGATCAACATCTGAAAGTGAGTCACTGCTCCATTCATTAAGCTGCTCGAATATACCAGATACCTCTCGGCAGAACATTCGCCAATGTACGAGAAATGGATTGAACGGCTAGAGACCCTACATAAAGGCGAGCTGAATGAATGGGGGGACTATCATTCATTACAACCGCGATATAGTAAACTGCGATAGTGTGGAGTACGAAGTAAAAAGCGATATTGAAGTGATAAACAGTTGAAATAAAAATTAATAGACAATTTGTGAAATAGTTAAATGAGTGATTGTGCATTTTTAGTAAATAAACTCTTTTAATTTAAAAGACATTGCGTTTTCACTTTCCCGGAACATTAAAATTATTGGCCGCGAACCATAACACGCGACAGTGGTGTCAAAAGTGGGATAGAATATTTTGGGAGTGAAAACGTTTAAACAATTTTAAAGTGCACAATAGTGAAAATTAACTTGGAAACTGGTTGAAAAATAGCCGAAACAATAATGCTAGGAAACTTTCATCTAAAAATTGACCAATTGACCATATCGGAGCTCAAGGAGGAGTTGGAACAGCGAAATCTGGCCACACAAGGTACAAAGGCCATACTGATTGCATGCTTGCGTGACGCGATCGAGTCGGAAGGCGTGAATCTGGATTCGGGTGAGCTCTCAGATGCGGAGAAAGGCGCTCGGATAA
Source organism: Odontomyia ornata (assembly GCA_963969285.1). Lineage (NCBI taxonomy): Eukaryota > Metazoa > Arthropoda > Insecta > Diptera > Stratiomyidae > Odontomyia > Odontomyia ornata. The sequence goes on from OZ017738.1 coordinate 191,301,452, forward strand.
ATCACTGGGATAAGCAGGAACGAGCAACTGCATTGATCCTTGCTCTAAGAGGCCCAGCTACCAAGCTTTTGCAGACGATCCCCGTTGAGTTGCACTAAAACCCGGCTGCTATAATGAATGCGCTTGACATGCGTTATGAAGACGATCATCTAAAGCAGATTTATCGGTCACAGCTACGGCATCAGATGCAGAAGTCTGGCGAAACCTTACAGCAGCTAGCACAAGACATTGAGCGACTGGCACTTTTGGCTTACTCAGCTTATGACCCAGAATATCGAGATGACGCAGCAACAGAAGCATTCATCAGTGCATTAAAAGACCAGGAATTGCAACAAGCCGTGCGCTTAGCTCAAAAGCAAACAATTAAGGACGCATTGGCTTACAGTCTGAATTTTGAGGCAGCGAAAAATGTGAGCCGTACCACTGCCCGGGATCGCGAGGTAGTGACAGACGAGTGCAGGTGTGAGCGCGTGGAAATTGAGTGAGACCCGCATGTAAATGGTGCGCCTAGATGCTGGAATTGCGGAGAGAAGGGGCACCTGCAAAGAGACTGCAAGAAGCGAAGAAAACCGAGCTATTGTCCAGGGTGTGAAGCTAGGAGAAGATCTAGAGAGAGCCCAGAATGGAAGCCCTTCAAGCTGAGGGGTCGGAAAACATGTAAGAGCCAACTTCGTGGGGCAGAGGTTGGCTAGGAGGATCGACGTCCCCAGCACCACCATCACCGTGTCAAGACTACATCGTGGAGAAGTGGACTTCTGCCTTCCGAGTCAAGTTGACGGAGAACATTGCACGATAGCAATCGACACTGGTGCAACCCGATCGATTATCCGACCAGACCATGTGAGGCAACAACTACTTCACAAGGGCAGGATTTTCTCACTACGGACAGCTACGGGAGAAACTGCACCTGTCCACGGAGAGGTCAACCTCCAGATACAGTTGGGAGACCTTGCGTTCCGACATAATTTTCTGGCCGCGAACATTATGGATGACTGCATTCTCGGAATGGATTTTCTGCGACCACATGGAATCACGTTGGACCTGGGCAAACGGGTATTGAAATGGCAGAATGTCGAAGTATTGAAAGAGGATCCCAGCGTCCAAATTCCTAAGACTAATGTGGTAGTATGTACCGACACTGATGTACCGAATTCTTCCGAAAGCATTGTATGGGCCAAGCTTGATGGTGATTCTGGAGACCACCGATCTTATCTGATAGAGCCAACGAAGACGTCCGCATCGCGCAGTTTGATTGTAGGACGAAGCCTTGTAAGATCTATAAGGAACGGATACGTGCCGGTTAGAGTCCTTAACACCGCCGACTCAACCACGAGCATCAAAGCGGGAGAAGTCATCGGCAGCTGCCAGCCTGTGTAATGTGACGCCTACGCCCGGGAATCGAAGTGATTCCGATCCCGAACCCTTGCAACCGGCCAGATGGATATGTCCTCGAAGTGCCAGCGGACTTCATCTGTCGTGCGGATATCGTTGCGCAGAAAATATTTTTTTTTCCTGTCCAAATATTTAGATCTGTGGATATAAATATTCGAAATGTAGAAGTAATCCAAACCCCGGCACATTTCGAGACATAGCCATCTGGAAATGCCCCTCCACCGTGGCCATCGAAAAACTATGCCACTGGCGACAAATGGAGAGGCACATTGCCGCCATGTGACGTGCCACTCCACACACAGCTGTTTTGTCCGAGGTGACAACCGGTGGATTTGACAGCCACATGGAGGCGAAGGAGTACAAGTTCTGAGCCTGAAAAGAGAACTTTGACTTTCAGATAGTATTTATTTAAATTATAATAATTAATTAATTCGTCCACAATACCTGATTATTCGAGCTCAAAGGAGTGATTGTGAATAAAGAGGTAAATTTTTCTTCGTTCGAGTTACATCGACGAATGCTTTACCCTGTTTTGTTTGTAGTTCCTCGCCCCATGAACTGGATTCGCGAAAACACCGAAGGAAATAGGAGCCTTGGACAAACTTGAAGCTTTGCAAAATCACGAAAATGAAGATATTTATAGCCAGGCTTACACATTAGTAGATACTTACTTCGTACCCCAGGAGGACGAAAATCTAGCTCCCAAGCAAGCCGACGATCAGTTCGAGGTTTCCTTTGAGACGAGGCGGTGGAGGATCATATTTGCCAGCTAAGTATCAGATTAAGTATAAGAAATGACGCCATTTTACGTGCAAGTGCTGTCAAACTCAAGTCGCCGCTAATTTATTTCCGTGGGATATCGATGATAATGTTAAATCGATAAAATATTATACAAAAACGCTTAAAAAGAATCGTAAACGCTCTCATTCCTCTACACGGCTAGAAACTGAAATACCACCTGACAGTGAAATTCCAGTCAGAAGATCGCGCTCCCCATCAACGCATTTGGAACTTGCAGCTGCATCAGGATCCAGAATCAAGTCTGCATCTGCATCCAGAAGCAAACCTTCTACAACCGTTGGTATCAAAACTCAACCACAATCAAGTGGACACCTTATCACCGATTTGGATCGAAAGTTTCTCTTAGACTCCAAATCACCAGATTGTGGAAAGTACTCTCTACCGAACTTCGGTTTGCTCACGCAGTCATCCTCAACGATTACTGCCGTTCCTCTAAAATCACGAAGTAATTCACAGTGTTCCACCTCAAGTGAATTTAGTCATCGCGACGGAAAGTGGCCACTTAAGGCGTCTGTTCTCGAACTAGTTTGGGGAAGTGTTCGATTGCGTAAATCTGTGCAAAAGTCTTTCCAAATAAAGAACACTTCGCATAAAAGATTGATTGTGAAAGCCGAAGTTTCAGGACCAGGGTTTCAACTGATCAATTCATGTGAAGAGACCTCGAACTTAATGAGATTGCAGGGGCAGGAATGCCGAACTTTATACGTAAGTTTTTGTCCTACGGTTATTGGAGATGCTGCAGGTCAGCTTGTTTTCTCTTCGCCATATGCTACTAGTAACAGTGAAGGAGGTCAAATCATTAATCTTTATGGTCATGGAGGCCATGCATCCATTATTACACAAGGATTGTACAAAGGGCCAATTGGGTCCGATTATTTGCCATTAGGTGAATTAAAGCAACCTTCAACCGATATTAGCAAATCATTTACCGTGTACGATAAAGGCTCCTTGCCCGCATTCATCATCACTCAAGTAAACTCAACAGGCCTCGATTTACCGCGACTGCGTGAATGTATAGAAGTAAGTCCAGCGAATCTACTACTAAACCCTGAAAGCAGCCTGAACATCACTATAACCTTCCGTCTTCGTCGAGACGATAAAAAAAAAAAAAAAATATTCAGAAAACTCGTTAATAATAGGGAAGTCATCACTTTAGTAAATTTACAGCTAATATATGGCGAAAACGCTACTAGGCGTCGGATCAAAAGTCTGATACAACAAATGAATAGCAAGGAAAAATCACAATTCGAAGGAACTTGTTTGTCAAATCTTTGGTATGTACCGGCAATTTATGCACGAAAGGTTCATAATTATGATATTCCTTCATAATGGAAACAAAGAACCATTTGTTTATTTTTCGTTTGTCTACGAAATCTTTTATTAAACGAAGTCTTCTCGTATAGAAAGTTCTATTTAATTGAATAGGTTAACCGGTTATATAAAAAAAAAAAAAATGGAAAGACGAGGAAAGAAAATTAAAACAAACTTTTACATGTTCAGTGATTGCTGCATTTAATTGAACTCAACGTGACCATACGTTGCACGATCTATTCGAATTTGATTGTTGAAAAAAATTGATGAATACAATGGAGGCTCGTTAAAAATGGTTACTGCAATTAATTATACGATTGTAGTATTGTATTCTCAATCAAATTTAAACCATGATCCAAATCAGTTTTGATAATTAATTAGAATTTAAAAGATTACACATTTGATGTCTTTAAATACATTAAAATGTATACTCACTATTCATTCAAATTGAAGTTTATTTTACATCTTCAAATTTAGAACTGTGAAATTCAATTTACCATTTACTTTTCCAAACTGTTCCTTGTAAGAATGAGATTATTTCAACGATTATCCTTATTAATTTCTAACTCTTACCATCTGATTCAGTCGAAAACTCATCTTTCCATTTACGATAGACTTATTGAAAACGCAAAATATTGAATGGAATATAGTGAGGGCATTATTATAACCACATGATATGAAAGTAATTGTAATCCCTCTATTGGCCGATCGCTCAGATAAAGAAAAAAAAAAAAACCCAACTCTCAAAGATTTCGTGCACGTATTTTTTTAGAGAATTTGTAAAATGAATGTCTTGAAAAGTTGATATTGATATGTGATTTGAACGGAATGATGCATATGAAAAAAAAAAAAAAATTTGATTGTAAATAATTCTTAAATAACAAAATAAATTAAGGAAATGTAAAATAGGTTGTAGAATTAAAGCAAATGAAAACTACTAGCAATTAATTTAAAGACATAATATTGAGGTATATAGTGATGAAGTTTTTATTGAAAAAAAAATATCGCGCGCGCCCTTGCTATATTATTCATTTAAATATAGAAACAAATTTAACTATAATTCCGTTTTATAATTTCGATTCTGTAAGGAAATTCTTGTGTTATAGGGTATACGAACAAGTGAGCTAACTTAAGAAAGAGAGAGAAAGATATTTCATTAGGAAGAGAATTATTAGGTTTATAATAATTGTTTTTTTTCGTTTTCTTTATATTTCAAACGAGAACTACTTAAAATAGCAAATCTAAAATTGTTCAATATCTTTGTAGTATTAAAGATGAATTGCTAAAAAGATAACCACGACTTTCCTTTTCAGTGGCTCGTTCTTTTTCAGGGGGAACAGAGAGTGTAAGGTAGGTATGCCGGCGCGAGGGTAGGGTTTCGACAAATCCGCTGAGGTCGGTTTCGCGTCGCGCGCGGTACGCGGTACCTTTGATTGTTTCGTCATTTCCTTAGAGTAGTTTTAGTCGGTTTAATTTCGAGTAGCATATTTTTCGGTACCGTGTCGGTGATTCGGTAACGCGCCTATAGGATTTTGTCGAGTTTTGATTTGAGATCTGTGGAGAGATCACATCCAGAACTAAAGTAACGTAGGTTTCCCGTTCTGGATGAGTAGTTATTGACGCGTTTGGAAAACGGGCATGTCCAGGTGACTGAAATATTGTAATTGAGCGTAACCCATTCGGAGACCCGCGACCGAAATCCTCTCCGAACTAGCTGGCCGACAAGCAGTCACCGCGTGAATGGGTTACGGTGCACGGATTGGTTGACCTGTTGGTACCATCCGTTGGCACTACTCAGACTTAACGCCTAGAACCGATGAGAGGTCGGTTCCGCGTTCGATCGGAAAAGTAGAAAATCATTACAAATGGCGCCCAACGTGGGGCCAAAAACATCCTAAGGGGGAAAGAACTTCGCGTCTTCTGACGAGTTGGTCCTTTACGGAGGATGTAAGGTACTTTGGTACTCGAGTCCCACTATCAGGAGCAGTGGAATTGTGTGATACACATTAGAAGTCGCTTCACGTGAGTTGTAGCTTCCGCTCTCCTTTGTTTGATTTTTTTTTTTTCGCGACAGAATCCTTCCGATGTGTTGTCCCAGGTTAACCCCTGTAAGGACCTTCTATTTTCTTGATGGAACTGCCAGTCTGATGGGTTTACCTATCAGCATGGACTCTCAAGAAAATAGAAGGCTACCTTGCCTTTATGTCGCGGAAGGATTCTAATTATTTCGTATGCGTGATAGACGAGTGGTATCGGTTCAACGTTCGGTGGCGTATGCTGGAGTGGCGGAGCCCGGAATGCTTCCACGCGTCGGGAATTTTGACCGCGTACTAAAATCGTTACGGTAGCTCTACCACTTGTCTCGTCGAGTCACTTTAACGTAGTTAGAGACGGTTTTTTGTAATGTATGAGGGTTTAGGGGATAAATTTTGTAAATCGACCAAAAGCACCCTTTCTTCGGCAGATTACCACGCACTCTCTTTTCCCGTTGGAGGAGTCGACCACTGGAAAGGAAAGGTATATCAGATAAATTTTTTTTTCTATTTTCTATAAATAGCTCGCCACTAACGGCCACTAATTTAGTGATAAGTTATTAGTAGGAATAAGTATATTCTATATATTTTTTTTTTATTTTATTTTAGCACCACAATTAACCCACACGAAATGGCAACGAAGCGGACCCCCGATAAGCGGTGGACCCGATCCAAAACGGTCCAACCAGCTAACTGCGGGATCTGCTTCGAGGACGTAGTGGAGGGCGTACACAGCGTGCGATTGGATTGTGGACATCTATTCCATCGTGCCTGTGTACAACAGCTCCTCCTCACGTCAGAGAGTTGCCCATTATGTCGGCGACCCATCGAGCGGACCGCCTTAGACGTCCCCCTCGGAACGCCCCTACCAACGCGTGGAGCAGTGGCGAAAGGAGTTCCAGAGGCCGAACAGTCCCAACCACTCTTAGACCTGCAAGGAGCAGTAGGCGGTGAAGTTCCGGCCGCAAGTGTCGTGTCCGAGGTGCCAACCATGCCTTCCGCCCACTCCATTGACACCCTCGTGGCGTTGATGAGGGATATGTCGCGTGAGAACTCCGCTTGGCTGGGAGCCAAATCCCAGTGTGGCGATGCCCCACTCCCGACAATCCGAGCAATGGGTCCCATCTCCAAGGAACTCAGAAATGGATCCCAGAGCTCCCGAATACAGACCACGACACAGTACCGGACCTCCGTTGGTACCTCTAGCCCCCGAGGCAGTTCAGTACAACAGGTCAATCGATGATGTGATTCCCCCCGGGAACGCATTGACACTTTTTCGAGACCCGACGCCTCGTATCATGGAGGGTTGGCGCCTGAACTTTACAGGGTTCAACGATATGATATCGGCGGACCGGTTCCTTTTCCGGATTCAGGCGTTGGTATCCAGCACCCTGGGAGGTGATTCCTCGGCCTTCCTCCGGCATGCACATCTTTTGTTCAGCGGCGACGCTGCCGACTGGTACTGGAGCTTTAAAGAATCAACGCCACGTCCCACTTGGCACTCTTTCAGTGCAGCCTTCCGCAATCGATTTGAGGATGGCTTCACTGAGAGAGAGCTAAGGGAGCAAATAAAGAAACGGAAACAAGGCGCTCACGAACCGTTCGACCAGTACTACACAAGTATAGTGAGATTGAGCACTCGCTTGCGAAATACCATGCCCGAGGACGAACTGGTAGAAATTATCAGAGAGAATATGCGCTGGGATCTCCAGAACAGCCTTCTGCATTTTCCCATCAACACCATACAGGGATTGCGCCTCCATGCCCGTAGACAAGAACACTTGGATGAGCGGCGAGGTACCTTCCGTCCACAACCTCGCATAATAGGACCAAATCCCCGAAATCATCACACCGCGGAGTTGATGGCAGCTGACCACCTGCTTGCTGATCCAGTACCAGTACCGAGGAGCGGAGCACCACCGGAGCTTGAGGACCCAGTCTTGATTGATCGACCCTCCCTTGAAGCAATTACAAGCCCGACGGTCTGTTGGAACTGCCGACAACCGGGACATCGGTTCTATGCATGTCCAGCGGAGCCGACGCTTTTCTGCTACCGCTGCGGGAAGGCCGACACATACGCACCTGACTGTGCAAATTGCAAAGGGCGAAAAAACTTGCCACCGAGTGCCGCGACCACCCGTCGGCACTCCTAAACCCCGGACGAACCAATCCAGACCCTATCACTAGCTATGACCAAGCTCCCAACATGACTCCAACTCTGCTGACTCGCACCGCTAACCACAGTTCTCCCGAAGTTCCACAACCGACGCCGTCCTTCGCCGAGGCCAACGCGCAGGGAAATGATAGCGAGGCGAAAGTTCCTTGGCATGTAAAACCTTTTCATGTCAGGCTGCGGAATTATTTGGCTACTCGACAGCGCATCTTCCATGAGGAATTGGCCACAACCGTCCCACCGCGAAGCAAGCGAGCCACGCGTCGGATGCGGAGCTTCTGGAGAAAAGTCAGGCAGTCGAGGAAAGTGTTGAAGGACATATACTTAGACGAATTATTGAGGGATGATGTCCGACCATATGCGTCAGTACACCTCCTGCAAAAACGAGTATCAGGCTTAGTCGATACGGGAGCCAGTGTGAATTGCATATCTGCCGAGTTTGCAGGGGAGGTACTGACAAAGCACGCGGACCAAATCCGTCATTTCACCTCCTGGTTAAGCACGGCGGACGGAACTCGTCACTCTGTAGTGGGAAAAATTATGACGGAGGTCACCTTTAAAGGAGTAACTAAACCTCTGGAATTTTACATCATACCTCAATTAACCCAGAATCTTTATCTAGGAGTGGATTTCGTTCGAAAATTTAACTTGGCCCCGGCACTATTTTCCGGTTCGACCCTGGAGTCCGTCACCACCGTTCCTGACCAATCTCAACCCACTAACTTATTACGGCATACACTGGATGTAACTCAGCAACTGTGTCTTGACTCGGCTATATCGGCTTTTCCATCGCACGAGAAAGAAGGTCTCGGGCGGACTGCCCTGGTGTTCCGCTGGGTCTCGGATCTACCAGTATCAAAGTTGAGAGTTTCCTCAATGTAAACTGGTACCGAACTTGGGGGCGAATGATTGGCGCTTAAACCAATCGCTGTCTAATGGTGACCGTGAGATTAGGCCTATAACAGGCAGGTGCTCACGTTAATCAAAACGACACATGCCCTGGTGTTCCACACTATAGATGTGGGGGATGCTAAACCCATAAAACAGAGACATTTCGCCATATCTCCGGCGAAGGAAAAATCGTTATATGCCGAAGTGGATCGAATGCTAGCATTAGGCGTAATCGAAGAATCACAGAGCGCGTGGGCTTCCCCAGTCACCTTAGTTGTCAAGCCGAACAAGGTCCGGTTATGCTTAGATGCCAGACGCTTGAACGCCGTCACAGTCAAGGACGCATACCCTCTACCGTTGATTGAAGGCATTTTGAGTCGGTTGCCTAAAGCCCATTTCATCACGAGCTTAGACCTCAAGGACGCCTTCTGGCAAATTCCTTTAGACCCCGGTTCAAAGGAGAAAACAGCCTTCACAGTCCCAGGTCGGCCCTTATATCAATTCGTGACCATGCCATTCGGATTGTGTAATGCCCCCCAAACAATGACGCGCCTTATGGATAAGGTAATACCACCTCACTTGCGGCACCAAGTTTTCGTTTACTTGGACGATCTGTTGCTTATAACCGAGACCTTTGACGAACACATCGACCTGCTTCAGGAGGTGGCTCTACACATCCGGAGGGCAAGATTAACCATCAACATAAGGAAGAGCCAGTTCGTGATGACGGAGGTGAAGTATTTAGGTCACATCATTGGGCATGGCCATATCAAGACCGATCCGGAAAAGACTCAAGCGATTGACGTTTTTCCACTACCCAAGACCACCAAGCAGTTACGCCGATTCTTAGGCTTATGCGGATGGTACCAGCGTTTTGTACGTGACTATGCCACCATTACCACTCCTTTGACCGACATGCTGCGTAAGGGACGTAAATTCGTCTGGGAAGAGCCCAGCTTGCGAGCCTTTGAAGAGCTAAAGAAGAGTCTGACTACAGCCCCCGTACTGCACAGCCCGGACTTTGACAAACCGTTCTCAATCCATTGTGACGCGAGTCAACATGGGGTGGGAGCAGTCTTAGTCCAGGTTGCACAAGACGGCGAGGAGAGACCTATAGCCTTCATGTCTCACAAGCTGAACCCAGCCCAGCGAAACTACACGGTCTCCGAGCAGGAATGTCTAGCTGCGGTGTTGGCAGTGAAACGCTTCCGAGCCTATGTGGAGGGACACACCTTTGAAATCGTTACGGATCACGCTTCTCTGAAATGGCTAATGAGCCAGACTGATCTCAACGGCAGATTGGCCAGGTGGGCACTGAAACTACAGGCATTTGACTTCACAATTCGCCACCGAAAAGGAAGCCAGCATGTAGTCCCCGACACCCTATCCAGAATGTTCGCCCCTGAAGGAGCCGAGTTGGCCCAAGAGGACGACAGCCCCCAATTGATCGATTTGGACCATCCTGCCTTCAAGTCAGCAACCTACACACAACTGATTCACACTATCCAGAATCAACAGCCCCAGCTTCCTGAACTGCGGTTGACGGATGGATTTATTTATAAGCGGATGGGACACGCATCCGGAGAACCCATACAAGAAGAAGAACAGTGGAAGTTGTGGGTGCCCGAAGAATTAACCACTGATCTTATCAGACGGGCTCATGACCACCCATCGAGTGCGCACGGCGGATACGGTCGTACACTTAGGCGGTTGAAAACCTGTTTCTTTTGGCCTAAGATGGCACAACAGATAAAAGCGTACGTAGCCTCTTGTGAGCTATGCAAGTGCACTAAAGCGCCCAACACCATTCTTCGGCCACCCATGGGTAAGGTTGAGGTCCCCGAACGCGTGTTCCAGCGCTTGTACATTGATCTTATCGGTCCTTACCCTCGATATGCTTCTGGTCACACGGGAGCTGTCGTGGTCCTGGACCAGCTCTCTAAATTCCCTATCATAGAACCACTACGTAACATGCACACTGGACCTATAATCAGCTTCTTGGAGAATCGAGTCTTTCACATGTTTGGAGTTCCGGAGAAACTTGTCTCCGACAATGGGGTCCAGTTCACCTCCAGCAAGTTCCGAGACCTAATGTCCAAATACGGCATCATCCACCAACGAACTGCCGTCTATTCACCACAAACCAACGCATCCCGAACGACTGAATCGTACGCTCATAGCGGCCATCCGCGCCTATGTCCACCCGAATCAGAAGGACTGGGATCGCAAATTGTCCGCCATCACTAGTGCGCTGCGCTCGTCGTACCACGCCACTACCGGCATTTCGCCGTATTTCGCAGTGTTCGGCCAGTACATGATCTGTCATGGGAGCGCTTACCGGCTATTGCGGCAACTGAAATCGCTAGAGGACCCAATCGTGGTTCTGGAACCGCATGAAAAGCTCCAACTTCTGCGAGATCAACTGCGGGAGAAGATTGAAGAAAGTAGACGGATGGGAGAGGAGCGGTACAACTTGCGATCTCATCCTTCTGGCTTTAAGGTAGGCGACGAAATATATCGTCGAAACTTCCGGCAGAGCGATGCCACCCGACATTACAATGCCAAACTAGACAAGAAATTCGTGAAGTGTCGAGTCCTACAAGTAATAAGCCCCACCCGATACCTCATCGCGGACATGACTGGTAAAACCCTGGGAATTTACCACGCAAAAGACCTTAGACGATGAAGTGCAACTATTTCCCACGAAAAACCTTGGCTTACCCCAATCTTTGCCTAGACGAAGACCTCCGAATAACACCTGACTCCCTACTATATAGTCACTGTCGAGTCTTCACGAACATGGTTGTAGCCTATCCTTCGAAACCGACCTTCGACCCGCCACGGCCCTAACCAAGACCTTTTATATAGGAGACGGGATCGTAATTACTTCGATTTTGGGGGGGGAATGTGTAATGTGACGCCTACGCCCGGGAATCGAAGTGATTCCGATCCCGAACCCTTGCAACCGGCCAGATGGATATGTCCTCGAAGTGCCAGCGGACTTCATCTGTCGTGCGGATATCGTTGCGCAGAAAATATTTTTTTTTCCTGTCCAAATATTTAGATCTGTGGATATAAATATTCGAAATGTAGAAGTAATCCAAACCCCGGCACATTTCGAGACATAGCCATCTGGAAATGCCCCTCCACCGTGGCCATCGAAAAACTATGCCACTGGCGACAAATGGAGAGGCACATTGCCGCCATGTGACGTGCCACTCCACACACAGCTGTTTTGTCCGAGGTGACAACCGGTGGATTTGACAGCCACATGGAGGCGAAGGAGTACAAGTTCTGAGCCTGAAAAGAGAACTTTGACTTTCAGATAGTATTTATTTAAATTATAATAATTAATTAATTCGTCCACAATACCTGATTATTCGAGCTCAAAGGAGTGATTGTGAATAAAGAGGTAAATTTTTCTTCGTTCGAGTTACATCGATGAATGCTTTACCCTGTTTTGTTTGTAGTTCCTCGCCCCATGAACTGGATTCGCGAAAACACCAAAGGAAATAGGAGCCTTGGACAAACTTGAAGCTTTGCAAAATCACGAAAATGAAGATATTTATAGCCAGGCTTACACATTAGTAGATACTTACTTCGTACCCCAGGAGGACGAAAATCTAGCTCCCAAGCAAGCCGACGATCAGTTCGAGGTTTCCTTTGAGACGAGGCGGTGGAGGATCATATTTGCCAGCTAAGTATCAGATTAAGTATAAGAAATGACGCCATTTTACGTGCAAGTGCTGTCAAACTCAAGTCGCCGCTAATTTATTTCCGTGGGATATCGATGATAATGTTAAATCGATAAAATATTATACAAAAACGCTTAAAAAGAATCGTAAACGCTCTCATTCCTCTACACGGCTAGAAACTGAAATACCACCTGACAGTGAAATTCCAGTCAGAAGATCGCGCTCCCCATCAACGCATTTGGAACTTGCAGCTGCATCAGGATCCAGAATCAAGTCTGCATCTGCATCCAGAAGCAAACCTTCTACACCCGTTGGTCTCAAAACTCAACCACAATCAAGTGGACACCTTATCACCGATTTGGATCGAAAGTTTCTCTTAAGACTCCAAATCACCAGATTGTGGAAAGTACTCTCTACCGAACTTCGGTTTGCTCACGCAGTCATCCTCAACGATTACTGCCGTTCCTCTAAAATCACGAAGTAATTCACAGTGTTCCACCTCAAGTGAATTTAGTCATCGCGACGGAAAGTGGCCACTTAAGGCGTCTGTTCTCGAACTAGTTTGGGGAAGTGTTCGATTGCGTAAATCTGTGCAAAAGTCTTTCCAAATAAAGAACACTTCGCATAAAAGATTGATTGTGAAAGCCGAAGTTTCAGGACCAGGGTTTCAACTGATCAATTCATGTGAAGAGACCTCGAACTTAATGAGATTGCAGGGGCAGGAATGCCGAACTTTATACGTAAGTTTTTGTCCTACGGTTATTGGAGATGCTGCAGGTCAGCTTGTTTTCTATTCGCCATATGCTACTAGTAACAGTGAAGGAGGTCAAATCATTAATCTTTATGGTCATGGAGGCCATGCATCCATTATTACACAAGGATTGTACAAAGGGCCAATTGGGTCCGATTATTTGCCATTAGGTGAATTAAAGCAACCTTCAACCGATATTAGCAAATCATTTACCGTGTACGATAAAGGCTCCTTGCCCGCATTCATCATCACTCAAGTAAACTCAACAGGCCTCGATTTACCGCGACTGCGTGAATGTATAGAAGTAAGTCCAGCGAATCTACTACTAAACCCTGAAAGCAGCCTGAACATCACTATAACCTTCCGTCCTCGTCGAGACGATAAAAAAAAAAAAAATATTCAGAAAACTCGTTGATAATAATAGGGAAGTCATCACTTTAGTAAATTTACAGCTAATATATGGCGAAAACGCTACTAGGCGTCGGATCAAAAGTCTGATACAACAAATGAATAGCAAGGAAAAATCACAATTCGAAGGAACTTGTTTGTCAAATCTTTGGTATGTACCGGCAATTTATGCACGAAAGGTTCATAATTATGATATTCCTTCATAATGGAAACAAAGAACCATTTGTTTATTTTTCGTTTGTCTACGAAATCTTTTATTAAACGAAGTCTTCTCGTATAGAAAGTTCTATTTAATTGAATAGGTTAACCGGTTATATAAAAAAAAAAAAATGGAAAGACGAGGAAAGAAAATTAAAACAAACTTTTACATGTTCAGTGATTGCTGCATTTAATTGAACTCAACGTGACCATACGTTGCACGATCTATTCGAATTTGATTGTTGAAAAAAATTGATGAATACAATGGAGGCTCGTTAAAAATGGTTACTGCAATTAATTATACGATTGTAGTATTGTATTCTCAATCAAATTTAAACCATGATCCAAATCAGTTTTGATAATTAATTAGAATTTAAAAGATTACACATTTGATGTCTTTAAATACATTAAAATGTATACTCACTATTCATTCAAATTGAAGTTTATTTTACATCTTCAAATTTAGAACTGTGAAATTCAATTTACCATTTACTTTTCCAAACTGTTCCTTGTAAGAATGAGATTATTTCAACGATTATCCTTATTAATTTCTAACTCTTACCATCTGATTCAGTCGAAAACTCATCTTTCCATTTACGATAGACTTATTGAAAACGCAAAATATTGAATGGAATATAGTGAGGGCATTATTATAACCACATGATATGAAAGTAATTGTAATCCCTCTATTGGCCGATCGCTCAGATAAAGAAAAAAAAAAAAAACCCAACTCTCAAAGATTTCGTGCACGTATTTTTTTAGAGAATTTGTAAAATGAATGTCTTGAAAAGTTGATATTGATATGTGATTTGAACGGAATGATGCATATGAAAAAAAAAAAATTTGATTGTAAATAATTCTTAAATAACAAAATAAATTAAGGAAATGTAAAATAGGTTGTAGAATTAAAGCAAATGAAAACTACTAGCAATTAATTTAAAGACATAATATTGAGGTATATAGTGATGAAGTTTTTATTGAAAAAAAAATATCGCGCGCGCCCTTGCTATATTATTCATTTAAATATAGAAACAAATTTAACTATAATTCCGTTTTATAATTTCGATTCTGTAAGGAAATTCTTGTGTTATAGGGTATACGAACAAGTGAGCTAACTTAAGAAAGAGAGAGAAAGATATTTCATTAGGAAGAGAATTATTAGGTTTATAATAATTGTTTTTTTCGTTTTCTTTATATTTCAAACGAGAACTACTTAAAATAGCAAATCTAAAATTGTTCAATATCTTTGTAGTATTAAAGATGAATTGCTAAAAAGATAACCACGACTTTCCTTTTCAGTGGCTCGTTCTTTTTCAGGGGGAACAGAGAGTGTAAGGTAGGTATGCCGGCGCGAGGGTAGGGTTTCGACAAATCCGCTGAGGTCGGTTTCGCGTCGCGCGCGGTACGCGGTACCTTTGATTGTTTCGTCATTTCCTTAGAGTAGTTTTAGTCGGTTTAATTTCGAGTAGCATATTTTTCGGTACCGCGTCGGTGATTCGGTAACGCGCCTATAGGATTTTGTCGAGTTTTGATTTGAGATCTGTGGAGAGATCACATCCAGAACTAAAGTAACGTAGGTTTCCCGTTCTGGATGAGTAGTTATTGACGCGTTTGGAAAACGGGCATGTCCAGGTGACTGAAATATTGTAATTGAGCGTAACCCATTCGGAGACCCGCGACCGAAAT
The DNA here is from genome assembly GCA_963969285.1 of Odontomyia ornata. Classification (NCBI taxonomy): domain Eukaryota; kingdom Metazoa; phylum Arthropoda; class Insecta; order Diptera; family Stratiomyidae; genus Odontomyia; species Odontomyia ornata. Next base: position 191,316,791 of record OZ017738.1, read on the forward strand.
CCTCTCCGAACTAGCTGGCCGACAAGCAGTCACCGCGTGAATGGGTTACGGTGCACGGATTGGTTGACCTGTTGGTACCATCCGTTGGCACTACTCAGACTTAACGTCTAGAACCGATGAGAGGTCGGTTCCGCGTTCGAACTTGAAAAGTAGAAAATCATTACACCTGTTTCCACCATCACCTCTTTGGAAGCTACTCACGAACATCATTGGAAAAGGAGGCAAGACGCAGACAAAGCCCGGGAATCCACGCCTGCAATATTGAAGCAGGTCAAATTACCAGTGCAGCTATTCATGCGAGCCTCTGATCTGGTCACCAAGTACAGTGACATCTTCTCAACAAGCCCGGATGACCAAGGCCGAACGAGTATGGTAACTCACGTCATAGATACACAAGGAGCCAAGCCAATTCGACAAGCACCGAGACGTGTTCCTATAGCCAAACAAAGAGAAGTGAGCGCACTGATCTCGGACATGGAAATACAAGGCGTTATCGAACCTTCTGTCAGTCCATGGGCCGCGCCTGTAGTTCTAGTAAAGAAAAAGGATGGTAGCACTCGTTTTTGTGTCGACTATAGGCAGCTTAACGACGTCACTAAGAAAGATAGTTACCCGCTTCCACGCATCGATGATATCATGGACGCTTTGGCCGACGCAAAATGGTTTTCTACACTCGACCTCAAGAGTGGCTATTGGCAGGTAGAAATCCACAAGAAGGACAGAGAGAATACCGCATTTTCAGTTGGTACCGGATTATGGCAATTTGTGGTGATGCCATTTGGGCTTTGCAATGCTCCAGCCACCTTCGAACGCCTGATGGAATACGTGCTACGTGGCCTAACCTGGAAAACCTGCTTGGTGTACCTAGATGACATCATTGTCATCGGGAGAACGTTCGAAGAACATGCGCGGAACTTAGAAGAGGTTTTCTCCCGATTGCGATTGCCGAATTTGAAACTAAGTCCCGACAAGTGCAACATTTCGCAGCTGAAGTGAAATACCTGGGACACGTCGTATCAGCAGAGGGGGTCAAAACAGACCCTGAGAAGATTGAAGTCGTGAAAAGCTGGCCAACACCAAACAACAAGCGCCAACTACGAAGTTTTCTTGGTCTGGCAACCTACTATCGAAGATTCGTCAAAGACTTCGCCAAAATAGCTAAGTGCCTCCATCAGCTAACCGAGAAAAATCGTCCGTATGTCTGGAATGAACAATGCCAGGTAGCCTTTGAAACCTTGAAGGAGAAGGTGTGTGAATCACCCGTGCTGGCATATCCGAAACCCGGAAAAATGTTTGCAGTTGACACCGATGCGAGCAACGGCGGTATTGGAGCTGTACTCTCCCAGCAGATCGATGGCGAAGAAAGAGTCCTCTCATATTGCAGTCGAGTTCTCTAAAAAAGTGAGAGGAACTACTGCGTGACCAGGAAGGAGCTATTGGCTATAAAAGAGGCCACCAAGCAGTTCCCCAAGTACTTATATGGACAGAAGTTTGTTCTTCGAACAGACGATACATCGCTGAGATGGCTGCTTAACTTCAAAAACCCCGAGGGACAAGTGGCGAAATTGTTCATCAGAAGGGCGAAGTTCATGGAAATGCTGACGCCCAGCTAACTGCAAGCATTGCCGACGGATCGAGGAAAAGGAGCCGACCGTTGATCTGCAAGTGATAACGGCCGACTTCGAAGAAGGTTGGTCATCAGAGGAGATTCGAAATGCCCAGTTAACCGATGAAGACATCGGACCATTGCTCGTATGGAAGGAGACAACTGGGCGACCTGAGTGGAAAGACGTTTCTATGCATGGCGCAACCCTGAAAAGCTATTGGGCACAATGGAACTCCCTTCAGGTGGAGGGTGGCGTACTCAAGCGGAAATGGGAAACGGTGGATTGCAGCTTCTATAGGATGCAAACTATACTTCCCAAAAGCCGAATCCACGATGTGGTTAAGGAGATGCACGAAGGATCCTCGGGAGGCCTCCTTGGTGTTAACAAGAACTTAGCGAAATTGCGGGAAAGGTTTTACTGGCTCCACGCTCGAGAAGACGTAGAGGACTGGTGCCGTCGATGCACGATTTGCGCTTCTGTCAAAGGTCCAAAGCGACGATTGAGAGGACAAATGCAAACCTATAACGTGGGAGTACCGTTTGAAAGGATTGCTGTTGACATCGCAGGACCCCTTCCTGAATCCGAGTGGGGAAATCGATACACGTTGGTTGTGGCCGATTATTTCAGCAAGTGGCCCGAGGTCTACCCCATTCCCATTCAGGAAGCAACTACTGTAGCCGAACAGCTAGTATTAAATTGGGTCACTAGGAACGGCGTACCTTGCGAACTACATTCGGATCAAGGCCGAAACTTTGAGTCACTAGTTTTTGGCAAAATGTGCGAGCTGCTGGGAATACGGAAAACGAGGACAGCACCGCTGCATCCCCAATCCGATGGAATGGTCAAACGTGTCAACGGCACGCTCAATAAACACCTTGCCAAGATGGTTGACGAGAACCAAAGGGACTGGGACCGACATATCCCACTTTTTTTGATGGCGTACAGAGCTGCCGCTCATGCATCGACGGGCCAAGCCCCAGCCAAATTCATTTTTGGAAAGAGTATTCGTCTGCCAGCTGATATAAAGTTCGAAGTACCGCCTTAAAAACCCCAAACGATTTCGGAGTTCGCAAGTGAGCTAAGACAACGGTTGAACCAGATATATCGGACAGTGCGAAAACACCCCGAATCGGCTACTAACCGCATGAAGACCAGGTATGATCTAAAGGCAAATTCTACTGGCTTCCAGCAAGATGACTTGGTGTGGCTTTATAACCCACAACGGCGAAAGGGTAGGTCTCCAAAGTTGCAGCATAATTGGAGGGACCATACCGAGTTACAAAGCGAATCAACGACGTCGTATACCGCATACAATAAAGGCAACATTTTAAAACTCTGTAACGGATTAATTTTTTCTTCGAGTTACAGATATGTAGAGGTAATAACATCAAACATTGTTTTCTTCGAGATATAGAGGTTGAACTCATTTTGTCGAATTATATATGGAAATTTTATACTGAGACACTTTATTCGTAAGTATTTATTGTTTCGACACATAGAGGTTTTTGATTTCGAGTAACGGAGGTTTTATGCTTTGAAAGGAAGGGAATGACAATTTTGTTCGAGTTACAAAGGTTTTCGACTTATCGAGGTTTCACTATATATATATATATATATATATATATATATATATATATATATATATATATATATATATATATATATATATATATATATATATATATATATATTATACGAGTATATCTATATGTATCTAAATATATACTTATATATATATATATATATATATATATATATATATATATATATATACATACATATATATATATATATATATATATATACATATATATATATATATATATATATTGTATATATATGTATATATATATATATATACATATATATATATATATATATATATATATATATATATATATATATATATATATATATATATTGTATATATATGTATATATATATATATATACATATATATATATATATATACATATATATATATATATATATATATATATATATATATATATATATATATATATATATACATATATATATATATATATATATATATATATATATATATATATATATATATATATATATATTGTATATATATGTATATATATATATACATATATATATATATATATATATATATTGTATATATATATATATATATATATATATATATACATATATATATATATATATTGTATATATATATATATATATATATATATATATATATATATATATATATATATATATACATATATATATATATATATTGTATATATATGTATATTTATATATATATATTGTATATATATATATATATATATATATATATATATATTGTATATATATATATAGATATATATATATATATATATATATATATATATATATATATATTGTACATATATATATATATATATATATATATATATATATATACCGCATACAGGAATACCGTAAGCCAAGAGCCAAAATGAAAATCGTGCATCTGGACCGTCTTGCCCCATATTACATCCAGGGAGAATTGACTACAACTGGCGACACATCTTTTCGGGGCGAAAAGAACTGAGGTGGGGACAGTGTTACATGTACAAATAATTCTCCGAGCTACTGTCGCAATTGTTTTCACAACCATTAAGAACATCAACAAAATGAATTTACTCGAAACCACGAGAACCCACCAAGTATGATCAACATCTGAAAGTGAGTCACTGCTCCATTCATTAAGCTGCTCGAATATACCAGATACCTCTCGGCAGAAAATTCGCCAATGTACGAGAAATAGATTGAACGGCTAGAGACCCTACATAAAGGCGAGCTGAATGAATGGGGGGATTATCATTCATTACAACCGCGATATAGTAAACTGCGATAGTGTGGAGTACGAAGTAAAAAGCGATATTGAAGTGATAAACAGTTGAAATAAAAATTAATAGACAATTTGTGAAATAGTTAAATGAGCGATTGTGCGTTTTTAGTAAATAAACTTTTTTAATTTAATTTAAAAGACATTGCGTTTTCACTTTCCCGGAACATTAAAATTATTGGCCGCGAACCATAACACGCGAAATATGAGTTGATGCCGAATGGCCTTGGTTTTCGTGCCAGGCATTCGACCATTAATGCGATAACGAAAGTAACCTCAGACATCTGTTGAAAACTAAATAACAGAGAATGTGTTGGAGCGTGTCTCATTGATATGGAGAAAGCCTTCGAAACGGTGTGGTTAGATGGACTAATTTTTAAACTCCTTCAGTACAGGTTCCCCAGACAGCTTGTCGCCATGATGTGCAATATGTTATACGGGAAATCGTTTGTTGTAACTGATGGAAATCTGACAAGAATGGGCGAATTCAAGATCTTGAATGGTCTACAGCTGGGATCAGTTACTGCGCCTTTGCTTTTCTCAATATTCATTCCCAAGCTATTGAACAACTTTGATTTTAACGTCTCGCCATTGGTAGCGTTTGCTGATGATCTATACGGCAGACCGAAAAGTTACAATAGTTTAGAGCAATCTTCAAAAAATATTTAATGATATGCAGCTGTACACCGACAATTGGTGAATGAAAATCAATGCGCAGAAGTGCGAAACAATTTTGTTTCGGACAACGCTGCAGGGTTAGGGTAGTTCAGAACGAGTTCCACATAAATCCTGTGTTCGATACCTCTTTGTTAATCTCGATCAATATCTGTACTATACTGAACATGTCAAAATCATGCTCAGTAAGGCACTCAAAGTAGTCATGTCCCTTCGACGACTCTTTCATTCCAGATACATTGATTAAAAACTCAAAGTTATCTGTTACAAGACCCTGGTTAGACCAGTTTTGACATATGCATGTCAAATCTGGTGTAACCAAAGTGCTAGTACTATGGAAATATTGAGTTTTCGAAAAGAAATGTCTTCGTGCATGTACGGGTTTGTACAGAAAGCCCGAAACGGATTGGAAACACTTTATATTGAATTGAACAATTTATCAAACTGCTAAAGTGACGAGAGTCGATATCTTCATATTAAAACTTCTTCGGAATCATATCGCAAGATCTGTAACTGCGTGCGAAAAGCCCTGGATTTCACAGCCGGTCCACCCTACAGACAGGTATATTGCGACTCCAGAAACATTCGTGTATTTGGACATGAATCGATACGTTTTTGATTCTGACGGCATCCCAATCATATATCACATATATCGACGGGCCACCTATAACAAGATAAAATATCCTCCAAAATTGAGTTCACGAGACCAACAATTTCAATGGAGATACTCATTTGCTAGATTCGTTGAGGTAGGTCGAGCTGAGACGGAGCAATCTAAGTATTGGTGGCTGAATGAAAATGTTAAATTATTTGTGTTTATTTTCTGTTTTTCTCCAATTCGTTACATAGTTTTTGAGTTTCAGCTCATTATTCTTATGTTTAGTGTTGTTTGTTTATGTGAAAAATTCAGGATAGGTTTCAAGGGGTGAGGCACGCGCGGGCTTCTGCGGGGCCTCGCAAGGTCCGGGGCTCAAAAATTTTAACAATTTTTTCTAATTTTTAGGTCTTTGTAAAAAATTTTTTTACAAAGAACTACTAGTTTCGCGACGTGTCTGCCTGTCCGTCCGTCCGTCTGTCCGTGCGTCACAGCAAATTTCCTCAAAAACTATAGAAACTAGAATGCTCAAACTTTGTGAAAAGGTCAGAAGTGATGGTCTCTTAAAAGTTTAGGTCTTATCAAAAATTTTAAAATTTTTTAAGGGGGGTCCCCCCTTATAACGAATAAGCCCTTAAAATTTTTTTTAATCAAACGTTGTCGAATGGGGTATCAAATGAAAGGTCTTGATTAGAAATTGTAGAATCTGAAATAAAAAAGTAATTTCATGATTTTTAGGGGAAGGCAAAATGTACCAAAAATACTTGCTCCCCCTCGCGAGTGCACACCTTTGAGACGAAAAATCTAAAAATGATCACGAATGTGGGACTTTATGAGTACAAGGGCAACAAATACCTCAGAAATCGAAATTCACTCAACTTTGTTAATAATAGTATGATTTGTAGATTTTAGATTTTCGCCCATAAAATCAAAACGGTACCTTTAAACTTTCTGAAACTATATAGACTGATATAAGATATTTCTGTCCACAAAATTTAATTCAGATCTAATCATAAACAAGGTATTTATAGCCATTTCAATTGTATTGAATTACATCAAAAATAACACGTAATTATGGTTGATACAGATTTCAAATTGACCTAGGCACTTTTATTTCCTTTCAATTTTCATGAAAATTTGAGGAATAGTGTTTAACTTGAATATGCTCAATCGGCCGAGCATTCAGCAAAATCATTTAAGCTGGATCAAAATGGCCATTTGGGCCACTAACTTTTCGTATTTTTATTGTTTGGAATTTGCTTTATATTATTTTCAAATTTATAACGATTAGTATTGAATAAAGCGCTTTTGACTTGACAGACCATTATCGATACATCGATGGCTTGTGCACTTGTGCCAGAGCCAATACACACCTAACGCTGAATAAGCAGAAAAAAAATATGCTAAAGATATATCGCACTAATGCCCACAAAGAACATCATTATTCTCACCAGGCTGGATTGAATGTCACAAAAAAAGAACATTGCCATGGATATCTCCCCAAGGCGGCTTCCTTCCAAGCGAATTAAACGAATTTCTTCTGTTAGCAATTGGCCGGCTATTTTCATTATTGTCATTGTTTTGGGAGCATGTATCAACCAACAACCCATCTTAACATGTCCATAAATTTTGAACCCAATAAGGAAAAAATCGTTACATTTGTTTTAGTTCTCATAATTCTTTTTCACAACCCTTGCGCTGCGTTCCGGCATCATTATCCCATTGAAAGTACTCACATGATTCAATAACCATTCCGCGATAGCATACCGATCCACTGATGAGGCTAAATGCAAGGCAGTTCTTCCCTGAAACGTAACCATGCAATGAGTTTTTTGACTGAAAATACACATCAGTTAGTTCACCTCATAGTCAAGGACGTCAGTAAAGTTCCTGCAAACCTTGGCCATATAGGCTGCAAGGTGCACATCGGCTACATTTCTTTTAGTGAGAGCTGTTGTAATTTTATAACCATGTTCCCGACACCTACACTTTCTTGTACAATCGTACTCATAGGTTTCTATAGTAAACATTAGACGGTTGGTTATTACAGTATTACAATTGACAGAATTGACCCCAAAGTGAGTTCTTAATTGGCATCCGGTTCTAACAGCGACGGGTGTTTACTAAAAGTTCATTATGGCGCACAATAACAGAAATACACTTAATTTGACCAGACATTTGACGATAAGCTATTTCACAAACAGTTGAAATTGGGTAATTGCCGATGAATAAGTACTACAGGAAGCCCGATATAGCACATCCCTAAGATTAATAAGAACTGGATGGGCTAAGCTCATATAAAATGCATGAGAGAGCATGCGACCGGTTTCTGTTCTCTTCCAAGTGAACAGTCTGTCATTTCCTCCCCGTCTGCCTCTTGCTGGTCACTTTTTTGTTCCAAAAGCTGACTAGGTGTGAACTGACTGTCAAGTTGACTGATGCAAATTGGACGCCAAATTGGCCAATTTGCAAGTTTCGTCGCGAATTTTATCCGATATTAAAACTATGGAAAGTGTTCGCGATCTAAATTCGTACCAAGTGTTTAAACATTCGATTAGAGTTTGTGATTCAAGTTATTTTAACGTGTGACACTGTGTAATTAAGTTAGAATTTCAAAATGAAATATGTAGTGCCTTCGTGAAAAAATCATAGTGGAAAAGGATCTGTAGGTGTTTCCTTTCACAAGTGAGTAGTTATTATATTAATGTTTTGCATGTTTTTCATACAATGCTGAAGGTTTTTCAAATAGAAAGCAAATTTTTGGTATTGTATGAAAATTTGTTTACATTGAGCAGCAGCCATGTTTGCTTGTGCAATTTGGCTCTCTCTAAGGTTGTAAACAAGAGCGTAGCAGTAGGAAAAGTGGTCGAAGGGGCTGTTGCAACCATATTGTGACGTGGTTGTCCACTCCAGTATTATGTAATTACTCAATGGCACATCCTCAGTGCGGATCATTGAGTAATTAAATAATACTGGAGTGGACAACCACGTGAAAATATGGTTGCAACAACCCCTGCGACCACTTTTCCTACTGCTACGCTCTTGTTTACAACCTTAGAGAGAGCCAAATTGCACAAGCAAACATGGCTGCTGCTCAATGTAAACAAATTTTCATACAATACCAAAAATTTGCTTTCTATTTGAAAAACCTTCAGCATTGTATGAAAAACATGCAAAACATTAATATAATAACTACTCACTTGTGAAAGGAAACACCTACAGATCCTTTTCCACTATGATTTTTTCACGAAGGCACTACATATTTCATTTTGAAATTCTAACTTAATTACACAGTGTCACACGTTAAAATAACTTGAATCACAAACTCTAATCGAATGTTTAAACACTTGGTACGAATTTAGATCGCGAACACTTTCCATAGTTTTAATATCGGATAAAATTCGCGACGAAACTTGCAAATTGGCCAATTTGGCGTCCAATTTGCATCAGTCAACTTGACAGTCAGTTCACACCTAGTCAGCTTTTGGAACAAGAAAGTGACCAGCAAGAGGCAGACGGGGAGGAAATGACAGACTGTTCACTTGGAAGAGAACAGAAACCGGTCGCATGCTCTCTCATGCATTTTATATGAGCTTAGCCCATCCAGTTCTTATTAATCTTAGGTGCGGATAACCGCTGTGCTACAATCAACATAACACAAAATAAGGAACGTCAAGTAACGTAGCGCCTTTGAGGAACAAGATAAAACCGGAGTGGACATCCATGTGTACACGTTGTCGCAACTACCCCTGCGACCGCCTACCTAACTACGTGTCTTTTTGCACCTACCCCTGCGACCGTGATTCTAAAGCTAGTTAAGGGGAACCCAATGGGTTGTCACAAGAAAGTAAACAAACGCTTATGCACTCGTAAATATGGTTTTAATGCAAATAACACCTCACAGAACAAGAAACCAGCATTGAATACAAATAAAGCGTTATGGCCACTTAGGATAGAAAACACTGTCGTATCGATAACCCATCGTTTTCTAGCAATAACGCACATTACACTTTTAATTGAGTTCCTCGCTCCGATTTACAATGTCTCTCCGTAAAATGTTGATATCCCTAAACCAGGTGTAATATTACTTTCACTACAGTCAATATGTGCCTCCGGACACGTTCTCGAACCGAAAAAACGACTAAATTCCGAATCGTATCTCACGCGCCAGGTAAATTTCGCGTCCATGTTCAGTCGTCAAATTGACAATCTGGCTCTCGGGAGGAGAAATTGTGGAAATTATTGGAAATGAAATGACAATCATGCTCAGAAGGTGGTCGTATCCTTTGAGGAACAAGATAAAACCGGAGTGGACATCCATGTGTACACGTTGTCGCAACTACCCCTGCGACCGCCTGCCTAACTACGTGTCTTTTTGCACCTACCCCTGCGACCGTGATTCTAAAGCTAGTTAAGGGGAACCCAATGGGTTGTCACAAGAAAGTAAACAAACACTTATGCACTCTTAAAAATCATTTTATTGCAAATAACACTTCACAGAACAAGAAAATAGCATTGAATACAAATAAAGCATTATGGCTACTTCGGATAGAAAACACTTTCGCATCGATAACCCATCGTTTTCTAGCAATAACGCACATTACACTTTTAATTGAGTTCCTCGCTCCGATTTACAATGTCACTCCTTAAAACGTTGTTATCCCTAAACCAGGTGTAATATTACTTTCACTACAGTCAATATGTACCTTCGGACACGTTCTCGAACCGAAAAAACGACTAAATTCCGAATCGTATCTCACGCGCCAGGTAAATTTCGCGTCCATGTTTAGTCGTCAAATTGACAATCTGGCTCTCGAGAGGAGAAATTGTGGAAATTATTGGAAATGAAATGACAATCATGCTCAGAAGGTGGTCGTATCATTTTCTATGGAGCTTTTATGAGCATAGCCTCTCCATTTGTTCCGTTCCTCAAAGGTCGTATCATTTTCTATGGAGCTTATATGAGCATAGCCTTTGAGGAACAAGATAAAACCGGAGTAGACATCCATGTGTACACGTTGTCGCATCTACCCCTGCGACCGCCTGCCTAACTACGTGTCTTTTTGCACCTACCCCTGCGACCGTGATTCTAAAGCTAGTTAAGGGGAACCCAATGGGTTGTCACAAGAAAGTAAATAAACGCTTATGCACTCGTAAATATGGTTTTATTGCAAATAACACCACAGAACAAGAAAATAGCATTGAATACAAATAAAGCATTATGGCCACTTAGGATAGAAAACACTTTCGTATCGAAAACCCATCGTTTTCTAGCAATAATGCACATTACACTTTTCATTGAGTTCCTCGCTCCGATTTACAATATCACTCCTTAAAATGTTGTTATCCCTAAACCAGGTGTAATATTACTTTCACTACAGTCAATATGTATGTATGTACCTCCGGACACGTTCTCGAACCGAAAAAACGACTAAATTCCGAATCGTATCTCATGCGCCAGGTAAATTTCGCGTCCATGTTTAGTCGTCAAATTGACAATCTGGCTCTCGAGAGGAGAAATTGTGGAAATTATTGGAAATGAAATGACAATCATGCTAAGAAGGTGGTCGCACAAAACTTACGACAGATACAAGCCATATAGCAGCAGCGCTTACTACCACACACATGACCATTAGTAGGCCGACTTTGCTGGCTAACTTACATGGCGTTATATGAAGAATTGTGGAGGTGCCAACAAAAATTCGAGGTTTTGTACGGTTTAGAGACGGATTTCTACAGTGAAATCCAGATGATCCGCGGAGAACACAATAGCGCTCCTAGTGAAGTGAAAATTATTTCAGTTCTTATACCCGTTTAGTTTTTATCGCCTTCCAAAGTGAATTTATAGGAGTTTGTTTACATCTCAACGCTGAGCTATCAGTCGAAGGTGCAAAACGTGTGCTTCATTTGCTCGTCTTGGAAAGTTTAGGAGCACAATGGGCTATACAAGGTGAATTTATAGCATGCACGGAATGCGTTCGGGACGTTTTTTATTCGGGAAATAGTATATATGACGAAATATAAGCATTTGCTAATTCCGCAGTTGGATGACAGCTACCGGAAGCTTGTCCATAGTAGGCCGACTAATACATATGCAAATTGCTACCATATGGCTTGTATCTGTCGTAAGTTTTGTGGTCGCATCATTTTCTATGGAGATTATATGAGCATAGCCTCTCCATTTGTTCCGTTCCTCAAAAGCATAGCCTCTCCATTTGTTCCGTTCCTCAAATGCGCACATTGGAACATGTAGCTAACAGGAACGGCCCTAATGGAACACTGATTTTTCTTGTCATCAATTCTCGCTGTCGATGAGGAGAAATCTTCATATTTTCATATGATTTTTTTGCATTCGCTGTCAAACACGGCTGTGAAAACGCGTAAACAAACTCGTTTGCTGTGGGATTTTTAGCTAAAATTAGTGAAAAATTGTGATTTGTGCGCTATTCATGAACAAGAGAATAAGAGACAATCTATCGGTTAGATTCCAAGTGAGAAAACTATATATTTCGACGGAAAAGTAGAAAATGCAAATAAAATTTGCATTGTGAAAATATGCAATAATAGAGCGCACCGCCAGCCAACAGGAGTATCATTTCATAGGTAAGTAAGAACATCAAATGTAGAAAGAACAATACAATATTTAGAAGTATTTTTCACTCAAAATCACTGCTTCCAATTCATGCATGATTATGTTTACATTTCGGTGGCGACCATTTTATTCGATTAGTTTTCGCGTAGTAGCGCCTGCATTTTGGGGGCAAGTTTTGCTAGCATATTGCTTGAATAATTTTATTGATGAAATCAATTTTATTTCTTTTTCCAGGAGTGTGTTAAATGATACTGGATATACGAATATATGGAGACGAAAAAATTATTAGTGGACAACTATCGGTAAACTGTTTACTTTTATAAATCTCATCTGGATCTCAGAAATATTTTTGTTTTTGCAGGCAAATGCAACGTGCTTAGCGACAGTATTGATCTCAAGCGCCTCTCTGGATGTGGAAGCTATTTCATCCTCGAAAGCGGAAAAGCGAATCCCGGAGTTGTTAATATTATCTTTTTGACTGTAGGCATATATAGAATGAGTTCCATTTATTATATTGAATTTTCAAATGAATCAAAGTAATTTCGAAATAATTGATCTATATATTAACAAGCAGAAGGATATATGAACTCTTCAAAAAGATGCATTGGAGAATAATTCGAATTTTGTATCAAAACTTTTGATCAATTTTATAGCCTAAATTGAAGACATAAATTTACTATCGGGGCGCAGGATAATTCATTTTGGGAATAATCACTGGTTTGAGAAATTCAACAGTAATAGACGACCTATTCTCAAATTTTTTCCCTCATATAAATCGAATCAAGATATCGTTAAGCTATTTTTGATTGATTTGATCAAGTCTCGCATATAGCAATATACTGACTGTAAGGCAATTTACTGCCAGCTACGAGAAACTTTTATTTACTCTAAATAGTATACTTAACAATGTTCAAGTGGCATGCATCGGAAAGCAAGTCTTTGTTGCATATGGTGAGCACATGAACAACAAACGACACTTCAGCTCGTTGGTTAAGCTTAGAGCAGTAAGATACATCAACACATTGTTATTGTTTGGAATTTGCTTTATATTCTTTTAAAATTTACATCAACACAAAATACTATTTTATTGTGAAATTAAAATCAGAATAAATTTCTGTTAGGCGATATCTTAAAAAATTAGTACACCTTAAAGGCATGTAGTTCTCTCACACATGGCGAAGGTCAAGCTCAACGATTATACATTTCACATTAATTCCACTGAAGACGATTATGAAACGAACAGGGAGGTGAAAAAGTATAAAATAATGAACGATTGTAATTTTAATTTTAATTTTAGTAGTAGTTGAATTTGTAATTACCTAAGGAACAGATTTAGTTTTTGCTTATTAAACGTCGCTGTGAGTTTCTTTTTATCTAAATAAAGTTTTACAAACTATTCAAGTCTGAAATAGGAACATTATCAATCAATTATGCAATGGCAGTTAACTTTTACATTTTCAAATATTTCTAAACTGTAGCTCCCTTTTTAGACTACACCCTTCTAAAATTAAATCGAAAGAGCAACGTTCGTGGCGCATCGGGAAATGATGCCAAATTATGAGTTGATGTTCCACTCCAGTGTTCCATTCTCAAAGGCGCGCACATATTGGAACAGGTCTTTGAGGAACAAGATAAAACCGGAGTGGACATCCATGTGTACACGTGTCGCAACTACCCCTGCGACCGCCTGCCTAACTACGTGTCTTTTTGCACCTACCCCTGCGACCGTGATTCTAAAGCTAGTTAAGGGGAACCCAATGGGTTGTCACAAGAAAGTAAACAAACGCTTATGCACTCGTAAATATGGTTTTATTGCAAATAACACTTCACAGAACAAGAAAATAGCATTGAATACAAATAAAGCATTATGGCCACTTAGGATAGAAAACACTGTCGTATCGATAACCCATCGTTTTCTATCAATAACGCACATTACACTTTTAATTGAGTTCCTCGCTCCGATTTACAATGTCACTCCTAAAAATTTTGTTATCCCTAAACCAGGTGTAATATTACTTTCACTACAGTCAATATGTACCTCCGGACACGTTCTCGAACCGAAAGAACGACTAAATTCCGAATCGTATCTCACGCGCTAGGTAAATTTCGCATCCATGTTTAGTCGTCAAATTGACAATCTGGCTCTCGAGAGGAGAAATTGTGGAAATTATTGGAAATGAAATGACAATCATGCTCAGAAGGTGGTCATATCATTTCTTTGAGGAACGGAAAATGGAGAGGCTATGCTCATATAAGCTCCATAGAAAATGATGCGACCACCTTCTGAGCATGATTGTCATTTCATTTCCAATAATTTCTACAATTTCTCCTCTCGAGAGCCAGATTGTCAATTTGACGACTAAACATGGACGCGAAATTTACCTGGCGCGTGAGTTACGATTCGGAATTTAGTCGTTCTTTCGGTTCGAGAACGTGTTCGGAGGTACATATTGACTGTAGTGAAAGTAATATTACACCTGGTTTAGGGATAACAACATTTCAAGGAGTGACATTGTAAATCGGAGCGAGGAACTCAATGAAAAGTGTAATGTGCGTTATTGATAGAAAACGATGGGTTATCGATACGACAGTGTTTTCTATCCTAAGTGGCCATAATGCTTTATTTGTATTCAATGCTATTTTCTTGTTCTATGAAGTGTTATTTGCAATAAAACCATATTTACGAGTGCATAAGCGTTTGTTTACTTTCTTGTGACAACCCATTGGGTTCCCCTTAACTAGCTTTAGAATCACGGTCGCAGGGGTTGGTGAAAAAGACACGTAGTTAGGCAGGCGGTCGCAGGGGTAGTTGCGACAACGTGTACACATGGATGTCCACTCCATGTGTACACGTTTTTTCGGTTCGAGAACGTGTCCGGAGGTAAATATTGACCGTAGTGAAAGTAATATTACACCTGGTTTAGGGATAACAAAATTTTTAGGAGTGACATTGTAAATCGGAGCGAGGAACTCAATTAAAAGTGTAATGTGCGTTATTGATAGAAAACGATGGGTTATCGATACGACAGTGCTTTCTATCCTAAGTGGCCATAATGCTTTATTTGCATTCAATGCTATTTCCTTGTTCTGTGAAGTGTTATTTGCAATAAAACCAGATTTACGAGTACATAAGCGTTTGTTTACTTTCTTGTGACAACCCATTGGGTTCCCCTTAACTAGCTTTAGAATCACGGCAGCAGGGGTAGGTGCAAAAAGACACGTAGTTAGGCAGGTGGTCGCAGGGGTAGTTGCGACAACGTGTACCCATGGATGTCCACTCCGGTTTTATCTTGTTCCTCAGGGTCGCCTACATACGATTCGTGCTTATGTGATCTTGACAGATACGAAAAAGTGTCATTGCAGCAAAAGTAATTGAAGAAAATGGATGATTTCGAATTGATTTTGAATTTTTATGTTTTTGACAATGCGTTATAATTTTGTTGATGACTGCCTTCAACGGCGAAGAAGAAATATTAATTTAAATTTCAATACCAGAGTCGAATTGTGCTTAACAGGTGAGAACACATTTTTTCTGCATAATTCCTACTGCTGGATAAAATTTTACTCACCCTTTCAAATGGCGAACAACAATGTATCATTGTCACTTAAAGTAAACAATGTATTTGTCATACTGACATAAAAAGTTCGTTCGATTTCAACTTTTCATGTTGCGTATGTCAGCCTTATGTCCAATGTACTCAATGCCCTATAAAATATTCGGGTTCAACTTTTTTGACATTCAGTTTATGTCTGGTTATATTGATTGTAGCTCAGCCTTAAGGCTCGTCTTCGTAATATAATGGCCGGATTCATAAAATCGATTACGTATTCGAAATTGGCTAAAATCAGATGTGCATATTTGCTCTTGTCAATAAATGCGTTTCGACGACTTAACAACGCCAGAGCAGAGGCCAGAGCATATCTACTAAAGTATATATGGTCTGACAACGCTACGAATTGATTACAGAATTTTTAAAAATAGTTCTGAATATGGAAACCGTGTGATTTGAATTGTTAAATTTTGGTAAGCGTAGCTTAAAAATTTGCTGCAATTGTGTTTCACTAGCCTACATGCATTAAATCATGGTAAATCATTCACTAAAGTTTATGTCATAGGCTAACAATTTTAAAAATGTAGTGCCACGAAATGTAGGTTTATGAAACACTTAGAATTTTGCTCCCTGACGTTTCGATACATGAAACACGCAACTTCTTCTGCAAAACTAGTTTTAATCGGTAAGATCAACGCCTGCTTACTCGGGGCCGAAAGGAAAGCAATTAAAGTACATGACGTCACAGTGGGAACTTTCAAAAACTATTCAATTTGTCTAAAAGAACAGGTCAATAGGTCTAAAATCTTGGTGTGCATTCAGACGTCCTGCTTCCGCTTTCGGGCCTGTGAAAGGGGGCATTGGTACGATCGTTGCCATCTTACTCAGGCCCATAAGGAAATCAATTAACGTACCTGACGTCACTTCCCGTACCGGAAACAGCTGATCAGTAGCTCTAAATTTTGATAAACAGCTACTTTTGAGATTGTCAAATATGACATTTCTCATATGAAATTTAGTCGAAATGATACAAACGGGATCAAAATACATATATTTGCACGCTAATGTCTTCGACGTCTCATATTTAAAACAAATCGTTGACAAAGTACTGATAAAATTTCAAACTACAGTCAGAGCATATATACTAACTGGCAACTGCAATCGGGGAGCTGTCAAAATGAAAAGAGATGCAAATAAACGTGTAAAATATGGATTAAAGTTTACCATGTGTTGGTTCAATTGTTTGAAAATTCAAGTTTTTGCTTACCATACATATGCACTTTTAGTCCAATTCTTTCTACTCTAGAAGTACCGTAAGATATAAAATTTGTTCTAATTGCAGCTGCTATTTAGTAGATATGCTCTGCTACAGTCATATGTACTGTCAAAAATCTTTAAAAAATTTGTTTGATGCACTGCCTATTTAAGCCTGGCCGGCTTGCTGTAATGTGACGCCTACGCCCGGGAATCGAAGTGATTCCGATCCCGAACCCTGGCAACCGGCCAGATATGTATGACTTCGAAGTGCAAGCGGACTTCATCTTTCGTGCGGATATCATTGTGCAGAAAATATTTTTTTTTCAAATATTTATATCTGTGGAGAAGTATTTTCTGTCAATGGGATCCGTTGAAATTAAACACCGATACATTTCGAAGCATATCTATCTGGCAATGCCTCCCACAGTTGCCATCAAAACACTGCCTCCTTAAACCTGGCCATCTTGCTAGGTTTGATAATGCAGTGAAAAGGTAAACTGACAATCAGCTGTTTCATCAATGACGTCATTACTTTTTTGCTTTTTTTATCAACTCCCGTGACATTTCTCCAATAAGTGTCAGATTACTGTCAAATTGTGGGAGTAAGTTAATAAAATTACCCGGATGTTAGCTTAAAAAAATATATTTAATTCGTGCCCGATCTTTACAAATTGTATCGTTACAAAAGACTGATTACAAAAATAACAATTATTTCTTAACAACTAGTAATGTGCAAAACTGATTCGCTAGCATATTCATATTTCCACATAATTGTGGAATCGCATTGCATTGTGGTCACGTTGGATGCAGCCATGGTGTCAGCATAAATTGTGGAATGGTAGCGTGGGAATCCGCTAACTCGCCCACCTTTAGATGCGATTGTCCATGATCGCTAGAAGAATCGAATGTCGTTAAACCTAACATTCTTGGATGTCCTCGGTGGATCGATATTCGGTGATGATGGTGGTGTTGGGAGATGCGCTGGAGCAACTGATGGTGGTTCTGGTGCTTGTTTTAATTCAATCTGCGTAACAACAGCCTTGTTTCGGAATTTGGGAACGGATTTGCATACGATGAGTATTATTAAGTAGGATCCCATGATGGTAATTATTCCAAAGGTAACCATTTGATGAACAGTAGTTTCTGTTTGAAGCAATTGCATTTCTCTGGTGTTATTGATGTGCAGATTCTTCATCAATTCCAATGAAAGGACTTCCTGATATGCGCTGCTCTCCGGAGATGGTTGTAATATAGCAGGCATTGCCTTAATCATTGTTGCTTCTCGGCTGGCAAACGTTTGTCCGTTTATTGCTACGCTGGTATTGTGAATTTTCAGGAGGTAGGTCCCATTAAGTTCGTGCGTGACATTCTCCGCTTCGATTGATCCGGTGTACTGGTTTAATAATATGGTGTCTGATGCGATCTCTTCGATTGTAGGGACGTGAGCGTTGCTGGTTTTGTTGCAGCTGGCTGTAAGGCTCCTCAATAGGTTGGGTATACAGGATGTTTGCGAGATATCCAAAATTTCGTTTGATTTACAGATTGTTACAAAGTTTATATTGTTACAATTTTTAATTACGCCAAATATCTTTTCATTTGCCTTAAGAATTTTGTTGTATTTAATATCATTTATTGTTTGCTTCTTTTTTACTGCTTTAATTAGTAATGTATCAAAAATGAGGCTGGTAGTTAATGGAATATTGATTATATAAAGTAGAGATGACAAATTTGTTATTATTTTTACTTCTGCAAAGTCTAAAGCCTCTTCGATAGTAGAATACGGAAGCAGTTCCTTATCTATGATTTCTGTTGCCAGTTTTATTTCGGTTTTAGATAGAATTATTGAATTAATGATTCCTAATTTTGCCCAATGAATGGCTAAGTTAATATTCCTTAATTCTTCCTTTATTATCGACAATTTAAATTGAACATCTAATACGATCTCGTTGTTGGTTTGGCTATTTTCTTTAAATAATTTCAGGATTTGATTTGCAATTTTTGTTACATTATTAATTCTTTCTTTATACATTTGGTTGATTACGACTTGTTTGTTACTATTTTCCAATACGTTATTGATTTTAGCCTTTATGGTAATAAAATCTTCATGATCTGGATTGCCTGCAATCCATTTCCACGTGGTACCGATAAAATCGAGTGATCTTTTCAACTTCCGCGGTTTAAGATTTTCAATCAAGTTTCGGATCTGCTGGAGCTCGTAGGAGAGATGAGACGAAGAGGGGGAGTGTCTAACTTCTGCAAGGTTAAGAGTTGGTTCGATTTTCTCGATGAAGTTCTCATACTGGTCAATATCGATAGCATGGATCAAATTAAAATTCCCGTCCTGAATTTTTGCTTTGCCTGTATGGAGGGTGACAATTTGGGAGCTTGAATAGTCTAGTATTTCAATTTTGGCGTTGACGATGAAAGGTAAGAGCCTGAAAAGGAACATCAATTACGAATGTGACTTTTATGGATAATTTTTCCAGATTCGGTCAAAACGGTTGAATTGTTGTTTTCTTTCACAATCTCTTGTTTGTACCGTGCTGTTAATTTAGAACCTTTTCTTTTGTTTTGCCTGACATAAATGGTTTCTCCTATTTCGTACTGTTTTGTGGGTTGTCTAGTCTTATTGTGGTTTGCCATGTCCTTTTGTTGTTTCTGTTTGAGTCTGTAAATGTTTGATAGTCGGATGTGTTCTAAGTCCTCTGGGTCTATAGTTGGAACTCGGCCGAAATGAAGCTCGAGTGGTTTCTTTTCGGTGGTAGAATGAATTGTAAGATTATATTCGTGTACTGCTCTCAAAAGAAGATTTTCAAAGGATCTGGGTGGTCCGTCTTTCTTTAAGCATCTCATTATTTCAGTGAGGGTACTGTGCCATCGTTCGACCTGTCCATTTACTTCACTCTTGTATGGAGGAGTTTTGTAGACTGTGATCTTGAGATCATCCTCCATTAGAGAGGTTATAGAAGCTGAGCGAAGGGAACTTTCGTTGTCAATGACGACCACCGCTGGAACACAGTAGTAGAAAAGCAAATCTGTAAGGGGCTGCTTAATATCTTCAATAGATTTTGAAGCAATTATTTTAGCCTGGCCGAGTTTAGAAAATTTATCTATGGCAGTCAGCACTCGATGCTTTTCTGTACTGAAGAGATCTATATGAATTGTGTGATTGGGATAATTAGGAATTGGGGTAGGATTTAGTACTGGTTTATTAGGGTGACGATCGTACTTGTTTTCTTTGCAAGTACTACATTGCTTAACGAGAGCTTTTATTTTCGCGGACATTTTAGGAAAGTAAAACCGTTCAAGGAGTTGCAAACGATTCTCTTCTGCATTACGGTGTGCTCTTTTATGTGTTTGCAGTATTTTTTCCTCTTGCTCAATTTCGTTGGGAATATCTTCAACAATTTTTTGTGTAAATCGTATTTGATAACTCCTGAAATGATTCGGATAGATTCTTTGTATGCGACCCATAGTTTCTTCGCAAGTTAGAAGTCCATTTATGGTGTGTGGACTAAGGTAGCGTTTGAAGATATTTAAGATGTCGTTGTCGTTGTAATGAGGCTTAATAACGGTATGTCTAAAATAGTTTGGGAAAGGATTCTGTATCTGGTAGCTATCCTCATCACCAAGTTTTAGAATGATTTGGTTCCGAAATGCGTTAATGGGTGACTCTACAGTGGGAATGAGATTGTGCGACGAGCTGTCATCACTATGCTCCGTCGGCGTGAGAGAGTTAACTAAAGTTGTTTTGGGGGGTCGTGATAAGGAGTCTGCGACAACGTTTTCTTTTCCTGGCTTATATTCCAATTCATGGTTATATTCTTCCAAGATGGATTTCAATCTCTTCATCTTGCTATTTGTATTCTTAGGACTGAGAGCATAAGTAAGAGGCTGATGGTCGGTATAGATTTTAACTTTTCGAGAACCATAGAGATAGCACCTCAACGAGTTAAGAGCCCATATGATGGCGAGCATCTCTTTTTCGTTGGTCCCGTAATTTTCCTCTGTTTTGGTTAGGGTTCTCGAGAGAAAAACAATTGGTTTACTATCCTGAGAAAGAACTGCACCAATGGCGTAGTCAGAAGCGTCTGTTGTTAATTGGAATTCCCTATCAAAGTTTGGGTGCGTCAATACCACTTCCTTAGATATAAGG
The DNA here is from genome assembly GCA_963969285.1 of Odontomyia ornata. Classification (NCBI taxonomy): domain Eukaryota; kingdom Metazoa; phylum Arthropoda; class Insecta; order Diptera; family Stratiomyidae; genus Odontomyia; species Odontomyia ornata. The sequence goes on from OZ017738.1 coordinate 191,338,093, forward strand.
CAGTTTTTCAATGTGTTGAACACGTGTAAGGCCTTAGAGTCGAGGTGTACGATTTTATTTTTGGACTGAGTTTTGGACACCCGTCCGTCTTCCCCTCTTAAAAGAGAGGTCAGGGGCTTTGCTATTTTTGCATAACCCTGAATGAAACGACGATAATAACCAGACATTCCCAAGAATGATCTAAGGTCTTTCAACGTTTTGGGTACTGGCATGTTCGCAATCGCCTGAACCTTCTGGGGGTTTGTTTTAATGCCGTCTCTACCTACAATGAATCCCAAAAACTCGATCTCGTTCTTGAGAAACTCGCATTTGTCCAACTGGATCTTTATGTTGGACTTTTCCAAAGTTTTCATCACTTTATCCAGATTACCGAAGTGTTCAGCTTCGTCTGTACCAAAGATGATGATATCGTCGATGTACACATAGCAGCGTACTCCTATGTGTTCTCGAAGTATGTCATCGAGCGTTCTTTGGAAAATCGATGGGGCGTTCTTCAACCCAAACGGAAGACGAGTAAACTCAAATTTTCCATTGTTAACCGAAAAAGCAGTTTTCGGTATGTCGCGTTCTTTGAGTGGGATCTGATGGAAACCACTTTTGAGATCGACCACCGAAAAATATTTATTCTTCCCCAAGTTGGCTAAGATCTCGCCTATTTCTGGTACAGGATATTTATCCGCAATAGTGACCGAATTGAGTTTACGATAATCGATCACCATCCGGTACTTTTTCTCCCCTGAAGCGTCCTGCTTCTTGGGAACAATCCAAACCGGGGAATTGTAAGGAGATTTAGATGGTCTAATTATTCCGTCTCTTAAAAGCTTGTTTATCTCCTTTTCGACTTCCTCCTTCAGGGCCATGGGATAAGAGTATGACCTGGAATACACGGGATCTCGGTTTCTGTGCGTATCTCCCCCTTGACTGCACTGGTGAATGTCAATCTCTCATCAGGTTCCATGAATAGCTTGGAATGATTTCTAAGGATGTCCTTGAGTTTAGCTGCTTGTTCTGGATTTAGATGTGTTGTCCTGATGTCTATGCTATTTACAGTTTCTGAAACGTGTTGCTTTAAAGGAATATGTAAATTTGGGTATAGGGTCATATAATTTTCGTTGGTATGGACCACGGCTTTCAATTGTTTAAGGGTGTCATTACCAATGATGCCGTCGAAGGCGATTAGACTCGGAAGGATAAAGAATTGGATTTTATCGAAATGTGGACCAAATAAGTTAACAAACGCGTGATGCGTTATCTTAATATTGCCTCCCACCGAATTTGCATAGAAGTCTTTATTGTTTCGTAATGGATTTTTGATGTGTCTTGGTTGTACGTAATTTTTGTTGGACCCTGCATCCACTAAGAATCTTAATAGCTCTCCATTTCTCGTAGTATGCTCGAAGTAAGGAAGTGAAGAGCGCCTCAACCTAAAAAATATATGTCGTCTAATTGTTCTACTTGTTCGGCGGTTGATTCGTCGTTTTCGTCTATGTACTCAGTTAGAGTCTGGTCATGATTTTCGTCCTCTTTGTTTACGTTCGTTTCGTATTCCTGTTCGGTCACGTCATTTGTTTCGTCAGGTTCCGTGTAGTAGAGTTTTTGAAATTTCTGAGGTTGGCGTCGCCTTTGCGAAGGTTGTTGAGAACGCTTTTGAACGAAACGTTGGTTTTGAGGCCTGTTGGCGTAGTTAACATCATGACTCCTTAGGGACTGATCAACGTCCATTGGCACTGGTCCTCGCGGTGGTCGAGGAGGGGGTTTTTCGAAGGTTTGCCGATAATATGGTTGCTGGTACTGGGGTTGCTGATACTGGGGTTGCTGATACTGGGTGTAAAATCTTGGTTTCTGTGGAGCTTGTGGATTATGCAGTAGCTCGGGATGTATCTCCCGTCTAGGCGCTGGAACAGGTGCGGGCCTGGAATGGTTATGCACAATTCTGCGAGGTGGAATTGGAGGTGGAATGTGTTGTGGTGGCCTTCGCGCACTGTAATTTGAATTGTTCGCGTATTGAGCACGGTAGTCCATGTTCTGAAGTTTGAAACATAGATGTAATGCCTGCGGTAAATCCACTGGCTCACGAATACTAAGCAATCTTGGTAGATCGCCTCTTAGACCTCTAACAAATGTGTCTAGAGCTTTATCGCGATATGACTGGGTCATAATATTCATAGCGTCTTGTCCCATTTCGATCGATCCTAATTTATTCAGGATGAGCGACAAATGGTTATATACTTCCTGATAAAATTGCGAAACTGTATTTTCGCCTTGAACCAAGGTGGTCATCTGATATTCCAAGGTGCCTAAGTCTCTCTTATCAGCGTCCAATTCAAAGGCGTATTATAAGATTCTAACGCAATGTCTGCATGACCGATAACTTTATTGCGTATGACCGATAGAATCCCATAATATTTTGGGGTACCCTTCAAATGCTCGTAAATTTGTAAAATCCTGTCAACGCTTTTTCGCCAAGAGCTGAATTCACCTGGTTCCCCAGAGAATGTCCTCAGACTCTTGACTACATCTGGAATTTTGTCCATATCTGACAAATTCTCAGTAGCACCGATATTGATTGGCACGTCGACATCATCACTGATGTCACATGATGGATTTATTAACGAACTTATAATTTGTCTCCCTTGAACTCGGAGAGCATCTGCGACCATCTGTGAAATGATTTGCATCATTTCGTTGTTTGGTGCATTATTGGGCACATTATTAGCCGGAATATTAGCTGATGCATTATTTTCGATCGGAACATCGAGATTCGGTAATGCGTCTGCAAGAGCGTCAACGTTTAACCGAGGGGGACGAATCAAATTATTGGGATTCGACATATTCACGAAATTCACTTATTGAATATAGATTGAACGGAGCTCCAATGAGTACCTCGATTTGAAATATTAATGGTCACTTTTCCCGTATCTTAATAAATTTCCTCAAAATTACCCACCGTCGAAATTTTGCAGATCCCTTGAATTCGAAACAGATCCAAAATCTAACAAAAATCCAATTAAATGGTTAACGATGATTTTATCACTACCACGTTTTAGGGGACTCGGAATTTAATACACGGCTTCGCCTTAAATTTTATTCGATCACTTCACTATTTTATTTTGACTCGTTCACGAATTTCCGATAGACAACAATAACGTTGGAATAATATGCAATAAAATATAATAAAACATGTAGATTCAAATAAAATAAATTCAAGTTGTTAAAATAGTAAATTCTTTTACGAAAATTGGTTATATTCAATATATTGTATATTTTTTTTTCTCTTCCTTTTTTTTAGCACACTTCGCTTACTTTAATCGATTCTGCTTCGTAACCTTCCTCACATGGTATGTTTGAATAACTTTTCTCAAATCCTTAATAATTTTTCTCATTTATTTAATAACTTGCACTTTGCTTCAATATTCACATTTCAACTTTGCGGTATAATTTGTACATTTCATTAAATAAAATTTTCTGTTTTCAACCGAATCTGGCACTTTAATAGTAATAAGCTAGCACTTATTTGGCGTAATTTTACAAATCAAATCTTACTTACATAAGAAAAAATAATTTGAAACTCGCTTCCATCCTGGTTTATCAACGATTTGATCCTTGAGTCCTTGGATCGTATTTGGTTGGACCGCTTACTTCCTGCTGGGTGGCTGTCGTTACGAAAAGTCCTTTTTCTGACGACGTCCCTTTTACTTCCTTTGGCTATGGTTGTTACTTGGGGGCCAATCCAGTGAAACACACGTATATTCGAAATTTTGTTTAAAATTCGTTATTCGCTTTGGCTACACGCACGTTTAACTTTTGGTTATTCGATAAACTGTTTTACGCGTAGTCGCGACGAAATACAAACAGGACCGTCGGCCAGCCTCAGCGCGACGTTAAGGCATTAGAGCTTAATAGAATAATTTTAAATTAAACTATTTTGCCAATCCTTGTTGTATTCTTTATACACGTGGTGAAGCGGTCCCTGCTCGGGCGCCAGTTAATAAAATTACCCGGATGTTAGCTTAAAAAAATATATTTAATTCAGGGCTGAGCCCGATCTTTACAAATTGAATCGTTACAAAAGACTGATTACAAAAATGACAATTATTTCTTAACAACTAGTAATGTGCAAAACTGATTCGCTAGCATATTCATATTTCCACATAATTGTGGAATCGCATTGCATTGTGGTCACGTTGGATGCAGCCATGGTGTCAGCATAAATTGTGGAATGGTAGCGTGGGAATCCGCTAACTAGTAATAGTTATCGCGGGAATTTGTTTTGCCTGAGAAATAGTTCAGCAGGATAGCTTGAATTATTTTTGTGAGTCGTATAGTCGTGTAGGAAGTTGCAAAGCAGGTAATTAAGTATTTCATACATATTTTGATCAACCATAACCTGATTTTCATTCAATTTCAGATCGATGAAACTTCGTTTATGAACATTGTGTCATATCTCCTTTATCAGTGCTCGTTTAGGACCATTTTTAAAATTTCATCCTAGACTGAATTCTAGACAGAATCCGGAACAAGTGTGGTAGGCTTAAAAGCGTTTTATAATATTTAATATCATGTAATATTAGTATTGATTCCTTTCAGTAAATTATCAACTTTACACATTACAGAATGCTACAGTTAAATCGCTTGCACTAGAAGTAGTCGCATTGGTTTCCCGCAATAAGGAATGTGTAAGCGAGATAGCAGCGTGCGAAATACAGGGAAGCTATTTTGTTGCGCTTAAAGATTGATTTAAGAGACCAACAAATGAAAGTACTGAAAACACTTTCAGGGCTTCTGAATTCACAAGAGATGATAAAAGAAGCTCAAAATAAAGGTAAAGTGAATTCTTGGCAAACAATTATAAAATATTTACTTCCTGTTTAGGTGCTGTGATATATCTACTGGACATGTTCTGTAATTCAAGGAATCTTCAAATGCCAGAACTTTGTGCTTGCACTAGAAGTAGTCGCATTGGTTTCCCGCAATAAGCAATGTGTAAGCGAGATAGCAGCGTGCGAAATACAGGGAAGCTATTTTGTTGCGCTTAAAGATTGATTTAAGAGACCAACAAATGAAAGTACTGAAAACACTTTCGGGGCTTCTGAATTCACAAGAGATGATAAAAGAAGCTCAAAATAAAGGTAAAGTGAATTCTTGGCAAACAATTATAAAATATTTACTTCCTATCTAGGTGCTGTGATATATCTACTGGACATGTTCTGTAATTCAAGGAATCTTCAAATGCCAGAACTATGTGCTGTAATTCTCGCTAAAATGACCGCTGGCCGTTTAAGCGGACCTAAGGTAGGAAAATTATAACATATACAAAATGATAGAAAGCTAATATTGCATAAAATTCTGAAGGTTCGCATAACAGTTTGCAAATATCTACCTCCATTATTCGTCGATGCAATGATCGAATCTTCGACAACTTCCGTCCAATTATTCGAATCAATTCACGAGCATACAGAATTAATTTGAAATGTAAAGATAAGAACAAAAGTATGTGATGTTGTTGCTGATATGTGCGATGGGTAAGCTAACAGAGATTGCGTAAAGTTTTTAAACAGCTAATATAATATATATTTACGTATAAATGCAGTTTTTGTAAAACACAAATAAAATCCAAAAATTTTGTGGAAAGACCCAGATATTCTTAAAGATATACCCAATGAGGTGATTGTATCTGGCGTTTATTTGCGGCTGTTTGTTAGTAATCCAGCTTGGACTCTGCGCAAGCCGAAGTTATCGGACTTCGTTGTAGACCTTATCAACAAAAATTCGCCGGATGTAAGTTAATTAATTTTTTAAACCACCGGTAAATGGTCTTCTGGAATCGTCATAACGTACTCTTCAATATTTTTAGAAAGATGCATTGGAATTAGCAGATGACATTCCAGTTTGGGGTCACATACCAAAACTCTTCAATTTACTTAACGTACAACCAAAACATACATTGTCAGTATTAGATCAATTAGCTCTTTCAGGGGTAAGATCGATTTGCCAGAATTTAATTGATTTTAGATAAACATGTATTTTATTTTAGTACTGCGTGACAGCAGTGTCGCAAACTGGATGTATCTTGCCTTTAAAACGGTGTATGGAAAATAACGAGCCACTGATAGAAAAACTGTGTGAAATGTTAAGCCGTTTGTTTAAATACCAACATGTGAGTGTAATGATTCGATAAAAACGCTTACCTCTAACTGTTATTGCGTTAATTGTAGGATTCATTCTTTAGAAAGTAATCTTATACCATTCCTGTTAAATTTGCTTGAAAGTCGTATGGAGTATGTAGACAGTCCTTCTGCGGTGAAGGCACAAGTTGTAGCTGCGTTCAAGGCGATGACACACAATTTAAATTATGGTGATCGTGTATCGCAAATTTTATTGGAACATCCAGTGTGGGCAGAGTTTAAAGATCAGAAGTATGACTTATTCATAACGGATGCAAACGTTAGAGGCTATTTAACAGGTGAGTTTTTTACTTATTTATGAATTATTGAATGAAATATAGATAAATTACCAAAATGGATTAAATACTTTACGCATATTTTTCTGCCAAGTATCGTTTGTTTCTTCTAATTCTCAATTCAGCTATGATGGGTATTAACTCAAAGTTCAAACAGTCCCGAATTCAATTACACATTGTGATAATTATGATTGCTTTTCAATGGCAAATAATTGAATATAAGCTTAAAAATTTCGTGTCATCGATTTTGAGCCTATCAAAGGATACACAAAGATATTTTTAATTTTGATCTGGTTTCACAATTTTCGCTTAATCCCTATCTCCTTGCTTATTCTAATTATGAAACGGAAAACAATAAGGTTTTAGTCATACATTCCTTATAATAAAACGTTTCAGGAAATCCCTAAACTGCTAAGCCTATACAGAAAATTTTTGGAAAGAGCTATCTTACAGCAAATGTTATGCTTATGGGCGTAGATAATTAGCACATCGATGTATGTTTAATACGAGCAATTTTCTTCAATTCATCCTAAAAGCTGATTTACAATTTCAGACTGGTCTGTTTTCTACTTATTCCTTCTTAAAGTTGATTTCCAATAGAACTGGCTGTATCTGTAATCAATTTAATTAATTTTAATTCAAATCTCGTTCTTTTGTAACATGCAATGCTGAACATCAATAGATATTGTGAACCTTTGCAGGGAAAAGGCATAAATGCTAGAATTTAATCACGGGTGTTTTAATGGACCATGTAACCCATCGCTCATAATTTTATTTTCATAAATTGGAATCAAGCCGATTGACGCGAGCATTAAAATGTCTTTCCATTTCATATATCTGCAGAGGAGGCAGATAAAATGATTGCGTTCTGTCAACAATACATTTTTACTAGTTGTTGAATTTGCATGCTATCGTGTTACTGAGCCACAAAGTGTGGAACTATTAGGCGTTTGACGATTCCGCATTGGTCGTGTTGATCTATAAACCGCACTAGCATTACCATTGGTTTTTCGATTCTCAAGAATTGGTTATTCGATCCTCGAGAATCAATGGCAATGCTAGCGCGGTTCATAGATCAACGCAACCAATGCACAATCGTCAAGGTCTAGTAGTTCCACACTTGCGACATTAAAATAGTTCGCCTTATTTTCTAAGTTTTCAATCAATTTTTTCAGAAACCTAGCCGGAAGCTGATACCGCGAAAAAAGTCGTCAGAATGGGAACAAACTGCCGAGGAAACGTTAACTCCTGAAATAACAAAAGACGAAATCCGCCTCAACTACGCCAAGTACGGATGAGGATAACGAAATTGAATACAATCGTGGCTCAACAGTCTGTGCACGTTTTCCTTGCCATTATTTTAAAAATACCTTTGTAACTTGATTTGCTTTTCATTATAGCTTAATTGAAAATAAAATAAATTTTAAATAAAATCATTAAATTATATATTTCAATATATTTTATAATTATGAAGGCTGATGACATCAAATTACAAATTTTTTTATACATTTTAATGCAATAACAATGAGTATGGACGTAGAACCGTGATGATTCGAGATGGCTAGTGGATGCTAAATCCCGATTTGGTGTGTCGCACTGCTGACAATGAATCAATCTCATTGAATATTCTTGTATCCTGATTATAAAACGTCTGTTTTTTTACCACGGATGCTGTAATGATGTTAAAAAATTTATATAGTTATAGCAAGTATTATGAACTGTTAAATATTATTTCAAACTAATTTAAGAAGGGATTGAGTATTTCTGTGGATTAAGAGGAAAAAGGATATGCATCTGAGCTAGCGAGGGAAGCAGATAAGAAATATCTTATCGAAAGTCATTTAGATTTTGAGTTTTCGGTAGGTTAACAGAAAACTCTATCTTAATTTAACTATTGAAGTTACTTTAGAGAGTCTAGGTGGATAAACAGTCTCCGGTAATTATCTTTATCTATAAAAGCTAAATCTGTCATCGAGTGTATTTCTGTTCTGGCTACTTCATGTTAAAAACTCCCATTAAACTTGCTGTCTTTTTGTATGTAGCTAGATTGAAAAGCAAGCATACGACAAATAATGCTTTGCTTTGGCATCCTAGCCAAATTAGTCCGTCTTATAAAAATGGCGTGGACAACCTCCCAAGTCTGCATGAATAACCAACTCACCGACGTCTTTGACACCAAAAGCCGGCTAAAGCAGAGAGATGGGCTGGCCCAATTGCTATTCAATTTAGGTCTGGGTAAGAAACCTACCTGTCCATACAAGAGGTACGCTATTATACAAGTTAAGCCAAGTGGTAGCCTATGCTAACAACTGCCAAAGAACTTTTCCTGAAACTCGCCAGCGAAGCAAAACTAGTAGGGCTACAAATCAATGCGAATAAAACAAAGCTCATTACGCAGTCGAGGAAAAATACCTCGAATACGCAAAATATCGGACTTGGCGAATACACTACCGAAATAACGAGAACGCTAATGAAAGAGAAGAAATACGCGGACGAATACTGTTCGCAAATAAAATATTGTATTCAGTTTTGACGATCTTGAAAACTAGCTGCATACACAGGAAAACAAAGCTCCAAGTATACAAATCTGTGATAAGACCTGTGCTATGCTATGGATTTGGAAAACACGGACCCTTACTCAAGCACCCGCAAACATATTCAACGCCTTTGAGTGACGGGTCCTGTGGAGGATGATTGGAGCGAAGCAAGACGGAGACCAATTGCGAATTCGACACAACCATGAGCTGTATGAAATGTTTGACGAGCAGGGTGTCTCAACGATTGTAAGACTGCGGAAGCTGTAATGGGCTGGCCACATGAATCGTATGGATGAACAACGGATACCCAATAACGTATTCGTTGGGAAAGTGAAGAGCGGAGACCAGTGGGGAAATCGAGGAAACGCCGGTCTGACTCGATCGAAGAAGGCAGTTCATCGCTGCTCGGATTTCAAAATTAGAGGACGCGATTGATGGACCGAGGCGCTATTTGCAGGAAGCGAAGGCCGGCGCGGGGCTGTAGTGCAACGAAGAAATTGAAAAAAGTGAACTTCACATTTATGTAGACTAATAAAATTTTTACCTCAAAAACAAAGAAAATCATGTCTTATAAAAATAAATATTTAATGAAGAATAAATTATTATAATATTGCCATTTTCTCTTGGATAAAAATTATTACTTTAAGCCTTAATTAAATTAATTATAAAAAAATTTGTAGTTAGTTATGACTAAATAAATTCAATACTTCCAAATGCTATGAATTAAAAAACACTCAACAATTTGTATCATAAACTTAAATGCAAACAAAAATCGAATTCAATCTTGTTAATTTTGTTTGGACAGTCTGTTTTCCTTTGGAATAATATTTTAAAATATTGCTGATCTTAATTTAATTGTTAGTCAATGATGAATAAATAATTTATATATTTTAAAATGCTGTGAAATGCAAAAAAATCAATATTTTGCATATTAAATGAACATATGAAAAAACAACTAATTCAATATTGCTAGCTTCGGTTTGGACGGTCTTTTCAAGCAATCACTTTTTCTTTGGTGTGTATTTAAAAAATAGAATCTTAAATTAATTATAAATGAATTAATGATGAATGATGGATGAAATAATTATAGCTTTCAAAATGCTATGAACTGAAAAAAAATAAAATCAATAATTGGTATAATAAATGAAAAATAAATAATAATCTAATTCAATACAGCTAATTTTCTTCTGGACAGTCTTTTAAAGGAATCGCTTTTTTCTTTGGAATAATTTTTTAAAAAAATATTTGCCCAAGTGGACGAAAACGTTTTCAAGTTGCTAGTGATTGGTGTTCCGCAAAGTTCACAGTTTTCTTCTGTGTATGCATCTAATTTGCTTAAAATTAAGTTCATTAAAAATTTTTTTTGCTCTTTTTGGGCTAAAAACATATTTTCAAAATTTTCTGATATTAAAGTTTGAAATATCTGATATGCCATAAATGACATATCTATACAAAAATTTGACGGCCATTTCAAACCTCCACGATTTAAATTATCAAGGTAGAAAAAGTTTTCGTCCACTTCAATATTTAAATTTACATTTGTACAAAAGAATGCGGAGCATGTTGGACAAGTTGTTCTTTCCGACACCTTTCGTCCAACATATCCCGCTACATAGATTAAACTATTTTCACATTCGGGGCTTATTTCTACATCACAGCTTTTTAGGATTATTTCCTGACTAGTATATACATCATTAGTATTTATTGAAAGCTCATCATATTCCGTAAAATCTACTTTTAATTGACTAATTTTTATTGCACCTTGATGACTAGAGTAAAATTTCAAAAGTGAAGTTACTTTAATTTTCCGTTCTGATTCTAAAATTTGTTGAACAGACACATTGTAATTTGTTCCGCTCATTCGCCTATATCGAGAAAATCGCGCCTCTAGTGGATCAGTTTGTAGTTTCCCTAATAGAACAAAGGGAATCTGCAAATCCACTAAAAGATATTCAGCTATTAAAATTAATGACGCGGTAGTTAAATTCAAAGCAGCCTCAGTTTCTCTTGAAAGTTTACCTGTAAATTTAGTAACACTTTCTATGCCATCAAAAGCATCCCAAGAACTAAGCCAATCTAAAAACTTTTTTAAAAATGTAACATTATCTTGATGGATCGAAGTAATAGGCAATGCCAATGGCTCTCGAATACGGTATCCTTTTCCCGGATGTTTTACATTAACAACTATCCACCATTTCCTAATGACTGACATAAATTCAAAGGTTCCTGCAGATTCGGGTCCAAGTTTATCTTTAAATATATTAACTGCTTCTATTGTTTTTTCATCAAAAATGTTTAATGCTAATGAAACTGATTGTCTTTGAAAAGTATTTGGATACAAACATTTCAAAGACAATGAAGGAGCCAGTTTAACTGTGGAATTTTTCTCCTCTTCATAAATTTGAATTAAGTCTCTAAATTTAGCAGTTAAATGTAAATCAGCATTATCAAAACTAGGGAAACAAAACATTTTAGGTAATGAGTTAATCCAGTTATTTCTAATATTTTTAAGCAAATGAACTGTGTCAAATAAGAAAAAAATTTTTTTGGTTGAATCATAAGGAGAAATGATGTACGGTTGAAGCTGATTATGGGGAGGGAACGATTTAAACATATTAACGTTAACTCTATTATTATCGGAGATAATCGCAACAACTTCAAAATCAGCGTTGTGCAAATTATCCAAAATATCTTTCGTCATTTTGTATAATTCACCACCACTCATTTTTTTAACTGGAAATATTCCAATTACCTCCTTATTTTTTGAAAGTAAAGATGAAATCATGAAAACTTGAACTGAATTAGCAAGTACTGGTTTGTCAGAATTATTAGTAGTATTTACTGCAATTCCCTGTAACTTATTTCCTTTATACGTTAATTTCGGATTTACATAAATTTCATCTAATAGCAAAACTACTTTTTTCTCTTTTGCCTCTAACTGTTTCGACCTGTTAGTCAAATAATTTAATGAGACACCTGAGTTCAAATTTAGAGTCAAAAGAGTTTGTAAATATGGGCAACTTGGCAAAGTTAATAAATCTAATTCGCGCAAATACTTGTATGCACCCGGATATGTGTAATAAAGCATTGCAGCAAAAACTAATGTATCTGAATCATATCGCGGACTTTTTAAAGAAATTTGCCTAAGTTGATTTTTTATGAAGTTTATTCGATTATCTGGCTCTTGGTCTGAAAGTTGCGATAGCTGTTCTATTGCTGAATACAATATTTGTTCTTTTGATTTTAGATCATTATCGAAATTATTTGCTTCTACCGACTGTATTAATTTTGTAATTTTACTTAAACTATCGCATTTCATTCGGTGGCCGAGAATACTTTGAAAAAAACTAGATTTTACTTTAGTTTTCTCAAAATAAATCTTAGTTTGGAAATTGCATTCAATTTTAATGGAGCAATATACAAATGGAATTGGGTTCACTCTAATATTATATAAAAACAATGTATTATTTACGCACTTCAATTGCCAATCTTCGCGTAAAAAGTGATTTTTGTTTTCAACTAGCTCATGAATTTCCTTAAATCTAATCTCCAGCGGTGGTTGGGGTGTTCCAAATTGATTCAGGGCAATATCCATACATTTTGATACATCCGGGCTTGATCCTGGAAACTTCGTCGGCACAGCGTTTGCCTTCAGTGTCCACCTGCTCTTTAGTGAAACAACAAGTTCTATATACGAGAAAAAAATATATGTACATATATGTATATAAATACATGTTGAATTTGCAGGAGGGTACTGCTGCCGCTCATTATTATATTAAATTGAATACTGAAAACATTTTTTTATTGCAAAGCTTTGCCCGTGCCATGTTCAATGTATTCCTATTTAGTATATCTCATAAGCTACAGTTACCAAATTTTCTAGTGTTCGAGATAAACTATCCAAATGTTCAATAAATTCATTGGAATAACAATTTAGGGCTCTGTAGAAAGTGAACAATTTCACGTTCCACCCAAATTACCATTTATAGTAATAATAACCGTTTGCTACCATCTTTATATTATAGTGCCAACTGTTTTACTGACGTAAATAATCGTTCTTCTACTTGGCCATAAAATTGCTGATCAAATGTTTCGTTCGAAAAAAAAATTAATACTACAGTACAGCTAAGTCGTTCAAATTTATTGCTGGTAATATTTATTTTTGCATAAAAAATTATCAGTTTAAAAAAATTTGAGCGATAATTGATCTTACGCTGGGATACTTTCAGACGAAATATAAAATATATGCTTTAATTTTTAACCGAATCAATCCTTTCTATTGGAAACAACCTATAAATTATTTCTAAATGTAGCTTAAATGCTATAATTGAAGATGATTTACAGTAATTATATACTATAGAATAAGAAATAAAAAATCAACTTATTGCTTTCTCAGGGTGAGCATATTTTCTCCCCTATATCAGATAGCTGTTTTGGGGCCTGTCTAGCCTCTTCCCCAGTAATTCGATGGATTCATTAGATAGATTACTGAGAAAGAGGCTAAATGTCCCGAAACAGCTGTCTGATTTAGGAAAAAAATTAATTTACTCTGAGAAAGGAACTAATTCATTTTTTTTCTTGTTTCTATTTTAAAAGGTTGCAAACATCGGAAACGAAAAATTAAAAATAATATGTTTCATGATTACTTTTCCCTTTAGCATTCGTCCTCCGGCTGGCTGATAATAAACATAAGATCCTGCTTAAATTCTTAGATGAAGATGTTAAACGTAAGTTTTGCGAAATTTCCCCAAGGCAATAATAAGGATTGAATGACTGCGAATTATAAATAATTTTATACATAATCTGCCCGGGAAGTTAAAATTAGTGATCCCTATACTAAAGACTGGCGGGAACCGCGAACTACATAGTTGATTTTATGAATTTTTTTTTTGTCCGTAGCTAATTTTTAATTGAGTTGCATTATTATTTTTCTATTCGAAAAATAGTTAAAGAAGAAAAAATTAGTTGAAGGTGTTCCCTACGATTCCCTTCAGGACATCAGACTATAGACACACACGGATGATGCCGACCACTACGCTGAGAAGTAAAAGAATCATTCCAATTTATTCTTCTTATGCAGACTCTATGTTTTTGTAACTACGAATTATATTCAGTTACAATTTGTCTAACTTTTTTTATTGATCGCTCAAGACTTTTTACGTCATCTTAATGTTAATCTATGTTTATTTCCTCTACACTGTGCTTTAATTGTAACGCACGGGTACGCATCAGATTTCTGGTAGCTCCGATAGCGAAAACATTTTTTGTCCATAGATATTTTTTAATTGAGTTGGACTAATATTTTTTTATTTGAAAAATTATTAAAGAAGAAAAATGTTAATTGTAGGCGGTTTCAACATGTACTAACAGTTTTTCCGCTTTAACAATTTTTCAAGTTATAAATATTTATGCAACTCAATCAAAAAAATAGTCATGGATAAAAAAAATTTGCGCCATCAGAGCTATCCGAAACATGATCCGTTCCGGTGAGTTACAATTATGTCTCAGGAAGAGCATATAAACGTATACATTTAAATTAAATTGATATAAAAAAAGGGTCGAGCAATCAATAAAAAAAGTTTAGTACATAGTTGCGTTTTCATTAAACTATGGCACATAATTTTCATGAAAGCTTCCACGACAGCAACGAATATCGAAAAAACGTAAATGAATGTTATGGTTAAAAAGGATCTTTTTGTTACTTCGCGATGTCATTACATAACAACGATGTAGGTTTGGGTTTCAATTATTGAAGTTACTTATGAGAACTACCATATGGGACAGATATGAGTAATAACGGAAAAGTAATGCAGCGATACCATGAGAGAAGATACTTCAGTCGAAAAAATGAGCATGAACGTATTTTTTGGCAGTAATGGACGTATATAGATTCAGATTTAGATTACTATTATCAGTTTTTTCGGAAGGTTCATAATTTTCACACCTTATATGGATGAATAATCTTTAGCAGATAAGCAATGATGACTTGGGTTAGAAAACTTTCTTATAGTAGTAAATTCCTCTCTAAAAGCGTGAAAAAAATAAATTAAAACTCGACTTCGAAATGCCCTCAGGAGGGTGAAATAAATTTCATAGAATCAGTGCCAAATCAATTTCCTCGTTTGGACATACTTTTTTGTAATATGTTTAATGAAATGAATACACGGGGAAAAACTGACTTGGAACCGATTCCATAAAATTTATTTCTCCCTTTTAAGAACATTTCGATGTTGCTTTTTAATTTTTTTGTAACATTTTTTTACCCACTAGTTTAATTTTTCGATATTGATTTTCGACCGCGAATCACTTAAGAAGACTGAACCGATTTCGATTTTTTAAATTTAGTTTACAAACTACGAAAAATACCGATAAAGAATATGATCTAATTTAAAAATAACTTACGATTGTTTGAGCTGGTTAAGTCGAACATTATGAGGTCTTCTTCGTTGAAATGCCGCTCACAAATAGCGCTGTGGTCCGGAAGATACTCCTGGGCATGTTCCGCCGCTGCCAGCCATTGTTGCCGGAGTTGACCTTCTTGGGGCAGCAGAAAGTAGTGCTTTGATGGCACTCCATTTGCTGATCTTCGGCAGCTCTCTACAGAGCAAAACTTCACCATTCCTACAAAATTAACAAAAAAGCAGGAAAGTTATAAATTAATGTGGTAAATGTTCTACTTATCTTTAAATTGCTCAACCAATCGATCACCACCTTAAACGTGTGTCAGGTGCCTATAAAAAATCAAAAACATATCACTTTTTATATAGCGCTTATGTTAGGAAAATTTCAAATATTGTGGTTTTTACACTTTAGAAGTTCAATGTGAATATGGTAAGTGATGTATGCTTAATTATATCAAAAGCTTAAGACTCTTTCAGTTAGCACTTATAATGAACAAGTTTTATATACACCAAATCCCGTCGAATGGTATCAAACTCTAATAGAACCAGGGAACTTAAAGCCGTACGAAACCGAAAATACACTTCACTGAAAGCCGCGTCAATAATCAATACGCGTAACTTGGGAAACGGCGCTGATTGACTTAGGAGCTACTCAAGTTTCAAATTTAAAAAATCCGCGTAACTTTAAATTCTGGGTGCTTGATTTACACTTGTTGGATCAAATTAAGGAACTTCACCTTACACTTGATATACAATTTTTAGCAAAAAATGTAAAACAATTACCTTTCACGTCAGCTTGCAAAATTTTTGTAGGTGTTCTCCGTCTATCGAACTCCACTTTTGGTTTTCCTGTTTTTCCTAAATCAGAAGAACATCTGTTGTTCACATACGAATTACATAATGTAAATTGATTTACCTTTGCCCGTCTTTATGGACGCGCATTTTCGCTTGAGGGTGATACCTGCTTCTCAAAACACTGCCTCCTATAAAATTTAATAGGTTTTAACGCTAATTTTTTTTACGAACATAAACTGGTTGGAGCACTCTTTTGTCGAATGGTTGCCGCTGCACCGATTGCGTTCAAATTTTGTATTCCGGAGCACTTTTTAATTCTTAAACCGATAAGGTGAGGAAAAATCCGATTCAAAACCTTTTCCAATATAATTTTATTAATTTTTGTATGGAACTGACCGATGAGAAGCACTACATTTATTAGTCAATTGACAACCCACACATTTATTCAATTGTGATCAGATGTTATCATATAACACAATTGAAGAAAATGGGATGAGAATTGTATTTCAACATTTTGGTGGAATTTAAGGCATTAAATTATAATATTTGAAATGGCAGATCCCCGATGCTGCTGTAATATATTGTGCAAGGACGGGTTCTAGAAGAGCAGCCTTCTTTTCTCTAGAAGGGCACCCTTCTATTCTCTAGAGGAGCAACATTCTATTCTTTAGGTGCGTATTCTATAGAAGGGCATCCTTCTATTCTCTAGGGAAGCATCCTTGTACTCTTCCTTCTACTCTATAGAAGGGTACCCTTCTAAACTTTATGATACCCTTCTATTCATTTGAAGAGTACCCTTCTATAGAATAGAAAGGTGTTCCTCTTGAGAATAGAAGGGTGCCCTTCTATTCTTTAGAAGGGTACCCTTCTATTCTTTGGAAGGGCACCCTTCTATTCTTTGAAAGAGCACCCTTCTATTCTTGACAAGGGCACCTCTTTAGTTTTTAGAAGTTATTTTCTTCAAAAGTGTTATATGACAACATCTGGTCACAATTGAATAAATGTCTAGGTTGTCAATTGACGGATAAATGTAGTGCTAATCTGTCAGTTCGATACTAAAATTAATAAAATTATATTGAAAAACGTTTTGGATCGGATTTTTTCTCACCTTATCGGTTTAAGAATTAAAAAATGCTCCGGAATACAAAATTTGAACGCAATCGGTGCAGTGGTAACCATTCGATAAAAGAGTGCTATAACCGAGCTTTTCATCGTTCAGTTCGATGCTAAAATTGATAAAATTATATTGAAAAAGGGCTTAGATCGGATTTTTCCTTACCTTATCGGGTTTAGAATTAAAAAGTGCTCTGGAATACAAAATTTGAACGCAATCGGCGCAGCGGTAACCATTCTATAAAAGAGTGCTCTAACCCATAAACTTACTGCACCAATTCAATAGAAATTGATTTAACTGTCTGATCCGGCAGCAACGAGACTATTGTGGTTAAGGTGCTCCTTAGATGTACGAGCTGGATAGAACACGGCCGGATTCTTATCGAGCTATTGAAATGTTACGACTTGAAATGTTTCGGACTGCAAATAATTAAATTTGCAATTAATTAACTAATTAAACATATACGCAAAGTACAATACTCACACTCTTAACGCTCCCAGCAACTCTTCTTCCTGCGTTGCGTATAGTAGTGCACGACTTCGTATGTTTTACACCATTTCTGCTTGCAAATTTTGATTCAATTTGCAAATTGACCTACTGTTTGACAGGAGTTTTGACGTCTATTTGTTTGGAACTGCATTAACTGTCAGGAGTTGTCAGTTTTACTTTTGTATGACGTCATGTCACAGAAATTGCAGAGCAAGACGGCCAGGTTTAAGGAGGCAGTGCATCAAAACATCGAATAGATAGAAAAGTGGAAACTGGTTGGAAGTGTCATTCGGGATATAACCTTCAGAGTGTCGGCATTCTTTGGGTATATGACCTTATGATCACTACCATCTAGATTCGCACTTTCAATCGAATAATATATTCCTGATTGATCATCTGCCCAATATATCCTACGCGAGTACTGATCAACAACAATTCCATGTGACTTTCATCGAACGCAATTGCAGTTATTTCGTCGAATTGATGTGCAGCCGATGTAAGCTCCGACCATTTTTCGTCATAGAATAAGATTTTATTTTTCGTTGTTACGGCAAATTCCCATGACATAACAGGACTCGCAGTAAGACCACATAATGAACAAGCTAAGGAAGAAAATACTAAATGATAATGCAACGGAGAAATTTAAATCCATTTATTAGATGTTAGTGATGAAATGAAAGAAAGCGAGGGATCGCAAATACTTTTTATACATACTATTTCCATATTAAACATTCAAGAAAAGATTGTGACTGTATAGAATGAAGAAAGTGTTTATCTCTCAGCACTGCGACCGCAATGACCTCGAGTACGCGAGATAGCCTGCGATGTTTCTAAACCCATGTCTGCGGAGAGAGGAACGCTTTGCTGAGGCGCACTTTAATCAGTTCTATGATCCGACCAATATCGACCCATTCGCATTAAAAGCTAAAATCCAACGTGCTGCAACTGAATATCTCAAATATGTCCAATTAAATACATTTCTCTTCCGAAAGGCTGGTATCTTGTTTAGCATGTGTCTTATATTTTTAACGTAAGAAATCTTCAAGCGAATGTCTTTAAATTCGCCCTAGCATGCTAGGAAAGCTTTTGGCCCGTAAAATTGTGCAAAAAGCTGCAATCTGGCCTCACTACACAAAAAAGAATGATGATCTTGTGCAATTTCTCATGTGTGCTGCTCTACGATTATACATCGCACATCTTTCTGTAACACATTGAGACAGGCTTACTGCTTGGAAGCACTAAAGTTCTATTTACCAAAGTTTACTAAACGGCATTTTAACCATTTTAAATTTATAAGTATTCTGAACAATATTAAATAACAAATTTGATGTGCTATCCCTCTGGAAACAATCGAATTATGAATTCCTTAAAATCAATATAAATATTTATTTTTAATGTGCTGAAAGGAAATTTCAGATGCTAAAACACATCCAACAACTTACTAAGTTTAACAAGAAATAGTTTCACCTTTTAAATTGGCTCTAGAAAGGTATAAAAAGAATATAGATAATAATTATTAGTACATTATTCTTTCAGTATTCACTAGACCCATATTTATACGGCTCATTTGTTTGTAATTATTCTAAATAAGGTAAAATATGCTTCATACGTGCTTTTTGGTAGCTTATACATTCATATACTAGCGCAACCCAGTAACATTTAACGATAGTATGCATATAATGTTATAGAAGTGGTTGCACATAAAAACCATATTAAATAAACATATCAAATCCCCAAATTTGATCACATCAAATATTTTCAATGAGGAAAGTAGTTCTCGAGTGCCTCAAAACAGTTGAATTGTGTTCTTGAAATAAAACAACTTTTAAAAAAATTTAGGAAATAATCCTAAATCCAGTTGAAATAAAGTTTACAATAATATCAAAATTATATTTCCGAAATGATAGATATTGCTCTTCTAAATAAGTAAATAAATTTTAATAGATTGAATTATAATAGATTGAATTTTAAACAATTATTAAAAAAATTCTTCAATAAATTAAAAAGATCCAAACAACTTTCACTTGCTGTCTAAACTACAGAAAAATATTTTTCTCTTGATTTTCACTGAAGATTGTAGTAAAGACGAAAATCCAAAAATAAGTATAAAATTTTCAACATTGTATTGCAGAAAACAGATATCAATACTTTAAAAATTCACATAATGCATGATTTTTGTGAATGAAAATTTTCAAATTATTTTTTTTCTTTAATTTTCAATCGTACATGTTTAAATTCGATCACACCTAGAAATCATTTTTGGGTAAATACTCGTATTTGGACCAGAAGCCGTAAAATAAGAAAATTATAGATGTCATAATCAGCATATCCTAATCGAATGTATTCTATTTTAACCCATTAATAATTTTTATGAACTGAAGAAATGTTAGAGTATGAAGTGGTGCAAACCCATTTATGGAAAGAATCTTATGAACAATAAATATTAAGTGTAGATGTTAATGCAAAGAAAACTATACAGCAGAATGTAATTAACTGAACTTGTAATGTCGACAATAATAAGCATTAGAAATTTACATAGAAAGTATAATACTTATTTTTAATTGTAGAAAACCAAACATGCTGAAACTATAATCAATATTCTAATATTTTTCTTTCCAACAATAAATATAACAATCAAATAAAAATAGGAAATGAAATGACATTAATTAGGTATTTAAACGTTTGATTATAGTCTCCTAATGTTAGATGAAATTATATGATAACTTTTGAGATTAATATTTATTTTTTAGTATCCAATAGTAATCATTTGTAAGTCTAAGAAAATTTCCGCTATTAAAATATTTGAATCTAAATAATTGAAAAATTTTTAAACCTTTTGAACTATTTCATTATATTTTTTTCAACATATCAATTATCTTGTTAATTTATATTATTAAAATTGTTAACTTTGCGCTCTTCAATAAGATTTTCGATGTAAAGTCGCTTCTAAAAAAAAATTTATTGGGACTCCTCAAGACAATACTGCTTTGAAATTAATTTGTCTATGAGTAACTATAACTATATTAATCACACTATGAGATTACATGAAGTTGAAATACATTAAATAATAATCTTAGATGAATTTAAATAAGAATAAAAAAACTATTAGCATTGGTGTGTAATGCTGACGTACATCAAAATATTCAAATAAGACAGTAAGGAATCAAAAGGAAAATATTACGTTTCTTGAGTCTAGATAAATACCTAAAACCATAAGCTTAGTCTTTTCTATAGGTTGAGATTATCAAGTTGCACGTGAATAGCCCATAATTATTATGAAAAATTTGAAGACTTGAAAAATTAAAATGAATTGCTAACCTTAACCACGACTTTCCTTTTCAGTGGTTCTTCTTTTTCAGCGGGAAGTGAAGTGCAGGGTAGGTATGCCGTCGCGAGGGTAGGGTTTAGAAAAATCCACTGAGGTCGGTTTCGCGTCGTGCGCGGTACGCGGTACCTTAGTTGTTTTTGGTTTTTCCTTAACGTAGCATTCGTCGGGTTGAGTTAACGTAGTATACTTTTCGGTACCGCGTCGGGAATTCGGGAACGCGAAATAAAAATTAGCTTGTGTTCTTTTTGACTGGTTATGAGAAGAAATACGGAGTAACGTAGAATAGGTTTTCCTCCGTATAGTTTTGTTTGTAACGCGTTTGAAAACGGGCGTGTATTGGTGGCTGAATATTGTAAATGAGCGTAACCCATTCGGAGACCCGCGACCGAAATCCTCTCCGAACTTGCTGGCCGACAAGCAGCCACCGCGTGAATGGGTTACGGTGCACGGATTGGTTGACCTATTGGTACCATCCGTTGGCACTACTCAGACTTAACGTCTAGAACCGTGTAGTGAATAACTGATTTTCATATGTCCGTGAAGGACCGCAGCGATGTTCTGCTGCCTCGGCAGAGGAAGGTGTTGGTTCCTGCCGAGAATGCCCTCGTCCGGAGACGCGTGAATGCGCTGGCAGGCTAGCATTGCGGTGTCGTGGGGCGGGTTCGTTTCCCCGGCACGAGGACTCACTACAAAACATTTCGCATTCACGAATTTCTTGCAGAAGATCAACAGAGAACGACCGAAGTCGCAAAAACTGTAGATAACTACTCAGAGGGAATTATTACTTGTTACGAGAACAAGTGCAACCTGACAAGAAAGGCTAATTTGGGGTGACCTCGTCTTTACCCAAATACATTCAGGGCCCACAAATGAAAGAGGGGCAACCGGGTGGTGGTGGAGCCCCTTCATACCCACCCAACCGGAATAAATCCAATGTTAAACTGTTGAAGTGGCCAGGTATTCCTCTTCTGAGTGGAAAACTCATATAACTTGAATTATATGAACTTTCCCATCAGAAGGGGAGTACCCCGGTGACCAATTTATGTCATAGAATTATACAATTGAATTGCATAACTCTATGCCATAAAAAGGCACTTGGATTGGGCCACTCAACCCATAAAGTCACCTGAAACAGAAAAATTATTAAGTACCCGGTGGCTGGCTCATATTTTGGGGTGGAAGCCTGCCACCGTACCGGGTCCTATACCCGATTAGAAAACAGCCGGTAGGGAAAGACCGTCGGGTACGTTTTTAATTCATGTTTATTTAATACTTCATCTCAAAAAAAAATTTCCATGTTTCTTGTGTTGTATATATAAGAAAGATATTTAATAAAATCCGTATAAAAAAAATCTAAAAATTACACATTTTCAATAAATATTTCTTGTCCTGCAGAACTACGTCTTGTGTGTGCTTACTTAACCAAACGGATCAGGTAGAAAATTAGAGTTAATATATATGTATATTCTATGCATAACAATAGTAGGCAAACAAAAAGGTACTTACATGCATGTTCCGTCGAGCGCTCGATGGGTGCAGGTAACTTCTTCTAACAACGTAGAACAACTGGTTGCTGTAATCGTACATTAAAAAGCAAACACACACAATCACAACAGTACCAATTAATAATCTTAGCTCGAAAGGTGTTCAGTACGGAATTTGTAAGATAAAGCGACTTAATATCTTTCTTCAGAGATGGTGCATGGTACAAAAAAAAAATGAGAACAATTCAAAAGTCCATATGAGATACGGTTTTCGCGAATGTTTTTGTTTTGCTGCTATCGATGACGACTGGTGTTTTTGTTTTCCTATATGTGTGCTCTGTTGCCCGATTCCCCGCGTCTATGCAACGTCGTTGCGATATTTCGACGGTTGTCGCTGACTTGTATGCTGGCGCTCCGCGATAACGAATA
Organism: Odontomyia ornata; assembly: GCA_963969285.1. Lineage (NCBI taxonomy): Eukaryota > Metazoa > Arthropoda > Insecta > Diptera > Stratiomyidae > Odontomyia > Odontomyia ornata. The sequence continues at coordinate 191,361,130 of OZ017738.1, forward strand.
TGATGTGAATTCACCGATTTTTTCTAAGTCGCTCGCGTCTTCTCCCTCCTTGCGAACGATTTTGCTGTCGTTTTCGTTCAATCGAGTCGTCGTCAAGAAATCTCTTGTAGTACAGCGGCAAGATGGCGGCGCTAGACTTATCGTCGCGAAATCACGGATGCGAGTCGTTAAAGAATGTTTGGCGTCAACTTTTACGAATTTTTCGTGTCATCCGATGCGATAACGTTCCGATAAATTTTCATCCCGAATACGAAATTGTTGCATGCACGCACTATACATGCAACCGAGCGAACGTCGGATTTCTGCACAAATTTCACTCGTAGTGGAGGTATCACGCTGGCACAACACTCGCGCGTGTGCCTTGATTGGCGATGCGTATCAAAGGTCCTCGTTTGATTGCCCACTCGAACAATTACGCTCTTCACCACTCGAGAAATTTTCAACTTCTGCACACGTCAATTCGCGCGAGACCTCGAACAAGGTAGAAATTCCGGGCGTAACAAAATTCCTTTGAACTTCCAAAAATTAACACAAGCACACACGAGTTTCTCTTTTCCTTAAAACACTTGACTTCAAGCTAAACAATTCTTGGCAATATCCTCGCGCTTGAGAACTTAAAAGCAAATCGAAATTTGAACTAAGTCAAAATAAAATTCAAAAATCAAAATGAATTTGCAAATCGGCTGTCGTGTAGAAATCGCGTGCTCTCCCCCCAATTCGCAAAAAAATCAAAATAGCGGCAAACCATCGAACCACCACACTTTGCAAACCGTTCTCTCGCTCGTTCACACACACTTGTCTAGGACTAGCCAACATTCTTATGACACTGAAAAAATATTTTTGAACTCGGCTATCAGCGCTAGAAATCAGATTTCTAATTAATTCCCGGAGACAATTTTCATTTCTTCACTGAATAATGTCCATTTGTGTTTAACACACCACGCAAGTCTCATTGCCCCGGCACACTCCTCGAACACTTAAGTACCGCACCGGCACCCTAATCCGGACGTGTCCGTTACTATTTTTTCTTTCGCCTAGTGTGTACCGTACGTACGTGACGGTTGAGGTATTCTAATGTCGGACCATACGAAGAACAGGAACATTATTTTTCACGCGAGACTCAACACACTCATTCAAAAACTATTAGCGAAAGCCTTTTAATGATAAATGTGAATAAACTTTCGAAACAAACTCGAACGGAAAGTCTTCTAAACCGCAGTCAAACAAAACGCGACAATCCAATTAAAATCCCGCGGACACCACACTCAAAAGCAGTGGCTGTCTCGTACCGCCCTGCCTGCTGGTGCACTTTCGACTCCCCCATCTCCGACGGGATCTTTTTCTTTTCCGCAATTCTAAATCTTCCACTCTACGGCTCTTGCGGAACTCCTACACTCAAGCAACTACGACACTTTATGGGCAAGTCGAACAATACGAACACATTCAGAAAGGGGGAAATCACACGATTGAAGGTTTTTGTTGCTATCAATTGTACTTTTTCCTTATCATTTGTAGTTTATGACGGCGGTATTTGCAATTTCCCTTTTCACTGTCTTTTGTAGGTTCAATTAAGTTATCAATTGAAGGCAATTTTTCGTTTATGATAATTAGGCGTAATTAGGTGGGAAAAATCGGAAGAATTAGACAAATTTTAAGGGGTTTAAATGATACAATAATTTTAGCGTTCATATAATTAAAAGGTTAAATGATACAATGATTTTAGCGTTCATATAATTTAAAAGATTAAATGATACAATGATTTTAGCGTTCATATAATTTAAACGGTTATATGATACAATGATTTTAGCGTTCATATAATTAAAACGGTTATATGATACAATGATTTTAGCGTTCATATAATTAAAAGGGTTAACCGTTTCGTTCTAAGCATTTGTATACCGCGTTAGACCGCAATTCGTTAAATTATCTTCAAAAGATATTGTAATAAGATACTACACATTAGAAATTTTTAAACATTTTTAGAATTTTTGTTTCCCGGGTGTTAAGTACAAAAGAAATTTTTCCACTTATTTTTCCTGCGAAAAAAAAAGAGCGAGTGTTGCGATGGGGAAGGTGACTGAATCGACTGAATCCTTATCAAATTGCGTTCGTGCTGTGTGCCTGTGTCAGCGCTGCTTTTAGAGCCATAGTTCTTAGATTACTACAACCGATGAGAGGTCGGTTCCGCGTTCGGACCTATAAAGGAGAAAATCATTACATTGCTCTGCAATTTCTGTGACATGACCTCATACCTATGAATAAGTACTACAGGAAGCCCGATATAGCACATATACAGTGTGCATGAGTGAAGTAAAATCAAACGGAGGAGAAGTTGTATGACAAGGATAGCGTACATAGGAAGAAAAGAGACACAGCATGGGCTACTAATGTCATGTTGGCTGTTCTATTGATAAGTGTCAGCTAACAAGTGTAAACAAAATGTGAAATCGAATCAAAACTTACGTTCATTTGGTGAATTTCGTTTGATTATTGCATCGTGAATTCGGGAAACATTCGAAAGTTACAAAGCGTGGTGTTTGCTGCAAATCGGCTTCAAATATCGGTGCTTTAAATCGAAAATCAAAAAGAAATCGTGGAAAATAAAGTGGTTCGTGAAGAAGTGTGAAAAAATATTAACCACGCGTTAGTGAAAACTCATATTTTAGACAAAACTAATAACGAAATTTATTAATTAACTTGTTTCTTTTCTCGTGCCGTGATTTGTTAATTTAAATATGCCGCGTACTTAATGGTTACGGTTTGAAATTGATGGTGCTAATTTTTGTTTACGCTTCGGAATAAAATGTCCAATAATATTGGGTGACTTAATATCTTGGCCCTCTAAATGAATGGCGGCATCAAAATAATAATTATCTTGAGGGGGTTGAAAGTATGTATGTTAATTAATTTTCGATTATTTTCGGTAATTTTTTTTAGGAAAAAAATTCAAAAACTGATATTTATTTCAGGTTTACGATAAATAAATAATATAACAAAATTACAGAAATTCCTTTTAAAATCGCTATTAAGTTTATATATAACAATACTTCCCATATGTATTGTATTTCGAAAACAAGTTGTTTTCTTCATCAGTGGTAAGGGCAGAGCATATACACTAAATAGCCCTGGCAGTTCAAGGGGTTGTCAAATGAAACGAGAGATCCGAAGTATAAATATTATTAGTAAAGAAAGAGATGCATTCGATTTGAGAGTAAAACACTTGAGGAAAAATGCGACAGCGCTACATATGCGACATAAAAATTTTTAAGTATTAGTGAGCACAACATAAAATAACCGTAGTATGTGTGACATATTTCGTTGCTCTGAGAGAGAGTTTCACAAAATTTGAACGAAAAAACCTTTTGCCAAATGTAAATTATTTTGTTTTCATGAGAAAATGCATCTGGCAACTGTTAGGAAGTTTCTTCCAGTCGTTAACTTGATCGAAATGTCAAACGTAAAAAGGAATTTGAAAATTAAAGATCGAAGAGAGGTAAGTTAATATTTTTTCTTAAAAGCTTAATAGAATACTTTAACTCTATGCATTTTCAATTCTTATAGAATAAATGGGAATGAGTCAAAAACTAAAATGTATTGTTGCTGGGTGCGTGGCACCATCGAAGGAGTTGCGGTTCCTCCAACAGATGTTGATAGGTAAAATATTTTACAATTTTAAATCATTTATTCTTTTATTTTTACAAGATAGACCACGTGGGGTATCATAAATTTTTATTTTTGGGAACAATAGTAAAAATGTCATCAACGGATCTATAATAGTTCCTTATTCGAATCCAAATCTTCCATTACTATGTTATGCTAATAAAGGAGAAATTTTTAACCCATTGGTGAGCCTGGTATTTGCTTATAAAATTTACTGTTAAACTTAAATTGAGTATTATTTAAAAGAAATTCCAAATAAATCTAGGAAATCTACTAATTTAAATTAAATGTGTTTTTTATTAAATACCATCGTTTTCTTAGACTTTTCAAAACTGATTCAGTACTAATATTTGTAAATATAGAGGTAGCATCTAATTAAATCTTTACAAATTCATCCGGGATAACAGTATCTTCAACTTTATCTTTCAATTGGTGACTATCTTTAAGGTTAGATTTAGGGCTCGGTAGAGCTTTAGTTAAAACATCCTTCACAACCCTTCTAATGGAGAAGTAGGGGTGTCTACATGAAACTAAAATCCATAACAATCCAAAATACATGAAACTACAATACATAAAAACGAGCTAAATCTAATTTCGTGACATTGTATTTATACTTTTCATTCGCATTAAAATATTGTAAATTGAAATCTTTGTCAACTGTATTTTTAACTTTATTTTTCAATCCATCCCAAGGATTTTTAACAAGCTGCTTATAGTATTTCGTATCATTAATTGTTGCTACTATATCATAATTATATTTACATCTATCAACAATGATTGGTACTGAACCGTTATCAGGCCTAGTTACCATAATATTAGGATGACTTGTAATAAATTTATGAGTATTTGTAATAATTTTAATAATTTTATTGATTGATTGATTGAATTGATAATTTTCTTAACTTCTGATGGTATCTTTAAACATGTTAAATTTTTTATCCAACCTTCATTATAGGTTATTAACAGAAATATTGTTAGAATTATTGTTATTAAAAGCTATTGTAAAATTGTTAGTTTGATTATGGCTACTAAATCTACTTTCTCTTTCAAAACTAAGTGAAGTTTTATCCTCAAACTGCTCTTTGTATCTACTTTCAATTTGATTGTGCTTAAAAAATATAGTTCTTCAAATTTCTTAAAAAATTGTCTGTCAACTTACTCTATTATAATATTTGATTCCGAAATTAAATGTGAATTTAAATAATTTATATACAAATTGATATATCTTTATTTCAAACTTATCGTTTTTTGCAATTCTTAAACATAAAATATTTTAACGATCAATTACATGTAATGAATCATGCGACGCCGCTGGCTACCACTACTAACACACTTTGCTGCCAGGTGGCTTGTCATTTCAAGTTGGTCGCGACGAGCGCACATCCCACGTCAATTTTGTCGTGGGATGTCAAGAAGATTTGACAGCCACATGGGAGGAAAGTGTGGAAGTAGTGGCCGTCACACGGGAAGAAAAACTCTCCCACAAATAGGTCATCATTGATATCCATCGACTATTCCAAAAGTAGTAAAGATATCAGAAATTGGAATTGGTAAGTCGGTGAATGCAAAGTTTGTTTTTCCGATTCGAGTAAAATAACGTTCTGTGATGTTTAGAATAACCGCGGACATCATCAATCAATCCATGCAGAGATGCGCAAATGCGATGGATGCCCGTATTTGCCTAGATTAAAGTGCCGCATTAAACAACAACCGGACAATACGAATGGGCGATTGCCTGCCGGAATGTATCCCCAATTTGGAGTCAGTAGTTCTTACTGGGAACAATATTCAAGAGTTGGGCGATTTGGAACGACTCACGCACCTCAAAAAGCTGGAAACATCGTGCTTGCTTGTAAACCCCGTATCTACAAAGCCATATTACAGTGAGTATGTTGCATATAAGTTAAATCCGATCCAATTTGAAGGACTTATGAAGTAAACTTGCCGCTAATGTAAAGAACGATAACATGTCGGAAGTCCCGCGGAAGAGTTCTTTAGTTGATATCGGGAAAAAACATGAATTTATTGTTACGTTTTCAACGAAATTCGAGCGTTTCCATAATCCTAGGTATATACATGTCATGTATGAAAATATGATCAACATAGACGGTGCAAGTGAAACATCTTGATCGAAAGAAAAATGTTTACGATGATATCCATAGTGTGTGCAGAAGCGATATATTCCGTGGAACGTACAAACGGGGTAAAGTAACAATGAGAACAGTTTCAATTTAGCAATCAAGGACACCCGGTTTATATTATTGGTACCGCAATTTTTAAATAAAACTTTTATAACCGTCAAATTATATTTAATATCATGCAATTACTATTCAATAAAACATAAGCAAATTACAATAATGAGAAAAATGGTGGTGCGAGTGATGACCAAAGGAAAAAAACAAGGTATCATGTATTAAGAGGAGTAGAGATTTACTTAAATTCCCGGTCCAACGATATTCAGTAAGGACTATTCCATTTTTTTTATATGTATGAAATATTGGATGATCTTGCCTACTTACTTTTAAGATCTGAATCAGCACGATAATTTTACCCAATGCAATATTATTTATACTTACGATGAAAGAAAGAAAATATCTTTGTATTTGTAAATTTTTCCAATTAGGAGGCGAAATTGAATTTAATTAAATTCTAAGATATAGCTAGGGAAATCAATTAAATTTGAATCAATTTGGAAGCTTTTCGAGATTGAAAACGATGCGCATAAATTAATATTACCTTTTTATTAATATATCAAAGAAAAAATAGGAATGAAGAGAAAGACAAAACACCCCAATAACATAATTATATAAAGCTGGAAAAACTGGCATTAATATATAATCATCCATTGATATGTGAATTATTAATAACTGGTAAATTTTTAGAAATTTTAATGAAATTAAGAATTTATGACTGTCATATTTGTAATGTTGAAGCTTAATAATAAATAACTCATAATACAAATAATAATGCAAAATAATTTGAACACTATAATATCTAACAAATAATGCTGAGAAATCATACGAACAATCATAATAAATAACCAATAATAATAAGACCTAATACTAAGCATGTTAATGAATACCAAATAATACAGACAATAATAAGGCATAATAGATATCATAATAATAGATAGCAACCAATGATACAAATAACAATACTTGAGATATTGATGAAAGTCAAATTCAGTATTTTTGCGAGTCTTTTTTCTTCTCTTCATACTTCAAAATAAAGTACAATAGTGTGTAAACAAACTACCGAGGAAAATTTGTAACCTTTAAAATTGAGAATTTAAACAAAACTATTGAAAATAATTTTTGGGCCGCCACTTAGGTGCAAGAAAGTTAACACTTGTTAACTTTGATTCTTCCAGCTTTTTCTAATTGAAAACTTCCAGTCAATGGCCCATTAAATTTTCCAAATTCGGTCACCTTTGTATAAATTTCAAAAGGAAAGTGTCCTTACGCGAAAATTATCTTCAAAGTAATTTTTAAAAGAGAAATGGAAGGTTTATATCGGAGGTATATGAACGTACATGAATTGATTTCCTACATTACTTGCAGTGAACGAGGCGGTTCAATGAACGTAGTTGCTAAATAGTACAATCTTTTTAAGAATTAACAAAAAGTTTTATGTTATATCCCTAAAACATTGATAATTATACCCTATTATTGTTTACATAAGGTTGTAAATAATTTTTGTTAGAAACCAGTAAGGAATTTGTTCGATTAACTATAAATTGAACAGGTCACGAATTAAGTATTGACATGCAAGAAATAAAAATAACAAAATGAATTGTTAAACCAAAATAACGACTTTCCTTTCCAGTGGTTCTTCTTTTCAGCGGGAAATAAGGTGCAGGGTAGGTATGCCGTCGCGAGGGTAGGGTTTGAGAAAATCCGCTGAGGTCGGTTTCGCGTCGCGCGCGGTACGCGGTACCTTTGTTGTTTTGCCTTTTTATTAGAGTAGCTTTCGTCGGGTTGAGTTAACGTAGTATACTTTTCGGTACCGCGTCGGAAATTTGAGAACGCGAAGTAAAAATTAGATTTTGTTCTTTGACTGATTGATGAAGAAATACGGAGTAATGTAAAATAGGTTTCCTCTCCGTATGGTTTTGTTTTGGTGACGCGTTTGAAAACGGGCATGTATTGGTGGCTGAATATTGTAAATGAGCGTAACCCATTCGGAGACACGCGACCGAAATCCTGGCCGACAAGCAGCCACCACGTGAATGGGTTACGGTGCACGGATTGGTTGACCGGTTGGTACCATCCGTTGGCACTACTCAGACTTAACGTCTAGAACCGATGAGAGGTCGGTTCCGCGTTTGCACGTAGACGTAAAATCATTACAGTGTGTCCGAGCTTAATCTATCCCAAGGCACTTAGCCCCGGATAAGTGAATTAAGAGTACGTTCAACTGCCTACTCAAGGCGTCAGCCCGAGCATTAGCGCCCCAAGGCAGTTACGCCCGGGGCCTGCAGTTGAATGAATAATTGATTGATTTATCAATCTGACTGCATACTCAAGGCGTTAGCCCGAGTATTAGCGTCCGAAGGCTTTGCACATGGGGCTAGCAGTTGGATTATTATTCAATTGATTCGTAAATATAACTGCGTACTCTAGGCGTCAGCCCGAGCATTAGCGCCCCAAGGCAGTTACGCCCAGGGCCTGCAGTTGAATGAATAATTGATTGATTTATCAATCTGTCTGCATACTTAAGGAGTTAGCCCGAGTATTAGCGTCCCAAGGCTTTGCACCTGGGGCTAGCAGTTGGATTATTAATCAATTGATTCATAAATATAACTGCGTACTCTAGGCGTCAGCCCGAGTAACAGTTAAAGCTTTAATAAATAGATTGGTTTCTTCGAATTTCCTTTTCCCTCTGAATGACTAACAAATATAATTAAAGTAAACATAAATCGAGTAAATCAACTGTTCCATTAATATTCTAAATATATACTTATGTAGGCATAACTCCGCAATATCTTGTTCTGTTATAAAATAGTTAGCTTCGAAGAATTCATTGTAATTGTATAAGCAAACAAACAAAGAAATAAAACTTAACTCATTAAATAAACGAACAGCTATTCACTGATCTAATTGATAAGTATAAAGTAGCAGGTAAGTGTTATAGAGAAATATCTCTCTCTCCCCGGGAGCCTTGATGTGTATATGGGATACACATCATATCAAGCCCCCAGTTCATGCCAGTATACATAGATTTACTGGTATTGTAACAAATCCATTGATGCACATTTTTCAGTAGCGTAAATATTTTTATAAAATAGTCAAGGTAAAAACTTTTCATACCAGAATTAAGGAGAAATTCATAAAAACATAAAAAATTGAATGAACAAAAGTCTACGACATTCAGCGCTGACTCAGTTATACACAAAAAATTTCCAACTGAACGTATCGGAATGTCATCAATATTTGTTTATTTGCTCTTATTGCCATTCCATATATGTGCGCTTCTGCAATTCTGTTTTAGTTTTATCGTCTTCGTACAGTATAAAAAAGACAATAAATCGTGTTCGGAAACCGCGAAATTACTGAAACTTAAACGAACTTCTGTGTATTCAATCATCAAAAACTTTGAAAACAGTGGTTCCATTGAAAATAAGCCGCGAACTGGCCAACCGAAAAAAGTTGTCGCGCAGAGATATTAGTTTCATTCTAAAAGAAGTGAACAGTAATCCCAAAATAAGTGCTACAGATTTGGCGAAATAAGTGTCTACGGAAAGAAAAAAGGATGTCCATGCAATAAGCATCACGAGAGCCTTAAATATTAATGGGTTTCAAAGCAGAACTCCACGTATAAAGCCATTAATATCCGTCAAAAATCGACTTTTGCGTCTACAGTTCGCCAAGGGCCATATTGGCAAGGACAATGATTTTTGGAATGGCATCCTTTTCACGGATGAGTCCAAATTCAACATTTTCGGAAGTGATGGTCGCAGTAAAGTATGGAGGAAAAAGAACACGGCTTTAGAGACCAACAATTTGATTCCTACTGTCAAGCACGGTGGAGGTAATGTCATGGATTAAAGAGTCATCGCTGCATCTGGGGTTGGCAGGCTGTTGAAACTACGATGGACCATTATGTTTACAAGAATCTGTTAGAACAACATTTGAAGGCATCAGTGGAGAAGTTGGGTCTTGTACAGAGATGGATCTTCCAACAAGACAATGATCCAAAACACACAGCACTTTTCGTCAAGAACTAGTTGTTGTACTACGCTCCAAGGCAACTTAATACGCCTCCGCAAAGTCCGAATTTAAACCCAGTAGAGCATGTATGGGAGCTTTTGGAACGGAAAATTCGAAAATGTCGCATTAAAAATAAAAATTTGTTGAAGGAAGCGCTTGTCACAGAATGTGCGAAAACTACATCTGCAGAAACTGGTGATTCAGTCGCCTCTACGCCCTGAAGGCTGCGAGCAGTAATTGATGCGAAAGGGGGTCCAACCAAATGCAAAAATTTTAAAAATTCCAATACGTTTAGTTGAAAATACTTTGTGCACAAGTCAGCCAGCAAGGACAGTCGTAGACGTTTGTCCATTAATTTTTTTATGTTTTTATGTATTTTTCCTTAAGTTTGTTATGTAGTGTTTTTATCTTTGTTTTTTTTATAAATATATTTACGTTACTGGAATATGCACACCAATGGATTTTTGATTAAAGCTTCCAATTAACCAGAATCTATATATATATATATATATATATATATATATATATATATATACATATGTATATATATATATATATATATATATATATATATATATATATATATATATATATATATCTATATATATATATATATATATATATATATATATATATATATATATATATATATATTGTCGCGTGTTATGGTTCGCGACCAATAATTTTAATGTTCCGGGGAAGTGAAAACGCAATGTCTTTGAAATTAAAAGAGTTTATTTATTTACTAAAAATGCACAATCACTCATTTAACTATTTCACAATTTTAATTAGAATCTAACTTTCACATGTCAATTAAATTTCTCTAACAACTGGCTTCACTTAACAATCAAAGGAAATCACTCCACTATTACTCGATCAATATCGCTTCTCAATTCGCTATCGCAGTTTTTACTACATCGCGGTTCTAATGAATAATCCCCCCATTCATTCAGCTCGCCTTTATATAGGGTCTCTACCCATTTCTCGTACATTGGCGAATGTTCTACCGAGAGAAACCTAGTATATTCGAGCAGGTTAATGAATGGAGTGACGTCACTTTCAGATGTTGATCATGCTTGCTGGGTTCTCGTGGTTTCGAGTAAATTCACTTTGTTGATCATGAGGTTCTTAATGGTTGTGAAAACAATTGTAACAGTAGCTCGCAGAATTATTCGTGCATGTAACATTGCCCCCACCTCAGTTCTTTTCGCCCCGAAAAGATGTGTCGCCAGTTTTAGTCAATTCTCCCTGGATGTAATATGGGGCAAGACGGTTCAGCTTCACGATTTTCATTTTGGCTCTTGGCTTACTGTGTTCCTGTATGCGGTATACGACGTCGTTGATTCACTTTGTAACTCGGTATGGTCCCTCCCAATTATGTTGCAACTTTGGAGACCTACCCTTTCGCCGTTGCGGGTTATATAGCCATACCAAGTCATCTTGCTGGAAGCCAGTAGAATTTGCCTTGAGATATACCTAGCCTTCATGCGGTCAGTAGCCGATTCTAGGTGTTTTCGCATTGTCCGATTTATCTGGTTCAACCGTTGTCTTAGCTCACTTGCGTACTTCGAGATCGTTTGGGCTTTAACACTAGCTGTTCGGCTACAGTAGTTGCTTCCTGGTTGGGAATAGGGTAGACCTCGGGCCACTTGCTGAAATAATCGGCTACAACCAGTGTGTATCGATTTCCCCATTCAGATTCAGGAAAGGGTCCAGCGATGTCAACAGCAATCCTTTCAAACGGTACTCCCACGTTATAGGTTTGCATTTGTCCTCTCAGTCGTCGCTTTGGACCTTTGACGGAAGCGCAAATTGTGCATCTGCGACACCAGTCCTCTACGTCTTCTCGAGCGTGGCGCCAGTAGAACATTTCCCGCAATTTCGCCAAGGTCTTGTTAACACCAAGGTGGCCTCCCGAAGATTCTTCATGCATTTCCTTAACCACATCGTGGATTCGGCTTTTGGGTAGTAAAGTTTGCATCCTATAGGAGCTGCCATCCGCCTTTTCCCATTTCCACTTGAGTATGCCACTCTCTGCCTGAAGGGAGTTCCATTGTGCCCAATAGCTTTTCAGGGTTGGCCATGCATTGAAACGTCTTTCCACTCAGGACGCCCAGTCGTCGATTTCTTCATCGGTTAACTGGGCATTTCGAATCTCCTCCAATGACCAACCTTCATCGAAATCGGCCGTTATCACTTGCAGATCAACGGTCGGCTGCGTTTCCTTAGCCCGTTGGCAGTGCTTGCAGTTACATGGACACGGATGACGAGATAGGGCTGCATACTCAAGGCGTTAGCCCGAGTAGTAGCGTCCCAAGGATCCTTCGTGCATCTCCTTAACCACGTCGTGGATTCGGCTTTTGGGAAGTATAGTTTGCATCTTATAGGAGCTGCCATCCGCCGTTTCCCATTTCCGCTTGAGTACGCCACCCTCTACCTGAAGGGAGTTCCATTGTGCGCAGTAGCTTTTCAGGGTTGCGCCATGCATTGAAACGTCTTTCCACTCAGGTTGCCCAGTCGTCTCCTTCCACACGAGCAATGGTCCGATGTCTTCATCGGCTAACTGGGCATTTCGAACCTCCTTCGGTGACCAACCTTCATCGAATTCGGATTTTATCAATCGCAGATCAACGGGCGGTTCCTTTTTCTCAATCCGTCGGCAATGTTTGCAGTTAGCTGGACATGGACGACGAGATAGGGCGTCAGCATTTCCATGAACTCCGCCCTTCCGATGAACAATTTCGTAGTCGTATGACTGCAATCTTTCGATCCATCTCGCAACTTGTCCTTCGGGGTTTTTGAAGTTGAGCAGCCATCTCAGCGATACATAGTCCGTTCGAAGAACAAATTTCTGGCCATATAGGTACTTGTGGAACTGCTTGGTGGCCTCTATTATAGCCAATAGCTCCTTCCTGGTCACGCAGTAGTTCCTCTAACTTTTTGAAAGAACTCGACAGTAATACGAGAGGACTCTTTCTTCGCCATTGATCTGCTGGGAGAGTACAGCTGCAATACCGCCGTTACTTGCATCGGTGTCAACTACAAACATTTTTTCGGGTTTCGTATATGCCAGCACGGGTGATTCACACAGCTTCTCCTTCAAGGTTTCAAAGGCTACCTGGCATTGTTCATTCCAGACATACGGACGATTTTTCTCGGTTAGCTGATGAAGACACTTAGCTATTTTGGCAAAGTCCTTGACGAATCTTCGATGGTAGGTTGCCAGACCCAGAAATCTTCATAGTTGGCGCTTGTTGTTTGGTGTTGGCCAGCTTTTCACGGCTTCAATTTTCTCAGGGTCTGTTTTGACCCCTTCTGCTGATACGACGTGTCCCAGGTATTTTACTTCAGCTGCGAAAAGGGTACACTTGTCGGGACTAAGTTTCAAATTCGCCAGTCGCAATCGAGAGAAAACCTCTTCTAAGTTCCGCACATGCTCTTCGAACGTTCTTCCGATGACAATGATGTCATCTAGGTACACCCAGCAGGTTTTCCAGGTTAGGCCACGTAGCACGTATTCCATCAGGTACTCGAGCCTCACAAACAGGAGCAGTGGAGTTGTGTGATATACACTAGCAGTCGCTTCACGTGAGTTGTAACTTCCGCTCTCCTTTGTTTGATTTTTTTTTTCGCGACAGGATCCTTCCGATGTGTTGTCCCAGGTTAGCCCCTGTAAGGACCTTCTATTTTCTTGATGGAACTGTTAGCCAGATGGGGTTTCTCCTGTTGGCCTGGACTCTCAAGAAAATAGAAGGCTACCTTGCCTTTATGTCGCGGAAGGATTCTAATTATTTCGTATGCGTGATAGACGAGTGGTATCGGTTCAACATTCGGTGGCGTATGCTGGAGTTGCAGAGCCCGGAATGCTTCCACGCGTCGGGAATTTTGACCGCGTACAAAACCGTTACGGTAGCTCTACCACTTGTCTCGTCGAGTCATTTAACGTAGTTTAGAGACGGTTTTTGTAATGTATTTGGGTTTAGGGGTTAATTATTGTAAATCGACCGAAAGCACCCTTTCTTCGGCAGATTACCACGCACTCTCATTTTCCTGTGGAGGAGTCGACTACTGGAAGGGAAAGTAGCTTCCTATATTTTTTTTTCCTACTGGTAATAGCTCGCCACTCTCGGCCACTAATTTAGTAGTAAGTTTTTTTTTCACTTATATATTAGGGTTATAGTAGGAGCAATCATATTTTATATTGTTTTTTTTCTTCCAGTAATATCTAGTATCAACCACAACCAGCAAAAACAAATATGGCAACGAAGCGGACCCCAGACAAACGTTGGACCCGATCCAAAACGGTCCAACCAGCTAACTGCGGGATCTGCTTTGAAGACGTAGTGGAGGGCGTAACCAGCGTGCGATTGGAGTGCGGACACCTGTTCCATCGTGCCTGTGTCCAACAGCTCCTCCTCACGTCCGAGCTTTGCCCACTATGCCGGCGACCCATAGAGCGGACCGCCGTAGACGTCCCCCTCGGAACGCCCGTCCCAACGCGTGGAGCAGTGGCGAAAGGGGTTCCAGATGCCGAACCACCCCAATCACTGATGGACTTGCAAGGAGCCGTGGGCGGTGAAGTTCCGGCTGCAGTTGTCGCGTCTTAGGTTACACCCGTGCCTTCCACCCACTCCATTGACACCCTCGTGGCGTTAATGCGAGATATGTCGGAGAGGATTGGCAACTTGGAGGGAAGGCTCCAGAACCTCCCCATGAGCCAACCACCCAGCCGCGTGAGAACTCCGCTTGGCTGGGAGCCCAATCACAGTGTGGCTATGCCCCACTCTCGACCATCTGATCAATGGGCCCTACCTCCAAGGAACTCGGGAATGGATCCCAGAGCTCCCGGGTATAGAACACGACACAGCACCGCACCTCCGTTTGTACCTCCAGTCCCCGAGTCAGTTCCTTACGACAGGTCAATCGAAGATGCGATTCCCCCCGGGAACGCATTGACACCTTTCTGAAACCCGACGCCTCGTATCATGGAGAGTTGGTGCCTGAACTTCACGGGTTTCAACGATATGATATCAGCGGACCGGTTCCTTTTCAGGATTCAGGCGTTAGTGTCCAGCACCCTGGGAGGTGATTTCTCGGCCTTCCTCCAGCATGCACATCTTTTGTTCAGCGGAGATGCTGCCGACTGGTACTGGAGTTTTAAGGAGTCGACGCCACGTTCCACTTGGAACTCTTTCAGTGCAGCCTTCCGCAATCGATTTGATGATGGCTTCACTGAGAGAGAACTAAGGAAACAGATAAAGAAACGGAAACAAGGTGCTCACGAACCGTTCGACCAGTACTACACAAGTATAGTGAGATTGAGCACTCGCTTGCGAACAACCATGCCCGAGGACGAACTGGTAGAAATTATCAGAGAGAATATGCGTTGGGAGCTTCAAAACAGCCTTCTGCATTTTCCCATCAACACCATACAGGGATTGCGCCTCCATGCCCGTAGGCAAGAACAATTGGATGAGCGGCGAGGTACCTTCCGTCCACAACCTCGCATAACGGGACCAAATCCCCGAAATCATCACACCGCGGAGTTGATGGCAGCGGACCACCTACTTGCTGACCCAGTATCAGTACCGAGGAGCGGAGCACCACAGGAGCTTGTGGACCCAGCAATGATTGATCGACCCTCCCTTGAAGCAATTACAAGCCCGACGGTCTGTTGGAACTGCCGACAAACGGAGCATCGGTTCTATGCATGTCCAGCGGAACCGACGCTCTTCTGTGACCGATGCGGGAAGGCCGACACTTACGCACCTGATTCGTCGGCACTCCTAAAACCCGGACGAACCAAGGCTGATCCCATCACTAGCTATGACCAAGCCCCAGGCATGACTCCAATTCTGCTGACTCGCACCGCTAAACACAGTTCTCCCGAAGTTCCACAACCGACGCCATCCTTTGTCGAGGCCGACGCGCAGGGGAATGATAGCGAGGCGATAGTTCCTTGGCATGTCAAACCCTTCCACGTCAGACTGCGGAATTATTTGGCTACTCGACAGCGCATCTTCCATGAGGAGTTGGCTACAACTGTCCCACCGCGAAGAAAGCGAGCCACGCGTCGGATGCGGAGCTTCTGGAGAAGGGTCAGGCAGTCGAGGAAGGTGCTGAAGGACATACACTTAGACGAATTATTGAGGGATGACGTTCTACCATATGCGTCAGTACACCTCCTGCAAAAACGAGTGTCAGGCTTAGTCGATACGGGAGCCAGTGTGAATTGCATATCAGCCGATTTTGCAGGGGAGGTACTGGCAATGCACGCGGACCAAATCCTCCATTTTACCACCTGGTTAAGCACGGTGGACGGAACTCGTCACTCTGAAGTGGGAAAAATTACGACGGATGTCACCTTTAAGGGAGTAACTAAACCTCTGGAATTTTACATCATACCTCAATTAACCCAGAATCTTTATCTAGGAGTGGATTTCGTCCGAAAATTTAACTTGGCCCCGGCAATGTTTTCCGGTACGACCCTGGAGTCCGTCACCACAGTTCCTGACCAAACTCAAACCACTCACTTATTACGACATACACTGGATGTGAATCAGCAACTGCGACTTGACTCGGCTATATCGGCTTTTCCATCGCATGAGAAGGAAGGTCTCGGGCGAACGGCACTGGTGTCACACTCTATAGATGTGGGGGATGCTAAACCCATAAAACAGAGACATTTTGCCATATCTCCGGCGAAGGAAAAGTTGTTATATGCCGAAGTTGATCGAATGCTAGCATTAGGCGTGATCAAAGAATCACAGAGCGCGTGGGCTTCCCCGGTCAACTTTGTTGTCAAGCCGAACAAGGTCCGGCTATGCTTAGATGCCAGACGCTTGAACGCCGTCACTGTCAAGGACGCATACCCTCTACCGTTGATTGAAGGCATTTTGAGTCGGTTGCCTAAAGCCCATTTCATCACGAGCTTAGACCTCAAGGACGCCTTCTGGCAAATTCCTTTAGACCCCGGTTCAAAGGAGAAAACAGCCTTTACAGTTCCAGGTCGGCCCCTGTATCAGTTCGTGACCATGCCATTCGGATTGTGCAATGCCCCTCAAACAATGACGCGCCTTATGGATAAGGTGATACCATCTCATTTACGGCACCAAGTTTTCGTGTACTTGGACGATCTGCTGCTTATAACCGAGACCTTTAACGAACACATCGACCTGCTTCAGGAGGTGGCTCTGCACATCCGGAGGGCAGGGTTAACCATCAACATACAGAAGAGTAAGTTCGTGATGACGGGGGTGAAGTATTTAGGTCACATCATTGGGCATGGCAATATCAAAACCGACCCGGACAAGACTCAAGCGATTGACGTTTTTCCATTACCCAAGACCACCAAGCAATTACGCCGATTCCTAGGCTTATGCGGATGGTACCAGCGTTTTGTACGTGACTATGCCACCATTACCACTCCTTTGACCGACATGCTGCGTAAGGGACGTAAGTTCGTCTGGGAAGAGCCCAGCTTGCGAGCCTTTGAAGAACTAAAGAAGAGTCAAACCACAGCCCCCGTACTGCACAGCCCGGACTTTGACAAACCGTTCTCAATCCATTGTGACGCGAGTCAACATGGGGTGGGAGCAGTCTTAGTCCAGGTTGCACAAGACGGCAAGGAGAGACCTATAGCCTTCATGTCCCACAAGCTGAACCAGGCCCAGCGGAACTACACGGTCTCGGAGCAGGAATGCCTGGCGGCTGTGCTGGCAGTGAAACGTTTTCGAGCATATGTAGAAGGACATCCTTTTGAAATCGTCACTGATCATGCGTCACTGAAATGGCTGATGAGCCAAACTGATCTCCACGGCCGCTTGGCCAGATGGGCCTTGAAATTACAGGCGTTTGACTTCACGATAAGACACCGCAAGGGAAGTCAGCACGTGGTACCGGACACACTATCAAGGATGTTCACCCCTGAAGGAGCCGAGTTGGCCCAGGAGGATGACAGCCCCCTATGGATCGACTTGGACCATTCCGCCTTCAAGTCAGCATGTTATATCCAGCTGATGAATACGATTCAGGACCAGTTGCCACAGCTGCCAGAGCTACGGGTGACAGAGGGATTTATATACAAGCGGACGAGACACGCCTCCGGAGACCACATTCAAGAAGAGGAACAGTGGAAGTTATGGGTGCCCAAAGAACTGACAGGCGAATTGATTAAGCGGGCTCATGACCACCCATTGAGTGCACACGGTGGTTATGGTCGTACGCTTCGGCGACTGAAGACTTACTTCTTTTGGCCTAAGATGGCGCAGCAAGTGAAAAAGTACGTAGCCGCTTGTGAGCTGTGCAAATGCACTAAAGCGCCCAATACTGTTCTTCGGCCTCCGATGGGAAAATTCGAACAACCGGAGCGGGTGTTCCAGCGCCTGTATATAGATCTCATCGGTCCGTACCCTCACTCGACTTCGGGATACACGGGAGCTGTCGTGGTCCTTGACCACTTGTCCAAATTTCCGATTGTGGAACCCCTTCGAAAGCTGCACACCGGCCCCATAGTCAGTTTTCTGGAAAATCGTGTTTTCCATATATTTGGAGTACCGGAGAAGCTGGTCTCCGACAACGGAGTTCAGTTCACCTCGTCTAGATTTCGGGAATTAATGGAAAAGTATGGCATTACGCATCAGCGGACTGCCGTTTATTCCCCGCAAGCCAATGCGTCCGAGCAGTTGAACCGCACCCTCATAGCCGCCATTCGGGCCTACGTCCAACCGGATCAGAAGGATTGGGACCGCAGGATTTCCGCCATCACCAGTGGTCTGCGTTCATCTTATCACTCCACCACAGGCATCTCCCCATACTTTGCCGTGTTCGGCCAGCATATGATCTGCCACGGAAACTCGTACCGGCTATTGCGGTAGTTGAAAGGTCTGGAAGACCCAATGGTTGTGCTGGAGCCGCACGAGAAACTCCAAATTCTACGAGAACAAATCCGGGAGATGATTGAAGACAGTAGATGGGTGGGGGAGGAGCGGTACAATCTGCGATCCCATCCTTCTGGCTTCAAGGCAGGCGACGAAATCTACCGACGGAATTTTAGACAAAGTGAAGCAGGTCGGCATTACACTGCCAAGCTAGATAGGAAGTTCGTGAAGTGTCGAGTCTTACAAGTTTCAAGTCCCACGCGGTACCTCATTGAGGACATGTCCGGAAAGGAGCTGGGAGTCTACCATGCCAAAGACCTACGACGCTGAGAGAAAAAGAAAAAAAAAACAAACATCATAGGGCCAAGCTACGTTTCCTTCAGTCTCCCCATGCTTGGTAGGCATCGTGGACACTGCCCTGTAATGAATCATGCGACGCCGCTGGCTACCACTAGTAACACACTTTGCTGCCAGGTGGCTTGTCATTTCAAGTTGGTTGCGACGAGCGCACATCCCACGTCAATTTTGTCGTGGGATGTCAAGAAGATTTGACAGCCACATGGGAGGAAAGTGTGGAAGTAGTGGCCGTCACACAGGAAGAAGAACTCTCCCACAAATAGGTCATCACTGATATCCATCGACTATTCCAAAAGTAGTAAAGATATCAGAAATTGGAATTGGTAAGTCGGTGAATGCAAAGTTTGTTTTTCCGCTTCGAGTAAAATAACGTTCTGTGATGTTTAGGTTAACCGCGGACATCATCAATCAATCCATGCAGAGATGCGCAAATGCGATGGATGCCCGTATTTGCCTAGATTAAAGTGCCGCATTAAACAACAACCGGACAATACGAATGGGCGATTGCCTGCCGGAATGTATCCCCAATTTGGAGTCAGTAGTTCTTACTGGGAACAATATTCAAGAGTTGGGTGATTTGGAACCACTCACACACCTCAAAAAGCTGGAAACATCGTGCTTGCTTGTAAACCCCGTATCTACAAAGCATATTACAGTGAGTATGTTGCATATAAGTTAAATCCAATCCCATCTGAAGGACTTATGAAGTAAACTTGCCACTAATGTAAAGAACGATAACATACATGTCATGCATGAAAATATGATCAACATAGACAGTGCAAGTGAAACATCTTGATCGAAAGAAAAATGTTTACGATGATATCCATAGTGTGTGTAGAAGTGATATATTCCGTGGAACGTAAAAACAGGGTAAAGTAACAATGAGAACAGTTTCAATTTAGTGATCAAGGACACCCGGTTTATATTATTGGTACCGCAATTTTTAAATAAAACTTTTATAACCGTCAAATTATATTTAATATCATGCAATTACTATTCAATAAAACATAAACAAATTACAATAATGAGAAAAATGGTGGTGCGAGTGATGACCAAAGGAAAAAAACAAGGTATCATGTATTAAGAGGAGTAGAGATTTACTTAAATTCCCGGTCCAACGATATTCAGTAAGGACTATTCCATTTTTTTTTATATGTATGAAATATTGGATGATCTTGCCTACTTACTTTTAAGATCTGAATCAGCACGATAATTTTACCCAATGCAATATTATTTATACTTACGATGAAAGAAAGAAAATATCTTTGTATTTGTAAATTTTTCCAATTAGGAGGCGAAATTGAAATTAATTAAATTCTAAGATATAGCTAGGGAAATCAATTAAATTTGAATCAATTTGGAAGCTTTTCGAGATTGAAAACGATGCGCATAAATTAATATTACCTTTTTATTAATATATCAAAGAAAAAAAAGGAATGAAGAGAAAGACAAAACACCCCAATAACATAATTATATAAAGCTGTATTAGATTTACACTATGGAAATACTGGCATTAATATATAATCATCCATTGATATGTGAATTATTAATAACTGGTAAATTTTTAGAAATTTTAATGAAATTAAGAATTTATGACTGTCATATTTGTAATGTTGAAGCTTAATAATAAATAACTCATAATACAAATAATAATGCAAAATAATTTGAACACTATAATATCTAACAAATAATGCTGAGAAATCATACGAACAATCATAATAAATAACCAATAATAATAAGACCTAATACTAAGCATGTTAATGAATACCAAATAATACAGACAATAATAAGGCATAATAGATATCATAATAATAGATAGCAACCAATGATACAAATAACAATACTTGAGATATTGATGAAAGTCAAATTCAGTATTTTTGCGAGTCTTTTTTCTTCTCTTCATACTACAAAATAAAGTACAATAGTGTGTAAACAAACTACCGAGGAAAATTTGTAACCTTTAAAATTGAGAATTTAAACAAAACTATTGAAAATAATTTTTGGGCCGCCACTTAGGTGCAAGAAAGTTAACACTTGTTAACTTTGATTCTTCCAGCTTTTTCTAATTGAAAACTTCCAGTCAATGGCCCATTAAATTTTCCAAATTCGGTCACCTTTGTATAAATTTCAAAAGGAAAGTGTCCTTACGCGAAAATTATCTTCAAAGTAATTTTTAAAAGAGAAATGGAAGGTTTATATCGGAGGTATATGAACGTACATGAATTGATTTCCTACATTACTTGCAGTGAACGAGGCGGTTCAATGAACGTAGTTGCTAAATAGTACAATCTTTTTAAGAATTAACAAAAAGTTTTATGTTATATCCCTAAAACATCGATAATTATACCCTATTATTGTTTACATAAGGTTGTAAATAATTTTTGTTAGAAACCAGTAAGGAATTTGTTCGATTAACTATAAATTGAACAGGTCACGAATTAAGTATTGACATGCAAGAAATAAAAATAACAAAATGAATTGTTAAACCAAAATAACGACTTTCCTTTCCAGTGGTTCTTCTTTTCAGCGGGAAATAAGGTGCAGGGTAGGTATGCCGTCGCGAGGGTAGGGTTTGAGAAAATCCGCTGAGGTCGGTTTCGCGTCGCGCGCGGTACGCGGTACCTTTGTTGTTTTGCCTTTTTATTAGAGTAGCTTTCGTCGGGTTGAGTTAACGTAGTATACTTTTCGGTACCGCGTCGGAAATTTGAGAACGCGAAGTAAAAATTAGATTTTGTTCTTTGACTGATTGATGAAGAAATACGGAGTAATGTAAAATAGGTTTCCTCTCCGTATGGTTTTGTTTTGGTGACGCGTTTGAAAACGGGCATGTATTGGTGGCTGAATATTGTAAATGAGCGTAACCCATTCGGAGACCCGCGACCGAAATCCTCTCCGATCTAGCTGGCCGACAAGCAGCCACCGCGTGAATGGGTTACGGTGCACGGATTGGTTGACCGGTTGGTACCATCCGTTGGCACTATTCAGACTTAACGTCTAGAACCGATGAGAGGTCGGTTCCGCGTTCGCACGTAGACGTAAAATCATTACATACATTTTTTACTATGAAAAAATAATTTCGAAATTTTATTAAAAATACCTTCAATATGGCTAGGATAAACATGACGGTGTTTGCAAACAGTAAAAAACCAGTTTTCCTCCAGTGCATTGGCCAGCTCATTCTTCAGTTAAACCCAGTTGTAAATTTCTTCCTTAGTATCATGACCGAATACCTTGTAGATGAGATTTAAAAAGGGGCACGCGGTTGTCCATTTTTCTGATGAGATGATGCGATTCAATCTGCAGGCATTATTAAGTGGTTGCTCCAATCGATTATTCATACTAAACAGCATATAGTATATCAATTCCAATACTTAATGTTCAGCAATATATGGAATACCTGCAAATTAATCATTTTTAACAGATATTTTTTTAAAGGATATTTTATTCTCAACATATACAAACCGGGGATCCTTGTTTTCTCTGAACGTAACGCACATACAACCAAATATCACTGGGAGGTACATGAAAAACTTATCCTGCGAATCCATCAACACTTTGATATGACTAAGGTCAAATATTCACTAGATCCATTTCAAAATAACTATATGAATTAATGCTAGATAGTTGCTACTTACACCCATTTCCATAATGCCCTAACTATTCAATACAAATAGGCCATCACGGAGATAAATACGATTACTCTCAATCGTGGCAATCCTGAAAAACAATTGTTATTTAAACATAACTTTTCGACCCGGTGTTTGTAACTTTGCGGAAAGATCTTCACTATCACTTTTACCATATAACTCTTTTTGTTCTCAAAAGTATTCACTTCATTCACTACACAAGAACAAAATCATTTAGATCGATGTTTTCAAGAGGTGATTGCACATATTTCCAAAATGCCCTATCTATTTAATGCTAATAGGACATGACGGAAATAAATACAGTCACTCTAAATTCCTGAAACACAATAATTAAATAAGACTTTTCACGCCACAACTTTGCGGATAATTAATCTTCCAATGTCAAATATTCACTAGATCCACTTCAATTAAATTAGATGTTTGCTGTTATTAAGAGTTAATTGCATCCATTTCCATAATGACTTAACTATTCAATACAAATAGGCCATCACGAAAAAATACGATTACTCTCAATTTGATCCCTGAAACACAATAAATTAAACAAACTTTACAACGTAGAGTTTGCAACTGTGCGAAGAGGAAATCGATCCCCGCTATCACTTTTGACGTACAATTAATGTTTTCCTTACTAGCATTCACTAATATACTAAGCGGAACTCATTTTGATAATTATATAATAAGGATTTAACCCGGTATACACTGAATTAGAAAATTTATTTATGATTCGCACTCGCGTAAGACTTCTTCACAACTGACATTTCCCAAACTGTCAAAAGAATCGTCAAAATTGTCGTGAGTAATTTTGATGTTCGTTAAGTTGGAATGAACCAATCATAATTAAGGAAAATCTTTTATCTCGTGTACACGCTTAGAAATTTCAAAATTTCGTCATGCTATCTTATTCTACCGTGTTCTCAGCAAATTTTCAACTACATATGTTTTGCTGAGTATACATACATTTGACTCTCGCCAATACATTTAATATTTTATGTTGTGGGTTGTTTACAGTTAGAATGGAAAATTGTTCACAGTGCCAGTGCTATTTAGTGTCTAAGCTCTGGTAAGGGTATGAAAAACTCAATCCTTTTGTTCTTTATCGTTTTGAGTATAAATAGCAGCCGTTCTTCATTGAGTTTTTCAAACCCTTACCACTGATGAAGAAAACAACTTGTTTTCGAAATACATGTATATGGGAAGTATTGTTATACAATAAACTAAATAGCGTTTTTTATTAGGATTTTTTTTAATTTTGAATTTTTTTCATTTAATTTTGTCATTCTTGGAGCTATCACCTCCGAAATGAATAACAAAAAAATATATCTCAGATAATCCTTTAATCTAAAAGGAATCTCGGTATTTTTGATTCAAATTTAAATTAAATATGTACATATATACTAGTATGTATATATATATATATATATATATATATATATGTTTATACACATACATATAAATATATATATATATATATATATATATATATATATATATATATATATATACATATATATATATATATATATATATATATATATATATATATATATATATATATATATATATATATATATATTTATTTATTTATATATATATATATATATATATATATATATATATATATATATATATATATATATATATATATATATATATATATATATATACTCTCTCCACGAAATGTTCAAAAAATAAAATCCTGTGACTACAGTATTTTTTCAAGAGAAGTACATATTAAAGTATGCTTGTATGTATGTATGTATGTAACACTTATCATTTAACATTTTATGTACTGTAGCGTTCATAATATATTCTATACGTTGTTTGCAGTGTAGGTACACTAGAGTAATTAATTATAATGCAAGAGTACCGAAAACAAGCTCGTTTTCTTTAAAATATACCCTTTTTTATCCGAATTTTTTTATTATCCGAATGGGGTCCGGTCCCAATTGTTTCGGATAATTGGAGTTCTACTATATATATATATATATATATATATATATATATATATATATATATATATATATATATATATATATATATATATATATATACATAGTCCTGCCATAAGTTCTGCACATAATTTCTCACATTGGCAACACCTTTATTTTATGAGTGACATTTCAATATCGGCCAGTTTTATAAACGTCATAATGTTGTTGACAGTTGATGGTCATTTAAAGTTTGTTCGTTAACGTGTGAAGATGGAATGGGGTGTAATTGAAAACCGAATTGCAGTGATTGCACTACATAAGTGTGGAAAATCCGCGAGTGAAATTTTCAAGTTGTTGTGCCCGTTAAAAATAACGCAAACATTTGTGTATCGTGCAATCTCTCTCTGGATTGCACGATACACAAATGAGATCCAGACTATTGAAGATCGACCTCGTTCTGAACGTCCACGTGATGTACGTTCTTCTGCTGCCATCAAAGCGGTCGAGAGTCGAATTCGTCGAAATCCGCTTCTTAAACAACGAATCATGGCTCGAGAGATGAACATCTCCACCCGAAGTATGTCTCGCATCATAAAATTGGATCTCGGGACGAGTGCCTTTCGACGATCAACGGGACATTTGCTGACTGAGCAGTTGAAGCAAATTAGGAGCACCAGATCGAAAGAGCTCCTTCGGCGGTACGGCAACAACAAACATCGAGAAATTTTATTTACCGATGAAAAAATTTTTACGGTGGAGGAACATTTCAACCGCATAAATGATAAGGTGTATACCCACAGCTCCAGAGAAGCCCGAGAAGTTGCCACTAGGGTACAGCGAGGACATCATCCAGCATCAGTCATGGTATGGTGGGGTGTCAGCTACGAAGGGGTCACCGAGCTTCATTTTTGCGAAAAAGGCGTAAAAACTGCAGCGAAAAATTATCAAACGGACATCCTGGAAGGATCTGTGAAGCCGCTGAACTCTACGCTATTCAATAACCGACATTAGGTTTTCCAGCAACATTCTGCGCCAGCCCACAAAGCTCGAACCACACACGCGTGGTTGGGTACCAATATTCCAGAGTTTATAAGGGCTACGGAATGGTCTTCTGGGAGCCCAGGTTTGAATCCCCTGGACTACAAACTGTGGGCGGAGTTAGAGTCCATGGTGTGCACGAGACGACACCCAAATATCGAGAGCCTTAAGCGATCTTTGACAGAAGCAGTAGCTAATTTTCCGCTAGAAACAGTGCGTACTGCTATCGATGAATGGCCCAACAGATTAAAGAGCTGTGTATAGGCTAAAGGCGGCCACTTTGAATAATTTGTTGCTTATTTTACTTCCATTAGTATGCCAAAATAAAATATATTTTCCTTTTTCAAAAACCCTTTTTCATTTATACAAAAATTGCCCATATACGTGTGACAGAACTTATGGCACGACTAAGTATATATATATATATATATATATATATATATATATATATATATATATATATACATATATATATATATATATATATATATATATATATATATATATATATATATATATACATATATATATATATATATATATGTTATATATTAAAGTTAATATGTATTTATAAACATACACATATTTATGTGTATATATATCTATATAACATACATGTATAAATATATATAAATATATTTATATATATATATATATATATATTTTTTTATATATTTATCTATATATATATATATATATATATATATATATATATATATATATATATATATAGATTGAGATTGATTTCTCGTTAGTATTCCTCACGCTAATTTTAAATCTAAATAATTTTGCCCCTACTCAAAATAACTTTATTCCTTACGGCACTGATGCACCAATGTTATGAACATGTTTTACTAACACTTAAAAAAATTCTAATACGCGTGAAGGGGAATACTGGGCTTCCTGACAAAACTAACGTTAGCCAGGAAGCTATATGGCAGCAGCGCTTACTACCCCACACATGACCATTAGTAGGCCGACTTTGCTGGCTAACTTACATGGCGTTATATGAAGAATTGTGGAGGTGCCAACGAAAATTCGAGGTTTTGTACGGTTTAGAGATGGATTTCTACAGTGAAATCCAGATGGACCGCGGAGAACACTATAGCGCTCCTAGTGAAGTGAAAATTATTTCAGTTCTTATACCCGTTCAATTTTTATCGCCTTCCAAAGTGAATTTATAGGAGTTTGCTCACATCTCAACGCTGAGCTATCAGTCGAAGGTGCAAAACGAGTGCTTCATTTGCTCGTCTTAAAAAGTTTAGGAGTACAATGGGCTGTACAAAGTGAATTTATAGCATGCATGGAATGCGTTCCGCACGTTTTTTATTCGGAAAAAAGTAGATACATCTGACGAAATATAAGCATTTGCTAATGCCGCAGTTGGGTGACAGCTACCGGAAGCTTGTCGATAGTAGGCCGACTAGTGCATATGCAAATTGTTACCTTCCTATCTAACGTCAGTTTTGGTTCCTGTAGTACCAAAACTGACGTTACTTGGAAGCCATATGGTAGCAATGTGCATATGCATTAGTCGGCCTACTATGGACAATCTTCTGTGAGCTGTCCGCCAACTGCGGCATTATATTGCGTAATATGTACTATTTTCCGAATGAAAACGCACGAAATGCATGCCGCGCATGCTACAAATTCACCTTGCACTGTCCACTGTACTCCTAAACTTTTCAAGATGAGCAAATGAAGCACATATTTTGCACCTTCCACTGATAGCTCAGCTTTGAGAAGTAAACAAACTCCTATAAATTCACTTTGGAAGGCGATAAAAATTGAACGGGTATAAGAACTGAAATAATTTTCACTTCATTAGAAGCGCTATTGTGTTCTACGCGGGCCGTCTGGATTTCACTGTAGAAATCCGTCTCAAAACCGTACAAAACTTCGAATTTTCGTTGGCACCTCCATAATTCTTCATATATCGCCATGTAATTTAGTCAGCAAAGTCGGCCTACTATTGGTCATGTGTGGGGTGGTAAGCGCTCCTGCCATATGGCTTCCTTTCTAAAGTCAGTTTTGGAAGTACCTATTCCTAGCCTCATACATTGAGTAATTAAATAATTCTTATTAATCTTAGGCCTCATACAAAAGTAAAACTGACAACTCCTGACAGTTACTGCAGTTCCAAACAATTAGACGTCAAAATTCCTGTCATTGTTATTCAAACAGGCCCAAGCTATATATCTCTTCTGAATCGCGAGGAAGGAGTTTCGCTACTCAACAAAATTTATCGCGAGCGAAAAATAGCCGAGAATGACGAAGAGCTTATTCGTTTCACGGAACAAGGCATTCTGCAATTAGGTGAATTGTACAAACAAGAAGGAAAGGCCAAGGAGCTAGCAGATTTGATCAAAGTGACGAGACCGTTTCTTAGCCTGATTAGCAAAGCGAAGGCCACCAAGTTAGTGCGGTCGTTAGTGGATTTGTTTTTAGACTCGGACGCTGGTACTGGTATCGAGGTTCAACTTTGTAAAGAATGTATAGAATGGGTGAAACAAGAGAAACGAACATTCTTACGACAATCGCTGGAAGCTCGATTAATTGCTTTGTTTTTCGATACTGGATTGTATTCAGAAGCGCTAGCGCTGATGTCACAGCTGCTGAAAGAATTAAAAAGTTGGACGACACAAATTTGCTCGTAGAAGTTCAACTTCTTGAAAGTAAGACCTATCATGCTCTAAGCAATTTGCCAAAAGCGCGTGCTGGCCTGACCTCGGCACGTACCACGGCAAATGCTAGTCTACTGTCCGCCTAAGATGTAGGGGGCTTTAGATTTGCAATCGGGTATCCTACATGCGGCAGATGAGAGGGACTTCAAAACAGCTTTTTCATATTTTTATGAAGCATTTGAAGGTTTTGACGGTGTCGAAAGTAACAGAGCATTAACTGCACTCAAATATATGTTGCTCTGCAAAATAATGCTGGGACAGGCGGAAGATGTCAATCAAATTGTTAGTGGAAAGCTGGTAAGGATGTTGATTTAA
Organism: Odontomyia ornata; assembly: GCA_963969285.1. NCBI lineage: Eukaryota > Metazoa > Arthropoda > Insecta > Diptera > Stratiomyidae > Odontomyia > Odontomyia ornata. The sequence goes on from OZ017738.1 coordinate 191,389,850, forward strand.
AGTTGGTTGCATAGAAATTAATATTTTTTATTTATTAGGCTATCACGTATTCAGGACAAGACATCGACGCAATGAAATCCGTCGCGCAAGCATCTTACAAAACATCTCTAGCTGGTTTTCAGGACACGCTCAAGGAATATCGAAAAGAGCTGGAGTAAGATGTAATTGTCAAAGCTCATCTAGGTACATTGCATGATACAATGCTGGAATAAAATTTATGTAGAATTATTGAGCCGTATTCTCGAGTGCACGTATGAAGAAAACTTTTCTACATGTTTATTTATAGCCTAGTGTTTGATTTCTATAGGGTGCCAAATTATTTTCATAGCATAAGGTGAACATCGATTTTCAGTTATGTGCTTACGGAAGTAATATCCACTTTTATATTGACCAACGTCTGCAGCTTTTGTTTCATTCTGACTGGCTGAAACTGATAAATCGTAAAGAGGAAGTGGTACATTGTAATGAATCATGCGACGCCGCTGGTGCCCACTACCAACACACTTCGCTGCTAGGTGGCTTGTCATTGTACGTTGGTTGCGACCAGTGCACATCCCACGTCTATTTTGTCGTCGGATGCCAACAGAATGTGACAGCCACATGGAACTTGAAGTGTGGAGGTAGTGGCCGCGACGCAGAATGAGGTTAGATTGAAGGGCCGCCACGCAGCAGGAATCGAACATGACGGGCGAGGAGCACAAATACGGAGTGGTCGCATGTAAGTATAATCCCGAAGTTTCTTTAAATTTTCGGAGATCTGTGTAATATTTCGATTTTGTATCGCTAACAGTGGTCGTGTTCAGTACGCAGAACCTGCTCCACGGTCGATTCGAGTCCGGATTAGTTTGAGTGCAAAAACAACAAAAAAGGGTACGGATTCGTGCCGATGACGAATTATGAGGAAGCTGCAGTGGCGATACGTGCTCTTAATGGATACATGCTCGGCAACCGGCTGTTGTAGGTTAGTTTTAAACGAATAGAATAGTTGTTTGCGAATTCCTGGGCATTGAAAAAGCATATGCGCCTTCATTCCAATCCTGATTTGTATAAGTTCATTCTACGTGGAAAGTCGTTAAATAGCACCAATGTAATTAAGAAACATGAAGCTTCAGATTCAAATCCTGATTTATTTACGTGTAATTTGTGTGGGAAATCATTGAAAACCGGCATTGCATATAAACGTCATAAAGCTGCACATTCAGATTCCGAAAGGTAGAAGTGTGAGATATAATGCAAATTATCAAAAGCATAAAGCTTTTCATAAACAGTAGCTTCTATATTAAAAGAAGACATGGCTGTGCATTCATGTTATATAAATGCAATAGATGAAAAAAGTCGTTGACCAGCTTGTGGTATATTAGCATACCACAAAATTGCACATTCAGATCCCAATGTATAGTGCGAAGTATATAATAAATTTTACGGAGCCACCGCTGGTCAAAGCACATAAAGGGTTGCATGCCAATGCGAATGAAAATAATGCGACAAATCATGTATAAGTACTCATACACAAAAAAATCAATCTAATCCTGACTAATTCAAGTGGAATCACGTGAAATATCTTCAGCAGCATCCGATGCACTTCAGTACAAAACCACGTCCAAATTACTAGGTATGCAAGGAAGAAAGAGCGGGTTTCGTAATTTATAGGTCAAATTGCTATGCATTCGAGTCCGGATTAGTTTGAGTGCCACATTATAACAAGAATTATTAATTCTACGATAAAGTTTTAACTCAATTTATATATACCTAAATTCGATTGATGTGAAAGTATTGAAAAGGGAACAAACTGGGAAAACGAAACTACGACGACACATAGTAAATATTAATTATCATGTTTCGATAAATTATTATTAATATTGAAAATATAAATGATGCACGTATATATTTTTTTTCCTTTTGTCTTACTCTTCGCTACAAATAATAAAATCTTCTCGCTACGTTTATAAGTCATAAAAAAGTGATAAGAGCGATGAAAGAAAAGAATTGAGAAAATCAGACAAAAAAAAAATTTGAAAATAAAAAGGTAGTACGACAGCGTTGATAGAAATGAGATAAAAAAAAAAATATATTTTCTTAATAGTTGATTTCACTGAAATTTCACATAAGATATAACGAAAGAAATTTTATGAGAATTCCATAATATTATGCATTTGTAAAATAAAATAACTTTAAGAAAGTACTAAATAGAATCGAGAAAAATCGGAATACAATGGAAAAGACATAATAGGTAGATTCGGATTTAGAAATTTATTTGTACTTTGGAAAACGTAAACGTGGAGAAAAATGAATTAAATTACAGTTGCACTTAAAAATATAAAATTGAATTTTAAATAAAGTACTGAATAGACAAACTAATAGTATCTAAGCAAATTTCCTTAATTTTTAAATAAAAGAAAAAAAAACTATATGTCAAAATCAAAATAATCCATGTTAAATTCTAAAATTACCAACATGTGCATAATGATATAGCAAAAAGAACAAAGCATCCATTAAAAGCAATTCATTTGGGTATTCAGCTGAAACCAATGATATGAAACCCAATTGATCAATGGAATAAATAAATTACTATGCAACAACAAACTCAAATCAAGATACAATAAAAAAAAATAAAAATTTGCGTAAGATGAATAGAAAAAAAAAATACGTTAAACGTTCTTTCACTTTTGAAATTATTTTATTATTTTAAAATCCATCATCATCACTGCAACTTTTTATTTATTATGTACAGTTTTTGTTCGGTACCACGATCAACCTCTATTTTTCATTTGATCACGTAATAATTTGACGATTTTTACAATATTTCCGGGTACCAGTCAACCAGCAAACGAATAATTTTCCTCAATTTTCAATTTACCGATCTTTTTGTGAGGAACATCATTCTCCTTAATGAATTTGAAATTAAGATTGAAACAATCTACCAATTATGCATCCCATTGATTACTTGCATCATAAATATTATTTTTAATTTTACTCTCGTAAATTTTGTAATCTTTAGATAGAATTTAGGTAATACTAAATAAGGATAATACCAACATAACAAGCGATGAAAGAAATTTAATAGATGTCTAGTAGATTTTCTATACCTATAATATCAAACTAAAGAATAATTAGTTCGAAATTGTAAGATTATAAGCAAATGGTATGTTATACTTTTAAATAACAAAATGAATTGCTAACGAGAAAAATCGACTTTCCTTTCCAGTAGTTCTGCTTTTCAGCGGGAGGTGAGGTGCAGGGTAAGTATGCCGTCGCGAGGGTAGGATTTGGAAAAAATCCGCTGAGGTCGGTTTCGCGTCGCGCGCGGTACGCGGTACCTTAGTTGTTTTTGATTTTTCTTTAACGTAGCTTTCGTCAGGTTGAGTTAACGTAGTATACTTTTCGGTACCGCGTCGGAAATAAAAATTAGATTTTTTACTTTTGACTGGTTAATGAAGAAATACGGAGTAACGTAGAATAGGGTTCCTCTCCGTATGGTTTTGTTTTTGTAACACGTTTGAAAACGGGCGTGTATTGGTGGCTGAATATTGTAAATGAGCGTAACCCATTCGGAGACCCGCGACCGAAATCCTCTCCGATCTAGCTGGCCAACAAGCAGCCACCGCGTGAATGGGTTACGCTGCACGGATTGGTTGACCGGTTGGTACCATCTGTTGGCACTACTCAGACTTAACGTCTAGAACCGATGAGAGGTCGGTTCCGCGTTCGCACGTAGTTGTAAAATCATTACAAATGGCGCCCAACGTGGGGCCCAAAACATCCTAAGGGATTAAAGATTCGCGTCTTCTGACGAGTTGGTCCTTTACGGAGGATGTAAGGTACTTAGGTACTCAAGCCTCACGAACAGGAGCGGTGGAGTTGTGTGATACACACTAGCAGTCGCTTCACGTGAGTTGTAGCTTCCGCTCTCCTTTGTTTGATTTTGCTTTCGCGACAGAATCCTTCCGATGTGTTGTCTCAGGCTAACCCCTGTAAGGACCTTCTATTTTCTTGATGGAACTGTCAGCCAGATGGGGTTTCTCCTGTCGGCCTGGACTCTCAAGAAAATAGAAGGCTACCTTGCCTTTATGTCGCGGAAGGATTCTACCTATTTCGTATGCGTGATAGACGAGTGGTATCGGTTCAACGTTTGGTGGCGTATGCTGGAGATGCGAAGCCCGGAATGCTTCCACGCGTCGGGAATTTTGACCGCGTACAAAACCGTTACGGTAGCTCTACCACTTGTCTCGTCGAGTCATTTAACGTAGTTTAGAGACGGTTTTTGTGATGTATGTGGGTATGGGGATAAATTTTGTAAATCGACCGAAAGCACCCTTTCTTCGGCAGATTACCACGCACTCTCATTTCCCTTTGGAGGAGTCAACTGTTGGAAAGGAAAGTGTGTATTAAATACATTTTTTTTCCTCCATTCGATTTAAATAGCTCGCCACTATCGGCCACTAAAGTATTAATAATTTATTTTTATATATATACGTATAGATTAGAAATAGAAGTAGGAGTCAATTACATATTTTTTTTCTCAGTATGATATCGTACCAACACTCATAGGAACCCGACACATGGTGACGAAACGAACACCAGACAAACGTTGGACCCGATCCAAAACGGTCCAACCAGCTAACTGCGGGATCTTTTTCGAGGACGTAGTGGAAGGTGTAACCAGCGTGCGATTGGAGTGCGGACACCTGTTCCACCGTGCCTGCGTCGAACAGCTCCTACTGACGTCCGAGCTTTGCCCACTATGCCGGCGACCCATAGATCGGACCGCCGTAGACGTCCCCCTCGGAACGCCCGTCCCAACGCGTGGAGCAGTGGCGAAAGGGGTTCCAGATGCCGAACCACCCCAATCATAGATGGACTTTCAAGGAGCCGTAGGCGGGGAAGTTCCGGCTGCAGTTGTCGCGTCCGAGGCTACACCCGTGCTTTCCACCCACTCCATTGACACCCTCGTGGCGTTAATGCGGGATATGTCGGAGAGGATTGGCAACTTGGAGGGAAGGCTCCAGAACCTCCCCATGAGCCAACCACCCAGCCGCGTGAGAACTCCGCTTGGCTGGGAGCCCAATCCCAGTGTGGCTATGCCCCACTCTCGACCATCTGATCAATGGGTCCTAACTCCAAGAAACTCGGGAATGGATCCCAGAGCGCCCGAGTATAGACCACGACACAGCACCGCACCTCCGTTGGCACCTCCAGTCCCCGAGGCAGTCCCTTTCAACAGGTCAATCGAGGATGCGATTTCCCCCGGGAACGCATGGACACCTTTCCGAGACCCGACGCCTCGTATCATGGAGAATTGGCGCCTGAACTTCACGGGTTTCAACGATATGATATCAGCGGACCGGTTCCTTTTCCGGATTCAGGCGTTAGTATCCAGCACCCTGGGAGGTGATTTCTCGGCCTTCCTCCGGCATGCACATCTTTTGTTCAGCGGAGATGCTGCCGACTGGTACTGGAGTTTTAAGGAATCGACGCCACGTCCCACTTGGAACTCTTTCAGTGCAGCCTTCCGCAATCGATTTGATGATGGCTTCACTGAGAGAGAACTAAGTGAACAGATAAAAAAACGGAAACAAGGCGCTCACGAACCACTCGACCAGTACTACACAAGTATAGTGAGATTGAGCACTCGCTTGCGAACTACCATGCCCGAGGACGAACTAGTAGAAATTATCAGAGAGAATATGCGTTGGGAGCTTCAGAACAGCCTTCTGCATTTTCCCATCAACACCATACAGGGATTGCGCCTCCATGCCCGTAGGCAAGAACAATTGGATGAGCGGCGAGGTACCTTCCGTCCACAACCTCGCATAACGGGACCAAATCCCCGAAATCATCACACCGCGGAGTTGATGGCAGCGGACCACCTACTTGCTGATCCAGTACCAGTACCGAGGAGCGGAGCACCACAGGAGCTTGAGGACCCAGCAATGATTGATATACCCTCCCTTGAAGCAATTACAAGCCCGACGGTCTGTTGGAACTGCCGACAAACGGAGCATCGGTTCTACGCATGTCCAGCGGAACCGACGCTTTTCTGTTACCGATGCGGGAAGGCCGACACATACGCACCTGATTGCGCAAATTGCAAACTGCGAAAAAACTTGCCAGCGAGTGCCGCGACCACCCGTCGGCACTCCTAAACCCCGGACGAACCAATCCTGACCCCATCACTAGCTATGACCAAGCCCCCGACTAACTCCAATTCTGCTGACTCGCACCGCCAAACACAGTTCTCCCGAAGTTCCACAACCGACGCCATCCTTTGTCGAGGCCGACGCGCAGGGAAATGATAGCGAGGCGAAAGTTCCTTGGCATGTCAAACCCTTCCACGTCAGACTGCGGAATTATTTGGCTACTCGACAGCGCATCTTCCATGAGGAGTTGGCTACAACTGTCCCACCGCGAAGAAAGCGAGCCACGCGTCGGATGCGGACCTTCTAGAGAAGGGTCAGGCAATCGAGGAAGGTGCTGAAGGACATACACTTAGACGAATTATTGAGGGATGACGTTCGACCATATGCGTCAGTACACCTCCTGCAAAAACGAGTGTCAGGTTTAGTCGATACGGGAGCCAGTGTGAATTGCATATCAGCGGATTTTGCAGGGGAGGTACTGGCAATCCACGCGGACCAAATCCACCTATTTACCACCTGGTTAAGCACGGCGGACGGAACTCATCACTCTGTAGTGGGAAAAATTACGACGGATGTTACTTTAAGGGAGTAACTAAACCTCTGGAATTTTACATCATACCTCAATTAACCCAGAACCTTTATCTGGGAGTGGATTTCGTTCGAAAATTTAACTTGGCCCCGGCACTGTTTTCCGGTACGACCCTGGAGTCCATCACCACAGTTCCTGACCAAACTCAAACCACTCACTTATTACGACATACCCTGGATGTGAATCAGCAACTGCGACTTGACTCGGCTATATCGGCTTTTCCATCGCATGAGAAGGAAGGTCTCGGGCGGACGGCACTGGTGTTACACACTATAGATGTGGGGGATGCTAAACGAATTATATGCGAATTACATGCTTTATACGAATTATATGCATTCCTCGCATTATGTGGGTTGATCTGTGATACCTTAATTAATGGTGTTCGTTCTGATCCATTAGTTTTAAATTGTTGTAGATAAGCATAGCTTTCTCCATTATAATGATTTGACTGAAGGTTAATGATTTTGCTAATTGGTAAACCAAACAGAGTTTGAGTAAGCATTGGCAGTTTCGGAATTTTTCTATATGCTTTGTTCAGCAGCCTGGATATACTATTTAGATGTTGCTTTGCCGATTGACTCCAAATAAGTACTCCATATTGTAACTTCGTCAGCACAAATGCATTTAGAACAAGTTTCAACAAGCCTATTATTGGGGCTAATTGCCTCCTTAAGCTATTCATCATACGATGGTCTATAATAAGACCAAGATATTTCATTTCCAGCACTCTGCAATTTTTTGCCGTTAATATTTAGGTCGACATCTATGTCTCCTTTGTTCTTCTGCTTAAAAACAATTTATTTGGTCTTTGTAGTGTTCAATACAAGTTTGTCTTCGATTAACCACTGATGGAATTTTCCTACATCCAGGTTGATAGTGTTCTCAATGTTTTGTCTCGTCCTGAATAAAGTAGAACTGTGTCATCAGCATATAATGTGTGATATCCCGTCAGTCTACATGTATTTAGACTTTTTGTATACAGCAGGAACAAAGTTGGGCCAAGTAGTGAGCTTTGGGGAACTCCTGTTTTCTTAGGTGCTCGATCGCTAAGGACATTGTTGATTAAAGTTCTCTGTGATCTTCTCTCCAAGTAACTCTTAAACAACTGCTTAGGACTACCCTGAATACCATACGATTCAAGTTTACGAAGCAAGAGGTCATGATCAACTGTATCAAATGCTTTTTTTCAAATCCACAAAACTTACGATGGCATAATCACCTCTGTCAAGTTTTAGATTGATGAAACGTGTGGCAGAATGTAGGGCATCCAAAGTACTCTTGTTCTTTTGAAAACAAAACTGATATTGGCGTACGATAGAGTTTTCAACTAAGAATGATGTCAATCGATTGTTTAGTATTTTTTCAAATATCTTACTAAATCCCGTCAGCAGCGAAATCGGGTGGTAGTTATTTGGGTTGAGATGATCACCACCCTTAAATAAAGGAACAATTTTTGCAAGTTTATATGTTGAATTGGTTAATTAATTGCTAATTTAATTATTTGCAGTCCGAAAATCCTGCTGTCAGAACATTCCAAAAACTTCTCGTTAAGCAATCAGCTTTTCCGATACAGAGGAAATACTGGATCGAATGAAGCATTGGAAATAGAGTAGGCGCTTGCCGATCGGAAACCAAAATAATGAGACATCGATGTCAAACTAAATATTAACGGCGAAAAATTGTAAAGAGTGCTAGAAATGAAATATCTTGGTCTCATCATAGACCATTATATGACCTGGTTGCCACACATAAATAGCTTAAGGAGGAACTTAGCCCCAATAATAGGCTTGTTAAGAAGATAAGAGTCTTTTCCAATGCACATCAAGAAACTTGTTCTAAATGCGTATGTCCTGACGAAATTACATTATGGAGTACTTATTTGGAGTCAATGAGCAAAGCAACATTTAAATAGTATATCCAGGCTGCTGACCAAATCGAAGCCAGTAATATTGAATTAGTTGTTTTTTTTCATATGTTCATTTAATATGCAAAATATTGATTTTTTTGCATTTCATACTATTTTAAAATATGTAAATTATTTATTCATCATTGACTAAAAATTTAATTAAGATTAGCAATATTTTTAATTATTATTCCAAAGACAAAAAGACTGTCTAAACAAAATTAACAATATTGAATTCGATTTTTGTTCGCATTTTAATTTATGATACAAATTGTTGAGTGTTTTTTAATTCATTGAATTTATTTATTCATAACTAACCACAAAATTTTTAATAATTAATTCAATTAAGGCTTAAAGCAATACATTTTATCCAAAAGAAATTGGTAATATTGTGATAATTTATTCTTTATTAAATATTTATTTTTGTAAGACATGATTTTCTTTGTTTTTGAGATAAATTTATTAGTCTACATAAGTGTGAAATTCATCTTTTTAAACTTCTTCGTAGCACTACAGCCCCTCCCCGGCCTTCGCTTCCTGCAAATAGCGCCTCGGTCCATCAATTGCGTCCTCTAATTCTGAAATCCGAGCAGCGATGAACTGCCTTCGTCGATCGAGTCAGACCGGCGTTTCCTCGATTTCCCCATTGGCCTCCGCCCTACAGTTCTCCCAACGAATACCTTATTGGGTATCCGTTGTTCATCCATACGATTCATGTGGCCAGCCCATTACAGCTTCCGCAGTCTTACAATCGTTGAGACCTCCGGCTCGTCGAACATTTCATACAGCTCATGGTTGTGTCGAATTCGCAATTGGTCTCCGTCTAGCTTCGCTCCAATCATCCGCCTCAGGACCCGTCCCTCAAAGGCGTTGAATATGTTTGCGGATGCTTGAGTTAGGGTCCATGTTTTCCAAATCTATAGCATAGCACAGGTCTTATCACAGAATTGTATACTTGAAGCTTTGTTTTCCTGTGTATGCAGCTGGTTTTCAAGATCGTCAAAACTGAATACAATATTTTATTTGCGAGCTGTATTCGTCGGCGTATTTCTTCTCTTTCATTAGCGTTCTCGTTATTTTGGTGCCTAGATACACAAGTTCGCTCACATTTTCGTTAGTGTATTCGCCAAGTGCGATAATATGAGGTATTTTTCCTCGACTGCGTCATGAGCTTTGTTTTATCCGCATTGATTTGTAGCCCTACTAACTTTGCTTCACTGTCGAGTTTCAGGAAAAGTTCTTTGGCAGTTGTTAGCGACCGTAACATAATGTTGCTATTGTAATGATTCCCACTATTGCCACTAAATAAGTTGCATAAACTCAATTAAATCATTCATTCATAATACAAATACTCAAATTGTATTTCGTCTCATATTCCAATCCCATGGTAAGGTCATAAATTACTATCACGAGCCATTGCATTGGAATATGAAAACAAAACATGTCGCAAAGACTAATGTGACGACGAACGTATGTAACATGAAACCTACCTCATTACTCAACGTTCAATTTCTTTCACTTTCACTTTTCTTCCGCGTTCGATTTGCCATGTGCATGCTAGCGACCTAGTAATGCACTTGAGACGACGAAATTTATGACCTAGAAAATAGGTCATAAATTGCATTGCGATGATGAGTGTGGTAAATGGGAATGCGAGGTGTTGATGACCACACAAGTTGAACGTTAAGTAATGAGAGCGTGAGAAATAGATTTACAAACAATGAGTAGAATTAGTATAAAAGAAAAAGAATGTATTGATTCGGGATCAGTAAATTCTGACCCGTCCGATAATAAAGAGTTCGGCCAAAGTATATCTTAGGCTGGTATTTATTAAAAGACGATTACAAGATTTTATTGATCAAAAATACTTTGGCTGGTTTATTCGGCCGAACTTAGATTCTCTTGCTGCATAGAAGTTGTTACTTCGGTGCATAGTCGAATTTGGCTAGATAACAATCAGGCTAGACGACAAATTATGTAAATACAAATTGAATTAAATTAAATCCTAGAAGGACTAACACGATATGGCGATCCTGCAAACTTTAGGCAAAAATGGAAGCGTTGTTCGACGCAACTGAATTGGAGGCATTGAACAAGAGGTTCAGTGAATTGCTGGCGCAGGCGGAGGATGACTTACGAAGGAAGCGTGTAGAATATCAACCTGAGTCAACAAGTACGGTTGAAGCATCTGCATACACTCCAGCCCCAATCAGCGAACTAGGACCAAAGAAGTTAACAATAGAAGAATATTTGCAGCGACAAAAGCGATCAACACCGATAGTCAGCGCGGTACAGCAGCGTAAGAAGAAACATCGTGCAGGAAGCAAGGCAAAATTAAGGGGAGAACGGAAAGAGCTTCATCGTTTGATATCAATCTCGGAAGGAGAAGTACAGAAAAGTTTATTCAGGAAGTTAAATTCGTTAAGTGGAAAAAAGAAATTTTAACATGGGTAATAGCTGTTCGACAACTAATATCACAGATTCGTTTGTAGTAGAGTATAAGCAAAGTATAATAACGTCAATTATTTTTTGTATAATTTTAACAGTACTGTATGCATATCATGTAAAAAATAGAAATTATGTTAGAAGTAGAATAAATAGAAACATAAATGTTTAATATCTGAAAGCAATCGTCTTCCTAATGCAGCGTTTAGAACAAATAGTGCAAGAATTAGAACAACTTTTGGCAAATATAAAAAAATGTAGAAATCGTCCCTATACAGAGGAGACAATAAATTTGAAATCGACAATAATTGAAAATTTAAGGAAAGAAGCAAGACAATTATTTAGCAGTGAAATAGAAGAAGAAACATTGGAATTAAAAGAGAAATTCGTAAAGTTAATATCTTTGTTATCGGAAAATCTAGATAGTATGAGAGAGCAGAATAGAGCAAAAATGGCAGAATTTAATTTAGAGATTTGTTTAAAAACAATTCCTGTCTTTGAAGGATGTTTCAAATCACTACAGCAATTTTTGAAGCTAGTAGAAATATTTTACAAGACATTATCTACAGAAGGAAAAGAAGCCCTAATTGATTTTGTGTACAATATAAAACTATCAACTAGTGTACAGACCTCTATAGTAAGTTCAGGAATTCCAAAGACATTTGAGGAATTAGCGGCAAAATTACAAGCCAAATACAAGAGCCCAAACACCATCCCTCATATACACACCACTTTGAGTGGGTTGACCCAGCGAAAATTTAGTGTATCTTCTTATAAGGATAAAATATCAGAGCAGGTAGATGAATTAAATAGCCTGCAAATATCTAACCTGGGTGCAAGTGCCACTCAAGATCAAAAGAACATGATCGTGAAAATGAACGATTCCTATGCCCTAACAGTATTTAAGAATGGCCTTAATGATCAATTGAGGAGCACAATCTTTGCGGCAAGACCAAAGAATTTTTCAGATGCCACAGATTTAGCTCTGGAGGTTGAGAAGACTGAAGCAAGTCAGGTTAATAGTGTATTTTATTATAAGAAAAATACAAATAATCAGAATCAGGGTGATAGGAGAGATAGTAAGAATTATAGGAATAGAAATAATGATAATAGGAGAAATAATTATAGGAATAGAAATAATGATAATAGGAATGGTAATACAGACAATAGCAGGGGGTGTAGTTATAATAATAAAAATAATAGTAGCAATAATGAATACAATAGGAACAATTATAGAAGAAGAGGTAACGATAGGAATAATCAAAACAATACATACAATAGGGATAGTAATAGTAATACTAGAGGTAATAGACGCAATAATGATAGAAACAGGAATAATATAAATGTAGTACAGGAACAGGAAAACTGCCAGGACTCCGGAACGGAGTAAAGATTCCTTCCGGACAGAAGATATACAAAATTTCGGATAATTGTGCGAACTACATTAGTGTATTTTGCAAAAATGACTCACAGAACTTGAGATTTTTAATAGACACAGGAGCAGATGTTTCCTTGTGTAAATGCGAGAAAATTAACAAAAATGAGCTATTTTGGTCGGATGATAAATGCAAATTAACGGGGATTACAAGTGAAACAATTACGTCTTATGGATCAATAGATCTTGAGATGAAATTGGATGATGAAGACATCATTCAAGGAAAATTTTATATTGTGGGTAAAAAATTTCCTATCAATACAGATGGAATTACAGCTAGAGATTTGTTGGAGAAGTTCTTGTGCAAGATAGATTATGAGACCTACACAATACCTTTTCTAGTAAATGACAAAGAAGTAGTACTACCTATGCATTACAAGCAAAGCAAAATTGCGCAGATTACATTACCTGCCAGAACCGAAACTATTTTTCCGATTAACTTGGAGACTAAGGAAGACATGGTAATCCTAAATAAGGAGATAATGGAAGGTATATTTGTAGGAAGCATCATTATACCATCCAAAGGGATCAAACATAATAGTTTTGAATTCAAGAGATTCCGAAGTCACAATTGATAGTATTGAGGATCTTATTGATACTGTACCTTTACGCAATTATGATGTGTGAGTATTGAATAAACGCAAAAGTATTCACACTACACGACTCAATACACTTCTGAATCCTATCAATATATCTTCATATGATCCCAAAGCTAGAGATAGTCTTCTGGAAATTATAAAAGAATATCAGGATGTTTTTCATTTGGATGATGAGAAACTGAGTGTTAACAATTTTTGCACTCAAAGTTTGAATGTAACCGATAATATACCTGTTTACACAAAAAATTATCGACTTCCTAATTCTCAATGCGATGAGATCAAAAAACAAGTCCAAGATCTTTTAACAAATAAGATAATTGAGCCATCCGTAAGCCCTTATAACTCACCGTTACTTTTGGTACCAAAAAAGAGTGATGGTACTGAAAAGAAATGGCGTTTAGTTGTGGATTTTCGAAGACTTAATACTAAAATAGCCAACGATAAATTTCCATTATCTAGACTAGATGATGTCTTAGATAAACTGGGCAGAGCCAAATATTTTTCGACTCTGGACATGACTAGTTCATTCCATCAAATAGAACTAGAGAAAGAGTCAAGACCACTTACAGCATTTTCAGATAATAATGGTCACTATCAGTTTAAGAGATTACCTTTTGGTTTTAAAATCTCTTCAAACAGTTTCCAAAGGATGCTCACAATCGCACTTTGCGGACTTGATTTCGAAGCTTTTCTTTATGTTGATGATATAATTGTTTTCGGATGTAGTATTAATCACCACAACGAAAATCTGAGTAAAGTCTTCAAAAGATTGAAGAAGTTTAATCTTAAACTTAATCCTGATAAATGTCAGTTTTTAAAGACAGAAGTCGTCTACTTAGGTCATCTCATTACCAAAGATGGCGTAAAAACTGATCCTTCCAAGTACCAAGTAATCAAAGATTACCCAATCCCGAAAAATGCGGATGAAGTTCGTAGATTTGTAGCATTCTGCAATTATTATAGGCGTTTTATTCCGAACTTTGCGAGCATCGCAAAACCACTCAATTCGCTTCTTAAGAAGAATGCAGATTTTATATGGAATGAAACATGCCAGAATACATTCAAGTCATTAAAATCAAAATTGATGAAATCACCAATATTGCAGTATCCGGACTTCGATAAACCATTTATCTTGACGACAGATGCATCTAATTATGCATTAGGAGCAGTCTTGTCTCAAGGAGAAATCGGTTCTGACCTACCCATTTCCTATGCAAGTAAATCATTGAATAAATGTGAACTCAATAAACCGATAATCGAGAAGGAGTTACTTGCAATACACTGGGGTATAAATTTTTTCAGACCATACTTACATGGCAGAAAATTTATTGTGGTAACAGACCACCGCCCACTAGTTTCACTGTTTACACACAAAAACCCATCCTCAAGGCTCACACGAATCAGATTAGATTTATCCGACTATGATTTTGAGATTGTTTACAAAAAAGGCAAAATCAATACGAATGCTGATGCTTTATCTCGCATTGAATTAAACACTGATATTTTACGAAGCATGATTCCTCCAGAAATAGACGAATCAGTAAAGAAAACTTTAGCTATTACAAGGGGTATGAATAAGAAGCAACAAGATACATGTGCACAAGAAAGCAAAGTAACCGATGCCAATATCCAATCGAAGCCTGATCAACTTCACATTTGGAATTGCACATCGTTAAATGACGTCAAAAATGTTACAAAGCTTAGATTTAAAATACCGTGGATAAATGAAATAAGAAATCCTACACTAGAAATCGTACGTACGTCTGATGAAATAATAGTATATGTTGGTAACGATAAATTTTCCAGAGAATCAGTTCCTGATGAAAAGAAGTTATCATCATTTATCTATAAATCAAAGAGCAATAATCCCACAAGAAATCTAGATTTCATTATGGAGAAACTCATTGATGTTTTGCGCAAAATAAAAATAAACGAGCTCGCGTTATCAAGCAGTGATAACTTATTTGATAGTGTACACATTGAGGATTTCAAGAAGATATATAACGAGTTGCAACTAAATAATGATAAAACGCGTTTGAGGACTAGTATCTTAATATACACCCCAGCTAAGAAAATTTTGAATAAAGATACCCAAAACAAACTAATAAAAGAATACCACAGCTCACCACATGGAGGTCATCTAGGAGTTAGAAAAACTTTACTAAAATTAAAACAAAGATATTGTTGGAAGAATATGAGCGTTATGGTCAAGAAATTTGTTAATAATTGTGAGATTTGTGCTACTAGCAAGTTATATAGGCACACTAAAGAAAAATTTGTACATACGAGTACACCATCAACAACTTTCGAGACAATTCAAATTGACACAGTTGGTCCATTGAGACTATCTAATCACTTTCGTTATATTCTCACAATGCAATGTGAATTATCGAAATTTGTCTTTGCCATCCCAATTGAATGAAAGGATGCGAGGACTATAGCGGCAACCTTAGTGAAAGATTTTATTCTAAAATATGGTCAATTTAAAACTTTAAAATCAGATAGAGGTACTGAATTTTTAAATGAGCTAATGAAGGAGGTTTGTAACTTGTTACAAATAGAACAGATATTTTCAACACCGTATCACCATGAAACTTTAGGGTTAGTTGAAAGGAACCACAGGGTTCTCAATGAATTCTTACTCTCATTCACTGAAGATTCGGAATGGGATACTTGGCTTCCGTATTATACTTTCGCTTATAATACATCTCCTAATGTAGATACTGGTTATACACCATACGAATTAGTTTTCGGAAAATTGGCTTATTTACCAAATGATAAAAAATTGTCTACAAAAACATACAATCTTGACAACTTTGCCAATGAATTAAAACTAAGATTGAAAACAACAATAGATAAAACAAAAGAAATAATAGAGAAAGTTAAAAAGAAAAGATTAGAAAAGCAAATAGATATTAATGCATTAAACATTGAAATAGGTGATAAGGTATTAATTAAGAATAATAATCGTAAGAAAAATCAAAAACCATATATGGGTCCTTTTATAGTAAAAGATAAGAAAGGTGTAAACTCCATAATCGATGTCAATGGAGTATTAAAAGAATTACATAACAATCAACTAAGATTATATAAATGTTTGTAATAAGATTATGCAACTTCATTGTTTCGCTTAATATGAATATACGCTCAACAACAAAAACGCGGAGGGTGCAATGATTCCCACTATTCCCACTAAATAAGTTGCATAAACTCAATTAAATCATTCATTCATAATACAAATACTCAAATTGTATTTCGTCTCATATTCCAATCCCATGGTAAGGTCATAAATTACTATCACGAGCCATTGCATTGGAATATGAAAACAAAACATGTCGCAAAGACCAATGTGACGACGAACGTATGTAACATGAAACCTACCTCATTACTCAACGTTCAATTTCTTTCACTTTCACTTTTCTTCCGCATTCGATTTGCCATGTGCATGCTAGCGACCTAGTAATGCACTTGAGACGACGAAATTTATGACCTAGAAAATAGGTCATAAATTGCATTGCGATGATGAGTGTGGTAAATGGGAATGCGAGGTGTTGATGACCACACAAGTTGAACGTTAAGTAATGAGGGCGTGAGAAATAGATTTACAAACAATGAGTAGAATTAGTATAAAAGAAAAAGAATGTATTGATTCGGGATCAGTAAATTCTGACCCGTCCGATAATAAAGAGTTCGGCCAAAGTATATCTTAGGCTGGTATTTATTAAAAGACGATTACAAGATTTTATTGATCAAAAATACTTTGGCTGGTTTATTCGGCCGAACTTAGATTCTCTTGCTGCATAGAAGTTGTTACTTCGGTGCATAGTCGAATTTGGCTAAAATACAAATTGAATTAAATTAAATCCTAGAAGGACTAACACGATACTATCATCTGCATAGGCTACCACTTGGCTTAACTTGTATAAAAGCGTACCTCTTGTATGGACAGGTAGCTTTCTTAGCCAGAGCCAAATTGAATAGCAATGGGTCCAGCCCATCTCTCTGCTTTAGTCCGCTTTCGGTGTCAAAGGCGTCGGTGAGTTGGTTATTAATGCAGACTTGGGAGGTTGTCCACGTCATTTTGATAAGACGGACTAATTTGGCTAGGATGCCAAAGCAAAGCATTATTTAGTACGTTACAATCAATACTGTCGTATGCTTGCTTTTCAATCTAGCTGCATACAAAAAGACAGCAAGTTTAATAGGAGTTTTTAACATGAAATTAGCCAGAACAGAAATATACGCGATGACATATTTAGCTTTTATAGATAAAGAAAATTACCGCAGACTGTTTATCCACCTAGAAATTCTTAAGTAACTTCAATAGTTAAATTAAGATAGAGTTGTCTGTTAACCTACCGAAAACTTAAAATCTAAATGACTTTCAATAAGATAATATTTCTTATCTGCTTCCCTCACTAGCTTAGATGCATATCCTTTTTCCTCTAAATCCACAGAAATCCTTAATCCCTTCTTAAATTAGTTTGAAATAATATTTATCAGTTCATAATACTTGCTATAACTATATAAATTTTTTAACATCATTACAGCATCCGTGGTAAAAAACAGACGTTTTATAATCAAGATACAAGAATATTCAATGAGATTGATTCATTGTCAGCAGCGCGACACACCAAATCGGGATTTAGCATCCACTAGCCATCTCGAATCATCACGGTTCTACGTCCATACTCATTGTTATTGCATTAACATCTATAAAAAAATTTGTAAATTGATGTCATCAGCCTTGATAAATTATAAAATATATTGAAACATATAGTTTAATGATTTTATTTAAAATTTATTTCATTTTCAATTAAGTTATAATGAAAAGCAGATAAAGCTACAAAGGTATTTTTAAAATAACGGCAAGGAAAACGTGCACTTCCAGTTCTTGTTGAGCCACGATCGTATTCATTTTCGTTATCCTCATCCGTACTTGGCGTAGTTGAGGCGGATTTCGTCTGTTGTTATTTCAGGAGTTAACGTTTCCTCGGCAGTTTGTTCCGATTCTGACGACTTTTTTCGTGGTATCAGCTTCCGATTAAGTTTCTGAAAAAATTGGTTGAAAAGTTAGAAAATAAGGCAAACTATTTTAAAGTCGCAAGTGTGGAACTACTAAGCGTTGACGATTGCGCATTGGTTGTGTTGATCTATGAACCGCGCTAGCAATGCCATTGGTTATTCGATTCTCGAGAATCGAAAAACCAATGGTAATGCTAGTGCAGTTTATAGATCAACACAACCAATGCGCAATCGTCAAACGCCTAGTAGTTCCACACTTGGTGGCTCAGTAACACGATAGCATGCAAATTCAACAACTAGTAATGATGCTGTAGCATCATCCTCATCTTCAGCAGTTGAAAGTCAAATTGGATACAAACTAGAATTGAATGACGATAATGTCCCAGGTTCAAATCTCGTTGGGGGCAACGTGATTTAGTTCAGGATATTTTTCGGACAGACTACGAGTGTTCAGGCAGTAGTGATATGTACTGATTTAATCAGATCATATCATAGCTGAGCAAGCACACGGGAGCATGATACTGACCAAACCAACTTCCGAAAAAATCAATACGGTCAAGAAAATGAGATACTCTAACTATCTCTAAGCGAAGGCCCGAGAGGGGCTGTAGTGCTAAAAAGGAGAAAAATAGCGAAATGATCAAGTATTGATTTATGGAACGGTATAGAACGAGGAAAGTCACATTTTTAGACAACCAAACGAGGAATGAACTTGCCGTAGAAAACAAGCGCGCATTTTATCTGGCTCCTCTGCAGATATATGAAATGGAAAGACATTTTAATGCTCGCGTCAATCGGCTTGATTCCAATTTATGAAAATAAAATTATGAGCGATGGGTTACATGGTCCATTAAAACACCCGTGATTAAATTCTAGCATTTATGCCTTTTCCCTGCAAAGGTTCACAATATCTATTGATGTTCAGCATTGCATGTTACAAAAGAACGAGATTTGAATTAAAATTAATTAAATTGATTACAGATACAGCCAGTTCTATTGGAAATCAACTTTAAGAAGGAATAAGTAGAAAAAAGACCAGTCTGAAATTGTAAATCAGCTTTTAGGATGAATTGAAGAAAGTTGCTCGTATTAAACATATATCGATGTGCTAATTATCTACGCCCATAAGCATAACATTTGCTGTAAAGATAGCTTTTTCCAAAAATTGTCTGTATAGGTTTAGCAGTTTAAGGATTTCCTGAAACGTTTTATTATAAGGAATGTATGACTAAAACCTTATTGTTGTCCGTTTCATAATTAGAATAAGCAAGGAGATAGGGATTAAGGGAAAATCGTGGAACCTGATCCAAATTAAAAATATCTTTGTGTATCCTTTGATAGGCTCAAAATCGATGACACGAAATTTTTAAGCTTATATTCAATAATTTGCCATTGAAAAGCAATGATAATTATCACAATGTGTCATTGAATCTGGGACTGTTTGAACTTTGAGTCAATACCCATCATAGCCGAATTGAGAATTGGAAGAAACAATCACGATACTTGGCAAAAAAATATGCGTAAAATATTTAATCCATTTTGGTAATTTATCGATGTTTCATTCAATAATTCATAAATAAGTAAAAAACTCACCTGTTAAATAGCCTCTAACGTTTGTATCCGTGATGAATAAGTCATGCTTCTGATCTTTAAACTCTGCCCACACTGGGTGTTTCAATAAAATTTGCGATACACGATCAACATAATTTAAATTGTGTGTCATCGCCTTGAGCGAAGCTACAATTTGTGCCTTCACCGAAGAAGGACTGTCTACATACTCCATACGACTTTCAAGCAAATTTAACAGGAATGGTATTACTTTCTAAAGACTGGCTAATCAATGAATCCTACAATTAACACAATAACAGTTAGAGATAAGCTTTTTTATCGAATCATTACACTCACATGTTGGTATTTAAACAAACGGCTTAACATTTCACACACTTTTTCTATCAGTGGCTTGTTCTTTTCCATACACCGTTTTAAAGGCAAGATACATTCAGTTTGTGACACTGCTGTCACGCAGTACTAAAATAAAATACATGTTTATCTAAAATCAATTAAATTCTGGTAAATTGATCTTACCTCTGAAAGAGCTAATTGATGTAATACTGACAATGTATGTTTTGGTTGTACGTTAAGTAAATTGAAGAGTTTTGGTATGTGACCCCAAATTGGAATGTCATCTGCTAAATTAGGCTGCGCTCTTGATAATTCGACTAATGCAGTAGATGCTAATTCCAATGCATCTTTCTAAAAATATTGAAGAGTACGTTATGAAGATTCCAGAAGACTATTTATCAGTGATTTAAAAAATTAATTAACTTACTGTAGTAATCGAGCAGGTAAGGTTGTGGCGGCCTTCGTTTGCCCATTTCTAATTTGCAAATACCATCGTATTGAATGCCATGCGAGGAAACATTAGCCCATCTAGAAGTCAGGAAATAAGAAATATGGCAGACAATAAAGTAACTAATGACAATTTGAATTTAAATCAATTACCGCAGAAAGTGTCGTCAATGATACGAAAAGATAAAGCTGAACTATCGCCACATCGCTTGGAACATTTGCAACAAAAAACTAGCCCAAATAAAAAACAAAGACCATCCTAATTTCGTTTTGATTTGTTTCGATTTTTCCAAAATGCAATAAGGACATTGTGAATTTCACATCAATCATACCTTCAATTTAACTTTTAGTTTATCACATCATTTATTCACCTTACCTTGTCTTATAATTTTTTGTTCATAAGAAATTCTGCTCAATATTAAGCGAAATAAGGTGGCAAACACAAGCTTTACCGAAATCGTTTTTAATCAAGGAAGCAAAATATAAAAGCTGAATAGTAATGGCAGTGTGATTAAGAAATAATTTTAATTTTTTCTCAATTTATTGAAACTCAATCGACCATTCGCACTTGTGCACCGGCTTTATTAAGTAAATGATGTCATTCAATTGGCGCAATGTAAGAGTAATGCCTGAACGTTCAAATGAATTAGATTATGATGCCGGTTTGTATGAAGTACATGAATTCATGCTAACCCTCAAAGTCAAAGTCAAAGTCAAAAGCGCTTTATTTAATACCAATCGTTATAAATTTGTAAAAGAACATAAAGCAAATTCCAAACAATAAAACTATAAAAAACTTAATGGCCCGAATGGCTCTCTAAATTTATACGTTATCAGTTAAACACATTTATTGAAAAAAATACACTTGCAAATTTAAATTAATTAAGATTATTAGATATTTTTTGATTCAATTGGAAAAAGGAGAAAAAACCAACCAGCATTATTCAAAAATTACTTATACTACTAACACAACAATGAACTTATATCCTATACCTAAAATGTTACACCCTAATTCTAAATAAGTTCAATCAAAAAAAAAACATTACCTTATATTGAAATCTATACCTAATTTATAATACAAATAAACAACAATACTAGATGTAGCAATAATGAGATGAATCTAAAGAAACTAAGTAACGAGAAAAAGCACAAAAACAGAAAATAAACACGAATAATTAAGACATTGTCATTCAGCCACCAATACCTAGATAGTTCCATCTCAGCTCGACCAGCCTCAACGAATCCAGCAAATGAGTATCTCCATTGGAATTGTTGGTCTCGTGAACTCAGATTCGGAGGATATTTTATCTTCTTATCGGTTGCCCGTCGATATATGTGATATATGATTGGGACGCCGTCAGAATCAAAAACATATCGATTCATGTCCAAATACACGAATGCTTCTGGAGGAACGAAGCCAGTAGTGAGGCAAGTCACAATATACCCGTCTGCAGGGTGGAACGGCTGTGAAATCCATGGGTTTTCACTCCCAGCTACAGATCTTGCGATATGATTCCGAAGAAGTTTCAATATGAAGATATCGACTCTTGTCACTTGAGCGGTTTGATAAATTTTTCTATTCGATATATAGTGCTTCCAATCCGTCCCAGGCTTTCTGTACAAACCAGTACATGCACGAAGACATTTCCTTTCGAAAACTCTTAATCTTTCCATTGTACTAGCACTCTGGTTGTACCAGATCTGGCATCCGTATGTCAAAACTGGCCTAACCAGGGTCTTGTAACAAATAACTTTCACTTTTTGATCAATGTATCTGGAATGAAAGAGTCGCCGAAGGGCCATGACTACTTTTAGTGCTTTACTGAGCATGATTTTGACATGTTCAGTATAGGACAGATACTGATCGTGATTAACACCGAGGTATCGAACACAGGATTTATGTGGAACCCGTTCTGAACTACCCTCACCAGCCATAATGTGGAAACCTTCCAATTACGTTTCGGGTCTTGACTGGCCCCTGCAGCGTTGTCCGAAACAAAATTGTTTCGCACTTCTGTGCATTGATTTTCATTCGCCAATTGTCGGTGTAGAGCTGCACATCATTAAACATTTTTTGAAGATTGCTTTGAACTATTGTAGCTTTTCGGTCTGCCGTATAGATGATCAGACCATCAGCAAACGCTACCAATGATCGCGTTGGCGAGACATTAAAATCAAGGCTGTTCAATAGCTTGCGAATGTATATTGAGAAAAGCAGGGGCGCAGCAACTGTTCCCTGCTGTAGACCATTCAAGACCTTGAACTCGCGCATTGTTGTCAGATTTCCATCAGTTACAAAAAACGATTTCCCGTATAACATATTACACATCATGACGACAAGGTGTCTGGGGAACCTGTCCTGAAGGAGTTTAAAAATTAGTCCATCTTACCATACAGTATCGAAGGCTTTCTCCATATCAATGAGACATGCTCCAACACATTGTCTATCATTTAGTTTCCAACAGATGTCTGAGGTTACTTTCGTTATTGCATGTGTGGTTGAATGCCTGGCACGAAAACCAAATTGGCAATTCGGCATCAACTCATATTCCTCAATGTGGGCGTTTAATGCTCTGTTGAGTATCACTTCAAACACCTTGCTGATGTTAGGCAGCAAGCTGATTGGGCGATAGATTTTAGGGCATGAAGATTCTTTTCCTTTCTTCAAGATCGGAAATACCTTGGCCTTTTTCCACTCATTTGGGAAATATGAATTGCTCAACATGTTGTTGAACAATATGCAATAATTCCTAATAGCAACCTCAGGCAAATGTCGGAGAACTATATTTGGAATACCGTCAGTACCACATGATTTCTTGTTGTTTATTCTGCGAAATATGAAACACAAGTCTTCATAGCTGACAAAATAATCAATAAGATTCAAGCTCGGTATGAGGTCAGATGTTAATGTTTCATTGAAATGAAGAATTGATTGGCCGTTCAGGCTTGATTTGAAGTCGGAAACTTTTGCTTCAACGACCTCCGAAAATATTTCATTCCTTTTCTCTGGGTTTGGCAGATGAACCAATTCAAAATGTGTTCCGATCAGGGCAAGTTTCTGCAATCCATCACATATAATCCTGTTTCCATTTCTATCCGGAGTCGTACTATCAATTTCGATACCAGCTCTATCGAGAAGATTTATCTCATCACTAGCGACTTCAAGATTCGATACCTTCACTCGAGACTTCCTGCGGAATAAGCTATTCACTTTCGCGAAAACGCCATCTGGGTCCTGTGGGCTAATACCCCTCAGTTTCTCCGCCCATTGATTGCTGACCTCACTCCTGAAGTATGACCGGATTAAGTTCCGGACATTCTTTAGGTGTAATTTCAACAAAGCCAACGAGGGATGGTTGTAGTCCAAAAATCGTCGATAAATATTGTTGACGCGTGTGAGAAGAAGGCTTTTCAATCTTTTCAACCTTGCAATGGTTGGTGTTTCATATCCTTCCATATTGTTTCGATGTTTAATCTTGGGAACTACTTTCTCAATCGTTTCCAACGTCAGCTTCTCTAACTTCGACAAATAGAGATCTATTTCATCGTCAGTTAGATTTCTGTTATTAGGAACCATTGAGCAAGCGTTGCCATCATCAGAAGGAGGACATTGCTTCTGGTACTCCCGATTAAACTTCTTTTGAAACTTTCCCCAGTCTGTTTTTTTGAAATTCAACCGATGGTTTTCATGTTGAACTGGAATGAGGAAGAAATCATCCCTTTGATGATTGATTTCCATTACGATTGCGTTATGATCGCTATCGTAAGGAAGCACCTGCAGTTTCCGTTGAGGACTATTAAAGCTGAATTCAAGTCTTGCGTCAGCAATGCAGAGGTCCAAATATGAATTTGTCCTAGGGTATGTTGGGAACTCCGACCCATATAGGTTGCACCTGTATTCAATTTGGTTCTCTGTTATCCATGATTTCAGGAATACACCTCTTGGATTATTGGTGGCGTTTAGCCATGATGTATGCTTGGCATTCAGGTCAACGGCAAAAATATAATAACTATGCAGCCTGTTCAATTCGAGTATTTCAAACAAGGAATTGAGTTCCTCCTTGAACTTGAGAACATTTTGACCAGTTGCATAGGCAGAGATAACGAAGAGGTTATCCCCACCTGGCAGTGAAATTTTGATGACGGACACTTCAAGAAATTCAAAGTTTTTGAATTCGACTTTTTCAATATTTTGGAAACAATAGAGTCTTCGAACCAATATCCCGGTGCCACCTCCTCCATCACCTATTACCCTATCGTTTCTTACGAATGCAAAATCTTTGAAATCCATGGAATGCCATGAATTGAGGTGGGTTTCAGTGAGAAGTATGATGTCAGGCTTTTGCTTAACAACAAATTCAAGGAGATAATCACGTCGATGTATAGCAACGATAGAGTTGACGTTGATCGATATGAGGCGCAGCCTATTCATGGGAATATGACTGGATGACAAGTTATTATTAGGCATTTGAAAGACCTAAACGCTGAAAAGCGAAGTTAATTTTTCAAATCTTGTTTGTCGATTCTCTCCGATAAAGAATTAAGTTGCTGGTAAGTTTTGAGAAGCAGCTCATTATTGCCACTTACATTATTTACATTATTTCCAGCATTTTCTGCTGGTCCTCTAGCGGCGAGTGCAAATGATACTCCGGGCTTGACGAAGTTGGAAGGTATTATATTACGGTGTACTTGTGTTTGCTTTGGAGCAAATTTAACTTTTGCTTCTTGATATCGGGAGCATCCTCGATATGATGCTGGGTGACCAAAAACACCGCAGTTAACGCAGTATAATTTTTCTTTAGGCTCCGTCTGAGCCAATTTGCACTCACCGGGAGCATGAACGTCTTTGCATTTAACGCAACGATAGTGCATGGCACAATTGGCAGCCGAATGTCCAAATCTTTGACACCGGTAGCACTGGTTGACTTCTCTTTCCTGGAGGCGTTCCCACCTCACCACTCTGAAATTCAAGTACGTTATTTGTTGAAGGGCACTTGGACTGCTCTTATTTGCAATTTGTACCAGGTAAAGTGGTAAATTCTTCCTTTCTATGGTCGACCTTCTTGTCGCAAAGGCTTTGACTGAAACAAAATCAATATCTGGTGCAGCCTCCTTGAGCACCTGAAGAAGATCAACCGTATCCTCTCCGCTGTCCAAACCCTTCAACAAGAAGGTCTGATTTTTTTCACTTTTTGGGGTATAGGTGAAGTGTGGAACCTCCCCAGAAATCAGCGCATCTTTGGCTGACTTGAAATCAACCAGTGATTTTGTCCTTATAGTTAATTTTTCGGCATTAACTCTTTTGATTTCGAAATTGGCCAGTTTATTTTCGGCTGCCAATAGCCGAACCATATCTTTCCCGGTTTGTCCGAACACGTTGATTGGCGGAACTTTTTCTGTCTTGTTGGAAGCTTTTTCAGAGGAACCAGCTGGTTTTTTCTCCTTATTTTTGTTCTTTAAATATTGAATAAAATTAAGTCATTATCTTGATTAAAATTACCTCCGATGTTTTCTTCGATTTCCATATCTTCGGCTAATCCCTCCAGCGCTGCAAAATAATTTTGGCTCTCGTTGGTGCCACCAGCACTTAGAACTTCCTCTGGATTTACTTGCTTTGTATTTTTCTTCGGCTTTGTTACCTGTTGCCATTGATTTTGTGGCTGCGTCTTTTGAGGCTTCATCCCTTTCTTGAAAAGATCCTTGAGAGACTGTATCTCTTGCCTTAGTTCATCATTTTCTTTCTGCAATTTGGCCATTTGTTGATTGTCCGCTATTATTTGCAGCTTGCACCCTCCATCTACGGAGTTTTCTTCGTTATGCTTTCTTTTGGTGATTGTCGCCAGTTTCGTATTCATCGTTTCCCCAGGTTGCCCCAACGGTGGGAAGCCGTCGGGCTCCTCCATACTATAGTCACTCCATGCAGAAGTATAGTCTGGACCAGAGCATATATACTAACTAGCACCTGCAATCGAGGAGCTGTCAAAATGAAAAGAGAGGCAAATAAACGTGTAATAGATGGATTAAAGTTTACCATGTGTTGGTAAAATTGCAAACAAATTCAAGTTTTTGTTTACCATACATACGCACTTTTAGTCTAATTCTCTCAACTCCGTAAGTACCGTATGAAATAAAATTTGTTCTAATTGCAGCTGCTATTTAGTAGATATGCTCTGGTCTGGACATTGCGTAGCCGGCAAAAACCGTTAAATTTGAAAAACCGCCGAGCTTTTATTTGAGAAAAGTTAAAATCTAAAAATTATTTAATATGCATTCTTGATCTATTCAAACATTCGGAAAAAAATACACATTTGAAAATAATGGACTTTTCATGCTATAAATGAATAAAAGAAATCTGAAAGAATCACACCTATACATGTGAACGGGCAATTTATCGAACAGCTTTCCGAAATTCGGTAACAACTCTCGAACTTGAGAAATGTCAGATAGAAGTATATGACAGTTTGAAAATGACATTTCTTTTGTTTATTACCACTGCCTCCTTAAACCTGGCCGTCCTGCAATTTCTGTGACATGACCTCATACAAAAGTAAAACTTCCAAACAATTCGACGTCAAAATTCCTGCCATTGTTATTCGAACGAGCACAAGCTGTAACTCTTGTAAATCACCAGGAAGGAATTTCGCTACGAAACAAAATTGCTCGCGAGCAAGAAATAGCCGAGAATGACGAAGAGCTTATTCGTGTCAAGGAACAAGGCATTCTGCAATTAGGTGAATTGTACAAACAAGAAGGAAAGGCCAAGGAGCTACCGGGAGCTACGGAAGATGTAAATCAAATTGTTAGTGGAAAGCTGGTAAGGATGTTGATTTAAAGTTGGTTGCATAGAAATTAATATTTTTTATTTATTATGCTATCACGTATTCAGGACGAGACATCGACGCAATGAAATCCGTCGCGCAAGCATCTCACAAAAGATCTCTAGCTGATTTTCAAGACACGCTAAGGAATATCGAAAAGAGCGGGAGGAAGATGTAATTGGCAAACACATCTAGGTACATTGTATGATACAATGCTGGAACAAAATTTATGTAGAATCATTGAGCCATATTCTCGAGTGCAGGTATGAAGAAAACTTTTCTACATGTTTATTCATAGCCTAGTGTTTGGTTTCTATAGGGTGCCAAATTATTTTCATAGCATAAAGTGTACATCGATTTTCAGTTGTTTGCTTACGGAGGTAATATCCACTTTTATATTGACCAGCGTATGTAGCTTTTGTTTCATTCTGACTGGCTGAAACTGATAAATCGTAAAGAGGAAATGGTACATACAGTTTTTTTTGAGCACCTCCATTTCTTACCACAATCTTCACTCATTCTTCGTTTCACAACTCTCGTCCGCTTTGTGAAGTGTGCTCCTCAGACAATGTTCAATAAATCGGTATAAAGGAGCACACAAAATAAAATGAATCTATTCTTTCGTGCATATTTAGTCAAATTCGTGATCAGGTCTCAGAGATAAAAAAAACCACATAACACGAAACTAAAAAACTCTTGAGTAACTGTCTCTTCAAGTATCTCGCCGATAGGGTCAAAAATGCCCTAAAATACTGTACTGAAAAATCCATGTCCACGCTTCAATCAGTGTTCATCAGATGATCCCTGTCTTTTCTTAAACACCAATAGTGAGTTTGCATCCTTAACCATCTCTGGAAGATTGTTATATGTACTCGTACACAGAGCATCGGTCTTTAGATGATAGGTTCTGAAAAAAGGCATTACGAATTAATTTGCATTCCTCGCACGTCAAAGTCAAACGCGCTTTATTCAATACTAATCACCATAAATTTTCAAAGAATATAAAGCAAATTCCAAACAATAAAAAAAATAAAACTTTTTTTTAGTACCTGCACTCCCTACCACTCTCTCCATCACTCGTTCTTCGTCGCACAACGCTCGTGCGATCTGCATTCATATGACCTCGATTCGACCTTTGTGCCACCCAGACAATGTTTAATTCATCGGTATAAGGGGGCACACAAAATCATGTGAACTAATCCTTTTTATGAACATCTAGCCCAAAAATCATGATCAGCTCTCAGAGATAAAAAAAATTCAATATAATACGACGCATTCTAAAAGAAACTCTGAGTAACAGGTCCACACTTCAATCTGTCCTTAGTCTTTTCTTAAATACCAGAAGAGAGTTTGCTTTCTGAACCGTTTCTGGTAGATTGTTATATATACGCAGAGCATCATTCGTTGCATCGTTCTTTAGACAATCCCTTCCGGCAAAAGGTACTACGAATCGATCTGCATTCCTCGTATTATATTGGTTGATATGTGATACCTTAATTAATGGTGTTCGTTCCGATCCATTAGTTTTTAAATTGTTGTAAATAAACATAGCTTTCTCCGTTATAATGATTTGACTAAAAGTTGATGATTTTGCTAATTGGTAAACCAAACGAGTTTGAGTAAGCATTGGCAGTTTCAGAATGTTTTTATATGCTTTGTTCAGCAGCCTGGATATACTATTAAGATGTTGCTTTGCCGATTGACTTCAAATAAGTACTCCATATTGTAACTTCGTCAGCACAAATGCATTTAGAACAACTTTCAACAAGCCTATTATTGGGGCTAATTGCCTCCTTAAACTATTTATCATACGGCGGTCCATGATAAGACCAAGATATTTCATTTCCAGCACTCTTTGCAATTTTTCGCCGTTAATATTTAGGTCGACATCTCTGTCTCCTTTGTTCTTCTGCTTAAAAACAATTTATTTTGTCTTTGTAGTATTCAGTACTAGTTTGTCTTCGATTAACCACTAATGGAATTTTCCTACATCCAGGTTGATAGTGTTTTCAATGTTTTGTCTCGTCCTGAATAAAGTAGAACTGTGTCATCAGCATATAATGTGTGATATTCCGTCAGTTCACATGTACCCTTCTTAAATTAGTTTGAATAATATTTATTTAATACTTGCTTTATTAATTTTTTAACATCATTACAGCATCCATGGTAAAAAAACAGACGTTTTATAATCAAGATACAAGAATATTCAATGAGATTGATTCATTGTCAGCAGCGCGACACACCAAATCGGGATTTAGCATCCACTAGCCATCTCGAATCATCACGGTTCTACGTCCATACTCATTGTTATTGCATTAACATCTATAAAAAAAATTGTAAATTGATGTCATCAGCCTTGATAAACTATAAAATATATTGAAACATATAGTTTAATGATTTTATTTAAAATTTATTTTATTTTCAATTAAGCTATACTAAAAAGCAGATCAAGCGTCCGAAGCCCGAAATTAAAAATGTATTGATGAAAAAAGAGGTAATCACACTCCTTTCCAAGATGCTCTAATTATTTAAAATCAATAGGGAACCCCGGAAAGAAGTATGACTAGTCTCAAATACCAGTAGCACTAGCCTAAAATAAAATTAAAAATACAATGTAACAAAAAAGAATTGTATCACAGTCACATAAATAAAATAATCTACAACTACTACTACATTTCAGTAAAAAATCACAGAAATTATAAAGTCAATTCAAGAAGATATTTACACCACATCGAGCAAAATAATCGTAATAACTATAAAAAAAGAGTATTTCAATATCAACCACCAACATTCACACAGTGGCTAAATTCATGATTTTTTCTATTAATCGCACTAATTTCTATATAACTAACAAAATAATATCTTGATTCACTTATCATTATTATATTATTATTATTAAGTATGAACTAGAAAACTAAATTTAAGATAAATTTATTGGAAGGAAGATCTTCCAAACATTACGTTGCCTGATCTATCCCTTTTTTTGCCAGCAATTTTACATCTAAACAAAGAGTACCTTTGAATTAATTTTGCATAAATATTATGACAATTTAGAAATATATTAGGGATTGCTGTTAAATGAAACTGCAATGCTTCATTGAAACTTGTTTTTTCATCGGAGTATTTTTCATACAATACCCGGAAAATTTTCTCCATTTTGATAAAAAATTTAGAAGTCTTTAAATTTGAATAAACAAAAAGGCTACTACTATTTATCGATTGGTACTCTAGTTCTTTAAGATGTACAAAACTACTATATGTATCTAGTGGTAAATTAGAAATTAAATCATTAAAACGCGAGTCACAAGTTATGTTCTCATTTCTTATGCGTGAGATTATATAGCCAGCGATATTGTACAAAATGTTTTTTGCAGTGCAATCCAATTGTATGCTTTCAATTTCTTCGTCGTCCAGCGGTTCATAAAATATATCATTATTTGTTTCGTCGCGAATATTGATTTAACATTGTAGATAGCTAAGGAAACCGTCTAAATGCAGTCTATCATCTTCCTCGTAAGAGGAGCTATTTCTGCAATAATCTAAATATTGAGAAACGCATATCAATTTTAAATTTTGTGTAAACTGAAGTGCCGATGGTTTGCACTGTTTTGCTCTTACTGTGCTGAATAAATTTTCAAGCAAGTCCTGCGTAAATCTTGCCGTTAACACAAATTTGAAATTGCACTCTTTTAACAAATATTGACTAAGTTCAATAATAGACGCAGTTGTAATGGCTACCCCTGTTTGGACAGGTTTCCAAATTCCCTTAGCTCCTATCTTCAAATCATTTGATAGTTCCACAAATTCTTTGAGGAACATTATTTTTGCATGATAGCGCTCTACGTTATTAAGGCTAAGCGCCAAAGATTCTCCACGATTGGATGATATTAAGAACCACTTGTGGAGCATTCGTAAAAACCATGCTGTGGTTTCTAGGCTTTTGTTGCCTTGAAGTTGGCCTAAAAATTCAAGAGAAGCACTCACATCCTGGTAAGAAGTTCCCACTCGCATTTTTTGGTAGTTATTGGGTTTCAGCATATATCTCTCTAAATGCGGAGCCAATTTGAAAGGACTACCTTCCTGAGCATTTAAAATAGTTTTGATATGCTTACTTTTAACCTCATTTGTTGGTAGTTCATACATGCATTGAAATGCTCTACTTATCGTGAAGGTTTCATTGTTCAGAAGGGATTGGGTGAAATTTTTAAGCAAATGTGGAACATCCGCCAGTATCCACAATTTTCGGTTGGGATCTACTGGGTGGACAACGCTATTGGTAATATTACACTTTGCGTGCTTTATCCCGAATTCATTCCACATTTGCTGATTCAACGGTCCCATATTAGTTGTTACTGAATGTATCTGCAATCCTATTTCTTCACATTTTGTTATTATACCAACGACGAGATGGTAAAGATCCCTTCCATGGGTTTCTTGGCCCGTAAAATGGTAAGCAACTACCTGCTTCCATCTACTGCTTAACCCACCAATAATAACAACTAAGGCGTTGCATGCGAGTGTGCTACTATCAGGAAGTGTCGTTTTGCCTGAGAATCGTCCTGAGTTGGTGTTGTACTCAGTTCCTTTTTCGATTTTCATTTCGTCCAAATACACACCACAGTGCCTCTCCTCAGGGCACAACCCTTGAATTTTGAACTGCAGGAAAGAAAAAATATCCAGTAGAACACCCGGCGAAAAATTTACAGTTTCCAACTTCCTCCGCAATGTTCGCTCAGCTGGAAGCGGAAACTTTTTCTTCCTTAAGAACTGGTACCCTTTACTCCCGCAGGCAAATTTGATTTGAAGGGAAGATCTTAAGGTGGAGTTTTGCCACTTTACTTTTTTGACACCGTTGAGACGTTCAATTTGGTCTGCGTTGAAAACCGAACTGGAAACATGGCTTTTCTGACGCATCAATTTCGCTCGTAGGTTTTTAATGATTGCACCTCGTCGCTGAAATTTCACATTAAGCAACTTGTAGCATTCATTTTGAAAGGCCAGTTGTTCTTTTAATTTGACGATTTCGTTGTTCTCGCTACTATCTTCGTCAACGAGTTCATCAAATTGTAGATTGATATGATTGTCATGATTTATTTTCCCCTTAAAAGTAGATATGTGAGGAGTATCATTATCTACCTCGTCTTCTAAATATTCGAGATCTGTAAAGATTCCCTCTCGAAGAGATTCTACTCCACTATTAATTGTGGGTATAGCTCCTGTACAAAGTTTTAGTTTCCCCGATTTATTGATTCCCATTGAGTTATCGTCAAAATGATGGGAAAATAAGTACGAATTTTGCGTACTCTTCCATTCAGGCCTCTTCACAAAGGCCTCCCACATCCGACGCCTGATGGGCTCTGACGGGAAATTAAACATCCAAAATCCCTTACTACGAGAGTTCGTACAACTGACTGTACTACAAGACATTTTGATTTAGAAAAAATTAGAATTTATCCACTCACCTATGAAATTCACACCGTTCGCCACCAATAATCATGCAGTGAAGAGGTCAAAATTGACATCTAAAATGTCAATACCGTTAGAACAGGTGGGTTTCGTACATTTTCACGCCCACAATTGTAAGTATGATTTCGAAATTAAATTATGACATATTCCAGAGTCAAATTGATTAGCAATTGGGCCAGTCCATCTCTCGGCTTTTGCCCGATATTTATGTCTTGAGAGGGTGTCGACGTTATTGCCATTGCAGTAAAATGAATAAATTTGGCTGAGATACTTAAGTAAATCACTATTTGGTGCACGTTGCAATAAATAGTGTGAGCTTGTTTAAAGTCACCAAAAATCTGGTGTACCTACGTTTTCTTGTACTCCCAGCATTTCTCAAGTACCTGTTTGACTGTGAACAATTGGTCTATCGTCAGTTAACCTGCTCTAAAGCCATCTAGATACTCCCCAATAAAACTATTGGCGTACGATCTGATTACATTTTCTTAGAATTTTGATATTTTGTACGCCGTACAAAGTAAAGATATGCCCCTATAGATTTTGCACCTCGACGCTATCCCATGTTCTCAGATACGCGCTTTCCACAATGTGTCACACTACCATTGATTTTGTGTCTCATTTCTCTTGTTTCTCTGTTAACTCCGCTTCCCTGATAAGTCCTTATAACCTTGTCTTAACTAACCGTTTTGTCTGTCCAATATACATTCTATGGCATTCAGGGCATGTCATCTTTTAGCTTCCGCCTTTTCCCCATTGAATCCTTCGTTGATCCAGGTTTGTGACATAACTTTTATTCCCTGGATGGTGGTATCGTTGTGATTCTTGATCTTTTCAATTGCCGCTGTAGGTTCTTACAGTGCAGAGAATAGCTGAGTTTCATTCTGATTGCTTGTGGTTTACGATTCTCTTAAAACGTTGTTCTTGTATAATGGTTTCTTCGTTGATTTTCATGCAATCGATGCATTCTCCTCTCCATTAACTCCCGTGTGTATCCATTTTTGATAGCAGCGTCGATAATGTACTCCATTTCTTGGAGTTTTCGTCCCGCCGACAAGGGAACCGTCAGTAGCCTATTGATCATCAAGTTGAAGGGCGCCATTTTGTGATCGTACGAATGATTCGACGATCTGAGTATTGTCCGTTGCGTTTGTGCAGTTTTTCTGTGGAGGTCAAACTCAAGTGCACCATTAGTTCTGACGACCTTTATATTCAAGAATGGCAACACGTTGGTTTCCTTCTCCATCGTAAACTCAAGATTACCTTGGATCTTGTTATTTTTTTTAAATGCGTCATCCGCCTCATTTTTCTTAACCACGGTGAACACATCGACTACATACTTTAACCATACTTGTGACAAGATACCTTTTGTTTTCAATTCTTTCTCAATCTCGTCAATGAATAAGTCACTTTATAGGGGAACAAGGGTTTCCCCATACCTACGCCAATTGGAGTCTTGTAAAATGAGCCCCAAAACATGAGGTATTTCTCCTTTACGCTGATACTCGCCAACTTAATGTATGCTTTTGCAGTTCACATCCTTTCCGTCGAAGAGCTGTGTCCCCTTAATCAATTTTGAAACAATCCAAAAAGTGATTTCACGTCGAACAAAACTATGATGTCATCCTCTTCCTTATTTGATGAATGTGTCCCTATTCTTCACCGTTCTTACAACAATTTTTTGAGGTATTTCGCTGGAATTGTGAAGTCCGATGTTAATGATGTTTTGATGAATTAAGAGGTCATCACACACCTTTTCAAGATTCCCTAATTATTTAAAATCAATAGGGGACCCCGGAAAGGAGTATGACTAGTCTCAAATACTTCTAAATGTAGACAAATAAAATGAAATGTAACAAAATTGAAACCATTTGTATTAGCCACATAAATTAAGAATAAATAATCGAAAGTAAATACTTTTACCTTCTCTCCTGTCCTCTACTGACTCCACAGAAGTATACTCCGGGAATTGAATGTTCTGTCCTAGCAGCATTAACCACCGTTTAGCGATATCGTTTGAATTAAACACATTTTAATAAAAAATCACAAATCTAAACTGTTTGTGTCAAAATTGACATAATATGTAGATGACGTTCGGACAGTCTGCGTTCATACATTTTCACGCACACATTCTAAGTTTGATTCCGAAAGAAATTTTCGGAAATCAAAACCGCCGAATGTCAGTGAATGGCCAGACTATACTTGTGCATGGAGTGACTATACTCCATACCAGCGGCGAAGTTTTCTTTGGTAATTTGTTTTTCGTTACCAATCGAAGGAAAAATATTCGATACAAATTTCCTGAGTCGATTACTTCGACAATATAAGATTTTTTCCGATAAAAATTAACTTCGGACTAACGTTTTTAAAAAATTAATTTTAATTTTTGAAAACTTTTGACAGGAGCGATTTAAAAGACGTCTATACGCAAAGACTACTACGATCCATTTCTTCATGCTAACCTTACCCAGTGTCTGATGGGGACGACGTCCGTCTGATTCACCATTACGCGCCGTGAAAACAATTATTCCTAATATGGAAAAAATTAAAGGCAATATTACAACATCTGAATAAAATTCAAAAACATTCGGAGCTACATGCATACTTAATAAGAATATTGAAGAACCTGCAATAAGATGCAAATGGACAGACAAGTGCCTCACCCGCCAGATCATCATCTGGTAAAGATCAATCAAAGAAATGGGATTCAAACTTTGTATCGTCGTCAACTACAACACGTCCAGTGAATAAACAAGATGCTGACCATTGGTTGGAAAAATTGAATGCCAGCGATAGCGGTGGCGATAGCGGGAGTGGCATTTGCTGGTGTTGCTGGTGCTGTTGCCGGGAGATTGTCGCGAGGGGGAGTCTATTATTCACCGCCACCGGGACCACGTCGGCGAGCGAATTGAGGGAGTTGCACGCGGAATCTTATGCTGGTCGGATGAGTCGCTCGCTTGGAAGTGCGATTTGTGTTTAGATTGCGCAAATATGAGTGACTTAGTGAACCCTGCTCATTATCTTATCGCCAAAGAACACAAAGCGGAAATTATGACTTCAATGTGTCGGAGTTAGAATTGAGATGTGAGAAATTGAAGCGCGGACGCGGTGTCATTGTTGATGCGTAAGAAAACTTGCCGCAATTTAATTGGGTAATCCCACACTGGAAACGCGCAATGCGAAATCCCATGCAAGTTTAAGAAAAGACTGAAACAAATTGAATTGCTCGAGTTAGAAAAAGTGCCCAGATTACATTTTTGCAGTAAACGGTGCAAGGTGTAGATGCAAATGCAGGCACAGTTCAATGGTTGCCATATGTTTGTTGTGCTTTGGATTTACAGTTTCCATACTGGAATTAACAAGTGTGCCCGCTATATTAAAATTAACGTTACAATAGATCGTGCGAGGAATTATTCAATTCAAATCCAATAATTTAAAAGTCACATAATGAGAAATTGAATGATTTGTGGATAGTGAGCCATGTGTAGACGGATTTCTGCCAGACGAACTTAAGAGCTGCATGCGACACGTTTTCGAATTTTCAAAATCTGCTCCAGCGAGATTGGTTTGGGCGAATGCGACTGCCGATCTCAGATTTTTGCGATTATATTATTCACACTCGGAAAGGACATTTCAAAGAGGCGGTTGGGTTTGTCAATTATGTATTGGAATGAAGTGGTTTAATAGTTTGAAATATTTTCGAGGAGTTGCCAGACACGATCATACAATCTTGATTTTACATTATCCAATAGTTGCCAATAAATTTCTTTCGATACGTTTAATTATTGTGGCGTAAAGATATACCGAAACGCGCGATTAACTATTCAAATCATTGGGAGTATTTATAGCTGTCGTGAGGATTACAAGTGAATTTAACGAGCGCGAATACGGATGACTCACATCGAGGATGTGCATTTTGGTTTTAATCAAAAGAAGATAACATCATCAACAGAACGCAGTGCACGCCATTCACATATTCTCTCGGTGAATCTTCAGAGGTTTTAGCAGAAAGTATCTGTAAGATCTGCAGCAGTAAAACCTGATCACAAATTTCAGTACCGCAGAATTCGCAATTGTAACGTAAATAACAGTGAATTTGGTGCATAAATAGAGTTTTCTCCGTTCATCTCACGATAAGTTTTCTCTCGTTCCCATTCAATTTCCCATCGACGAAAATCACTTTTCCGTGTGGACAGCAAATTGGGAGATATCTAGTTTGGAAGCGCGAATCTATTCGCCTATGTATCTTTCGTATCATCCTCTAGTCCTTGATAATCGGAAAAAGCATTGAGGCAAATTCATGCAAATTTCGAAAGCAAATCAAGTATCGGAAACCAAATCGGTGCAAAGCAGAGTTCGGAACAGCAAACAGATATATTGTGAGTGCGAGAAGAATCGGAAAAGCGCTGAAACGGACAAAAAGTTTAAACACACAGTTCAATAGATTCAAAATAATAAAGGCGTAGTACTAGGAGCAGTAAAAGAGTCCACGTAGAACACTGTAACTAATTTGTTGTCGTAATCATACGTAAAACGTGTCGGAGAAGATGTGTTGACCGCAGCAAGAGTAAATAGAGACCGGAAAAATCGCGAAGTGATCGATTTAATTTAATTAAGCTTAAATTTTAAATAAAAAATAATAATAATACAAAGTTTGCAGGCCCTTACCTGCCCCGAACACGAGCGCTCGTAGAAGGAGGTTTGGGTAAGTACCCTTTCTTTCCAAATTTTTTCCGCATGTTTTTTTCATATTTTGCCCTAAAAATTTTATATACAGATATAAAAAAAATATTATTTTTGATTTAATTATAGATTGATTGAATTTTAAAAATTGGTGAAATTATTTATTATATTATTTTTCTACTTTGCTATATTTGTTTCCGAAAATTCAGTTGTATGCTATTTTTTTTGTCTATATTAGGAGCTAAATACGTCGCCTTCATATGAATTGAACTCAAAATGGAATATATATATGTATGTTTACCAAGAAAATAAAATCCATGCTTCGTTAAGTTGAACCGGCAGTCTTTCTGTTCCTTATCTTTTGACTGGGTATAGGACCCGCTACGATGGTAGGCTTTCCACGCCACAAATGAGCCAGCCATCGGGCATTAATTAACCTCTTTGTTTCAGGGTACTTCGCGGGTTGAGTGGCCCAAGCAGAGTGCCTCTTTATGACATAGAGTTATGTAATCAAATTGCATAATTCTATGGCATAAATTGGTCACCGGGGTACTTCTCTTCTGATGGGAAGGCTTATGCAAGTTAAGTTGTATGAGTTTTCCACTCAGAAGAGGAATACCTGGCCACTGCAACAATTATGGATTTTAATCCGGTTGGGTGGGTGCGCAGGGGCTCCATCACCACCCGGTTGCCTCTGTCTCATTTGTGGGCCATGAGCCTCTCCGAGTAAGGACGAGGTTATCCTTCTTCCGTTTCTTTTTACTAGTTTCTCTTGTTCCATGAACAAGTCAGTTGCCCCTGGTATCGTTACCTACACTTTTTGCGACTTCGGCCGCCTTGCTTATGTTCGACCCCAGAAATTCGTGAGTGCGAAATTCTTTGTAGTGGGTCCTTGTGCTGGGGGAATGAACCCGTTCCACGACACCTCAATGCTAGCCTGCCAGCGCATTCAGGCGTCCCCAGACAAGGGCATTCTCGGCAGATAATGACACCTTCTTCTGCCGAGGCAGCAGACCATCGCTGCAGTCCTTCACGGACTTTGAACATACCTATTCACTACATTACATCCGGCGAATTTATGTTGATAAGGTCTACAACGAAGTCCAGCAAATCTGATAATAACTTCGGCTTGCGCAGAGTCCAAGCTGGATTACTAACAAACAGCCGCAAATAAACGCCACATGCAATCACCTCATTGAGTATAATATCTTTAAGAATATGTGGGTCTTTCCACAAAATTTTTGGATTTTATTTCTGTGTTTTACAAAAACTGCATTTATACGTAAATAAATATTATATTAGCTTTTTAAAAACTTTACGCAATCTCTGTTAGCTTACCCATCGCACATATCAGCAACAACATCTCATACTTTTGTTCTTATCTTTACATTCCAAATTAATTCTGGATGCTCGTGAATTGATTCGAATAATTGAACGGAAGTTGCCGGAGATTCGATCATTGCGTCGACGAATAATGGAGGTGGAAATTTGCAAACTGTTATGCGAACCTTCAGAATTTTATGCAATATTAGCTTTCTGTCATTTTTTAATGTTATAATTTTCCTACCTTTGGTCCGCTTAAACGGTCAGTGGTCATTTTAGCTAGAACTTCAGCACAAAGTTCTCGCATTTGAGGATTCCTTGAATTACAGAACATGTCCAGTATATATATCACAGCACCTAAACAGGAAGTAAATATTTTATAATTGTTTGCCAAGAATTCACTTTATCTTTATTTTGAGCTTCTTTTATCACCTCTTGTGAATTCAGAAGCCCTGAAAGTGTTTCCAGTACTTTCATTTGTTGGTCTCTTAAATCAGGATCTTTTAGCGCAACAAAAGAGCTTCCCTGTATTTCGCCGCTGCTATCTCGCGTACACATTCCTTATTGCGGGAAACCAATGCGACTACTTCTAGTGCAAGCGATTTAACTGTAGCATTCTGTAATGTGTAAAGTTGATAATTTACTGAAAGGGATCAATACTAATATTACATGATATTAAATATTATAAAACGCTTTTAACCCTCAAAGGCCGCACTGGGTTACGTTAACCCAGGGTTCTCATACAATGGCAGCGCAGTCAGAAACTGTTGTAGTAAGATTTCTGTGGTTGTAATTTTTAAAGAGTAGAGACCTTCTGTTTAACTACCCCCCCACTACGGTTATATTGCTACGCCATCACAGAGCGGAGTACTAGTGACGGAGCTTAGTGCTTGGGTTACTCTCATCCTGTGCGCATCGTTGTGTACATTAGAAGTATTTATATCAAATTTTTGCTTATAAAACGCACTAGATTACTAACATTTTTTACATATTTTTGATGTATAACATCAATAACATCGTAACATTTGCAGTAGAAAAAAAGATATTTGCAAATCCATGCAAACGATTAATGTCGTTATTCTATTCAGAAGTTTTGAATCATCTCTTCCATTTCTTTGCGTTGTATCGTGATTCTATTTATTATCATTATTCAAGTAAGTCAATTTCTCCTTTCAAATGATTATGTCCATTTTTATTTATCAAAATTATGACGATTACATTTCTCAACAAATAATTTCATGCAGTATAAAATGCAGACTCGATCCCGAGCGCGTGAGGCTCATACGATTGAAAAATATTATGATGTAAAGGAAACGTATGACGACAACGTTGAGAGCGAAGATGAAGAAGACCATGTTGAACAACAGCTAGATGACTGGGATTCGGACGTAGAAGAGGTTGAGCAGATAGAAGT